>OW052220.1:154519762-154522262 GCA_932526605.1 Nephrotoma flavescens | reverse complement strand
TCGGGGTTTGTAAAAGTAACCATCCGTACCTGTATAAAATTTGATATCAGTAAGTTGTATAACGACGGTAACCTTAACCATTATAATATGTATCAAATGGTAATGTATCAAATGGTAACAGCTACTTAAAGTTTTATAGAACGGTGATAGAAACAGTTTCATCACCAACTAATAAAACTTAAAGTAAATCTCGTCTTTTGATAGCTTTAAGTAACTCTAAAGAACTTTAAAATAACTTCGTTTCTGATGGTATTGCTATAATACTCTTTATATACCCACTAAAATTTTTATATAACACGGAAACAAATATATACCCCTTATAAAACGGTCTGTGACTTAGAGTCACCAAAATTTGGAAAAATTGTTTGTTGGGACACATACACACATACACTGCTCCGCAAGGTCCTCCGCAAGCCATTCGAATGTCGGAGACTCTTATTAATGAAGAGGACGGAAAAAAGAAGCAAAATACCACAGAATCTATGTCAGATAATGGAGATGTTAACACCACGAGTTCAAACCAATTGAAGGATGCGACAGTTGGTTCAGAACAAGAATGGCAGAAGGTGAAGGGGAAAAGACGATCACGTCCGCGAAGGAAAAGGGCTCGCCCGGATGCGTTGCTAATAAAGAAGAGTGACGAAATCTCATTTGCCGATCTGCTGCGGAAAGTTAAGGTGGACCCGACGCTAAATACTCTGGGGGAAAGGGTATCAAACCTATAGTGGAGACCTATTGTTGGAGCTACAAACTATAGGAGACCAGCCGAAGACCGCAATATTTCGAGAACAATTAGCGAGAGCAATCGGGGGCAATGCGTCAGTTAAAACTTTGACCCAGGAGACGTTACTAGTGATCAAAGACATGGACGAAGTTACCACGTCTGAAGAGGTAAGAGAGGCTCTGGAAGCACAGTTTCAAGAGGTGAAAGGTGTCTGTCTTGTTAAGTCACTCACAAAGGCTTACCGAGGAACGCAGACAGCGGTTGTTAGCCTCCCTAACACTATGGTTGGGAAAGTGCTAGAAGTGAGTAAGGTTAGAATCGGCTGGGTTTCCTGTCGAATCCGGGAAAAAATAGAGCTGACTAGATGCTTTAAATGCCACGGTTATGGGCATCGGTCTTGGAACTGTAGAAGCGAAGCCGATAGATCAAAGCTCTGCAGGAGGTGTGGTGAAGAAGGGCACTTTGCTAAGACATGCCAAAAAGACTCAAAATGCATGCTATGCGACGAATCGACCAAAGGCTGTAGCAAGCACGTAACTGGTAGTGGTAAATGTCCGGTTTACCAGAAAGCGCTGCAAAAAGAACGTTGGAAATGAAAATTATCCAAGTCAATCTTAACCACTGTGAGGCTGCTCAGGACCTGCTGCAGCAATCCATACGGGAAGTGGAAGCGGACATTGTATTTGTGTGTGAGCAATATAGAAACTTCGATAGACGGTGCTGGGTGCCAAATAGATCGAATCGAGCTGCTGTATGGGTTTGTGGTACCTACCCCTTACAGGAAATTGGTGTGAATACTCTACCCGGGTTTGTCAGAGCCAAAGTGAACGGCGTTCATATTTATAGTTGCTACGCACCTCCTAGTGCATCGATTGAAGAATTTAAAACATTCCTCGATCAATTAACAGATGATGCACGGAGCTACAACCCAGTGCTCATAGCCGGGGATTTTAATGCATGGGCCGTAGAGTGGGGAAGTAGAGATACAAATAGCAGAGGTACCGCATTGTTAGAGGCCTTCGCATCATTACCGGTCGTATTAATGAGTACAGGAATTACACCTACTTTCTGTAGAGGAAATGCCACTTCGATTGTTGACCTAACGTTTATGAGCCATTGTCTTGCTGTGAGAGGAGTAGGATGGAGAGTCAGTGATCTATATACGCATAGTGACCATCAAGCTATTGTGTATGAACTGGCGGATAGTGGACCCCAAAGGACTATAGTTGGACACAGGAAGAGAATAGGATGGAAGTCAGCAGCGTTCGATGAGAACATCTTCCGCCTCATGATGGAGAACCTTATCCTATCTGGTACCGCAAATAACAAAGCCTTCCAGCTTATGAGACATGTCACAAGAGCCTGTGATGCAGCAATGCCAAGAAGAATGGTGGATAATCGTAGAAAACCGGTCTTCTGGTGGAACGATGAGATAACGGAATTGCGTAAAAGGTGCCTGTACGCAAGAAGGCGATACCAGCGTGCTAGATATGTCGAAAACTCTCCCCTTCGACAACAGTACTGTAAAGCTCGATCAGAACTCAAACATGCCATTAAATTAAGTAAACGAAAGTGCTTTCGCGAACTGTGCGAGGAGGTCGACCGCGATCCCTGGGGTAGATCCTACCGACTGGTGATGAACAAATTCAGAAGCAATTACGCCACTGTTCCCACATGCCCGGCAGTGCTGTCTGACATAGTAAGTCACCTGTTCCCGCAGCAACCCGATTGTGTATTAGAAGTACTAGGCAATGAGGAGGATGATGTACCACCAGT
>OW052220.1:154427262-154514762 GCA_932526605.1 Nephrotoma flavescens | reverse complement strand
AGGATGCAGGAGGTGGTTTTAGTGAGTAGGAGTCTCACACCGTTGTGGTGGATAGCTATGTTATCCCCTACATCGTCCATGATGGATTTACACCTTCTTTAAAAAAAAAAAACACACACACACACACACACACACACACACACCACACTATTGCAATATATGGAGCTGTTTAGCGATCAACTGAAACCTAAGTATCATTTATTGATACACTATCCAAGAGTAATAGAATATTGTGGTCCACCAAAAGAGTTTGGGAGTCTAAGATTTGAGAGTAAACATCGTGAACTTAAAATGTATGCTAAGAACATTTCCAGCAGGCAAAACGTACCATTAACTTTATCAACCAAATATCAACTTAAATTTGCTCATTACTTAAACGTGCCAGCTACTACAAAACTATTTGAAATAAATGAATCACATGCTATAAAAAGCGCAAATACTCATTTGATCAATAAAGAACCGAACCTGCTTTCAGAAAATAACTGTTTTAGTTATTCTCAAATCATAAGCAATGGACATTTGTATAAAACAGGTTTCTTTTTAACAAAAACTTTTAACCATAAAACGGAAATATATTGCATTATAGAGATTGTCACATCTAAGTGCAAAGAAAGAATGTACATATGTGATTTGTAACAAAGTTCATGGCGAATATAACGATCACTTTGTTTCATATGAGTTACAACCTGTCACAAGTAATGATGAAGCTTCACTTTTTTCAGTAACCTTCTTTAACTCGCCTCCAATACAAGCACATAAATTATCAAGTGGCCAGTCATTGATTAGGAATAAGCAATATTTTGTTTAACACTTTTATACACAGTTAATATGGCTAAAAATAGCTAGAGTGCGGAGTTTCTAAAAAGGTTCCAGCCAATTTAATAAAAAATTTATACCCTATCTTTATTTTTCTAAATTTAGAAAAGATATTAACTAATTTCTTTAATATTTCAGTTACTAAAAATTCTAAAGCAGTATACGAGTTCAATACAATATGGATGACACCTCAGAAGCATATTCTAAAATATATTACGAGGATGTTAATAATGGAAAAATATACACTCGCTTAAACAATTTTTTTTGACAATAAAAGTGATCATCAAAACATGCCACATAATGAATCTGGAATCCAAGAACCTTTTAATATTTTCGATGGGAATTCGCTTCATCTTCATAATCAACCTCATAAATCTCTTGGCAATGATGCTTCAGATGAGAAATCTGAGATGTACGATCTTTTAAATAGTTGGAACCTCCCAACAGAAGTTTTCGGTATATTGCAATGTAAGATATAAAATTAACCCTATAATTTTTTAAAGATATAACTAAATCCTTTAATATTTACAGCTAAAAATGTTTCAATCGAAACTTTGAAATGTATGAAGGAAAGACACATAGACGAATTATTTACACCAGAAAATTTTGCCACCAAAATATTATTTGAACATCATTTGACCAAGTGGCAAAAAAGTTAAAATGATTGTTTAACCAATTTTATGTTTATAAATTTAAAACTGTTCTTTTATCTTTAATTGTATGACAGAATGAAACTAGTACACTATCAATGAACTCATCAATTACGGAGTGGATAACTAAACATACCTACGGCGTGTTTCTCATCTTCTGGTTCTTCATCTCGTAAAAGAAAGCATTCAGATAACGACGAATCGTGTAGATCTTCAAATGCCACACCACCTACAGTTCATTCGGAAGATGTAATACAAATCCAATATATTATTTTTTGTTGTGATCGGACCGAATTGAAATACTTAAAATTTATATGGTCAAATTATTTATAATTCATGTCTTCTAGAACAGATCTTCAGAAAATTCATCTATTTTTTTATAAATTCATAAAATAAATTAAAAATCATTAAAAAGTAAATATTTATTAAATATAAGTAATAAAATTATTTATTACAATATATGTTATTAAATAACCAAATTAAAAAGAAATAATTTAGTGATATAGCAATACTTTATTGAGCTGCTGTATAAATTAAGTTCATATGCAATAAAAATTACATATTTATAAAAATATATCATATCGTAGTTATGGCTGGTGCTGAAATCAATATTTATTATTTATGTGACGATGTGATGTATTTTTATAAATAATTGTTATTGCATATTAACTTAATACAGAAGCCCAATAAAGTTATGTATATCGCTGAAATATTTTCTTTTAATTTGATTATTTAGTAATGTATATTTCCGTAAATAATTTAAAATGTAAAATTATCAAAAATAAATAATTTTTTTGAAGATGTATCCTAGAAGACACGAAATATAAATAATTTAACTACATATATTTTAAGTATTTTATTTCGGACCAATACAAAAAATAATGATAAATAAAATTAATTGACGGATTAATATATAATATTTAATTTAAATAGCATAATATACCTAATAATTTATAATTATGATAATTTATATTATAATTTATAATGGATATTTTTGTTTACTTAGATTTCGGTTGCAAGTATTTTAAATTGTAATCCACAAGGGAAAGTCCTAATTGACACATATAAGAAAAACAAAATGTTACATCCAGCTGAACGCACAAATATTGTCCAAAGAATCATTCAATATTATATAGAAAACGAAAGAAAACTATCGGTGTCGAAGACAAAATCCATTGCAGAGCAGATAATAGAACTTTTTCCAACTGAAAATATGGTAAATTTAACAATATCCTTGAATTTCTATTTAATTTAATTTTTATAATTTCTGAATAATCTTGCAGAGCATTTACTTTATCGGACGAGGCAAGTTTCCTCCAAAGGGTAAATTATGGGACAGATATCAATGTCAATTGAGGACTCTTAAAAAACTGAATTTGTATACTACACCACGTAACCCTAAAGTTTTGGAAGGAAGAAAATTTCCCAGAAGGGTGGTAGAAGAGTTTGCAAAAGGCTCAAGTAGTTTTTGTGTAACTTTTATAATTTTTATGTATATTGTTGATCTATGATAATTATTTTAATTGTGTTATATATGTAGTTGTGAGCGGATCTAAATCAATAATTAATATTTTAATTTGGATTAAAATCTCATTTATTTATTTATTTAATTTTTTTAAATATATTTCTTGTCTACGTGGGCACATCCTCAGAGTTATATGTCACTAATAATTAATTTTAAATTGAATGGCTATAAGATAGTTTTAATTTACGTTATTAACTGTAGTAGTTTACATACGACTATACTAATCACAGTTTATTATATAAAATAAAATAAGTTTTCTACTTACATATATTAATATTCGAGAAACATAAACTAAAATTTTAAAGCAAATTAAAAAATTATGCTTACTTGGACCATTATTCTAATTTAGATGTTAAAAAATATAATAATCTTCTATATCTATAGGATCTGTATTACTTAATGATTCATGACAAAACGATGTTACTTATATTTTTACTGACATATCTAAATGGGCATTATCAAATATAATATTGCCGATCTCATATAAATTTTTTCGACAAATTTTATTTTAAAAGAGGGAACCAAACAGTAACCTCACTATGCGGACACTTTTCATTACAAAAGTTTAGCTAAGACAACAATTTTTCGTGACATCAAAATTTTACGAAGTTTAAATTTTTTTTATCTACCTTTATTTTCGACGATTTGCACATGCTGGATGCACATGTTGAAGAATGTAACATACATACATACATACTCGTTAAATAAAAACGTAAACAAGAAGCAAGATCAACTTTCAATTATCAATGGTTTTTACTTTTCGTAAAATATTTTTTTTTTGTTTTGTGTCCTTTTAAAACAAAATTGTTTTGTGTCCTATGTTACCTAATGAATGAGCTGTGAAAATATTTTATGATACGATAGACTCCATTAGCAAGAAGTTATTGTAAATAAGACTTATTGTTATTGTTTTAAATTTAATCAAAATATTTTTTTTTGAGTTGTATGCAACTTTGTTATTCGTATTATTAAGCGATAATTTGTTAATCCGTCGATATTGATAGTAGGGATACTAAATATGTAGATTATAATTTTTTAATTATAAAACTAAGGAAGCATACACGTGTCAACTTTTTCTTGTCCTTACGAGTGTGTATTTCAAAATCACATATAAACAAAATCGACCTTGAACTGGTTTATGAACTAGACATTTTTGTTTTATAAACTTATTCTTAGTCGAATACCGTCGATGACGTAAAACTAGTTCTAGCTATAAATAATTTTTTTTTTATTTATTTATTTTTGGACCGATTGGTTTTGATACCGAATAAATCTGACAATGATAAAATTTCATAAAAGGGCCCCAATTTTGAACCAGTCAGATATTTAGGAAGCAAGAATATTACTAAATTATAGGAGCCTCTTATATTATTAAATATTATTAGCTTCAGATAATTATTTTTATTAAATCTGATGTTCGATAGGAACTAGAAGAAACTCGCGTTTATAGTTGATAAATTTGAATGTAGTTTGATTTCCCTATATGTTACTGCATTTACAGTACGAAGTGCTAAACTGAATGAACTTAACCGGACAAATAGCCTGGGTGAATTAATTTAAATGAATGGATTGAGAAGACTGTACAGACTAAGGACTGGGTGGTGTATTATGAACTGAATAGATTGCACGAGTATTAATGAACACAATTGATGATGTCCTAGCTGCCCAAATAAATGGGCAGAACGCTCTGAATGATCTCGATATTTAAAAATTATTCCTAATTAACAAAAACTAACCAATCTTGGCGTGTGTGTTCTTTTATATGAGTTGGATTCCTTTATCTACCTCCTATCAGTATCTCACATGAGCTGTGGAACCGCTGTTAAGCGTAACATTGCCGAGCAGGCATAACTTGCTCGGTTCTTACAAAGGCATTGGTTGTTCATAATTTCAATGTTCGGGAACGCATGATAGACTCCCTACAACGAGACTCCCAAGAAGACCAGTTTAAATTATTTATAAATATAATCATTTTTATAATTTGCATATTTCCATTTACACGGAAAAAATAGCCGACTCATGTATGTATGTTACATTCTTCAACATGTGCATCCAGCATGTGCAAATCGTCGAAAATAAAGATAGATAAAAAAAATTTAAACTTCGTAAAATTTTGTACATGATACGTATAGATGTCACGAAAAATTGTTGTCTTAGCTAAGCTTTTGTAATGAAAAAAGTATCCGCATAGTGAGGTTACTGTGCATTGGTTCCCTCTTTTAAAATAAAATTTGTCGAAAAAATTTATATGAGATCGGCAATATTATATTTGGCATTATATAACTTATATATTAGTGTAATTATTATTTGTTAACTTTGCGCAGAGGAAATTATTTAAAGAAATATATTTCTTATTTATTTTCTTTACATCGGAGATTCTATATGTTCCGAAGTTTTTAAGACAATATGAAGACAAACCAAGAAAAATATTGCAGAAATTATGGTTTTCAGAATTTTAAACCTTAGTTATAAAAGGTTTGGAGTTAAAATCATAAAACATAACTACAGATAACATAAATTAATAACGTAAATTGAACCTGTCTGTTCTCATTTAAGTAAAAATTAATGAATGGTTACATATATTTCTAATAATGTGTCCCAAATACACACGAAATATATAGAAAAAAAAAAAATTATGAATAAAATAATGAATTGGTGAAATTTGGTTTAAAAGAAACTGACATACAAACATAATATTTGTTTATTGTTTTAAAGATTTAGGCAAAGAACTAGAAAAAATTGCTTCTACTCTAAAACATTTGCGCAATTGGGGAAGTCATTGAAAAATGGAAGATTACTGCTGCATTCCGAAGACAAAAAATAGATGAAAGCACCGATTGCAATCTTCATCAACTGGCCTTCATCGACTGGCCACTTTATAAGCACGCAAGCGCTCCAGAATTGGTAAATAGATACATTTAAAATTAGAACATTCATTTAATAACATTATAATTTACAGGTCGAGATTGATTTCAAATATATATATTTGGATAATGATTCATTTTTCATTAAATGGGACAATTTCATCAAAGTTGTCGATCTTTTTGTTACAGGCTGGCTACTGCCAACCAGCAGTTATCACTTAAGAACATGCAGAGGTTTCCACGGTGATATTTTGCCGGCTACGTTCTCAGTGAGAAGTGCGAGGGTCGTGGGGTTTGAGGCATGCATGGCTCCTGGCCTACACCGTGATGATACAGATATTTATAAAAATGGGGGAACGCAAATAATAATAATGAAATACCCGAGTTCCGCCGAAATTCGTCGGCCGGAACCTGAGGAACGACACGAATAATCAAAATAAATATTAATAAAAATAATAATAGCAGAAGAGGTGCCTTGGTGCACGCATCCATTCGAATTCAAACGGGGCAAGCCCTGGTTAAGAAATTGGATGCGGGCACCAAGGGACCGCAAACACTATGCCGACACAGGATGGGAATTCCCCCCTCATCACACCCACCCAAAAATTTTAATAATTCATTTTTTATTTACGTTAGGCAAACAAAAACTCAAGAAATCCGACTTCCCACGAGGAAAACAATGCGCATCGGGCGCGTTATTCGGCGCTCGATTACAAAATTTTATATATATGTGAAAAAATTTCAAATAAAATTTAAAAGAAAATAAAAAATTTAAAAAATTACAAAAATGAAATAATATAAAAAAAAAATAAAAAAAAAATCGTACCTTAATTAATACTATTATTTTTTTTCAAAATAAAAAAAATTTGCTGTTGCGGGCCTTTTCCCGATACCAATAAAATAGGTTGCGGCCTTGGTGCCGTCATGCCACAGGCAACTACCGGTGCCCGGACCGTTGGGCGCCTTCCCGCCTTCAAATAACCGTTGGGCGTTGGTTCGCCTACGCGCTCGAGCGCGTGCCTGGTTGGGCACTAATATGATGCGGGGCCTCCCCGATACCAAACCCAACCCGTTGGGCGTTGTCCTGCCGAAAACCAATACAAAAATCGGTCGGTGCTTTAAACCGTAAAAACTTTGAGAATGGGCACGTTGTTGGCCACCCGTTACATCTGCGGCACTTTTGCCGTTATTTAAATTTATAAATGATCTCGTGGTGGGCCACCCATAGACGCGGTATCCTCCCACCGATAAATTCAATTCACGAATAGCCTCAGTTAGCCACCCGTTACCGTAATTAATTATACAGCACCCGTAATTAATGTGGCATGCGGTAATCGTTTGCAGTGCGGCACCCGTTACTCTATTTCGTATTCTTTGATTTGAATTAATTCACTACGTATAAATTCTTTTGCAAATCCTTGCATAAACTATGGTATCCGGAAAATCCCAATATTTATATTTTTCACTTTTAAATAGTAGATTTAGTAATATCACCAGATTCCACTACGAACTTTTAATAAGGCTAACACCATACAATAACTTTTCTCGGCTGTGTATTTAACGGTTGCGCGCCAGTTTTCTCACTCCACAAATAAAACTTCGTCTCATTTTATTTTAGTTTTCACATTACTTAAATTAGATATTTTTATTAATATAATTTACGCCACCATTATATTGCTTATAACGGGTGATTTTTTAAGAGCTTGAGAACTTTTTTTTAAAAAAAAACGCATAAAATTTGCAAAATCTCATCGGTTCTTTATTTGAAACGTTAGATTGGTCCATGACATTTACTTTTTGAAGATAATTTCATTTAAATGTTGACCGCGGCTGCGTCTTAGGTGGTCCATTCGGTAAGTCCAATTTTGGGCAACTTTTTCGAGCATTTCGGCCGGAATAGCCCGAATTTCTTCGGAAATGTTGTCTTCCAAAACTGGAATAGTTGCTGGCTTATTTCTGTAGACTTTAGACTTGACGTAGCCCCACAAAATATAGTCTAAAGGCGTCAAATCGCATGATCTTGGTGGCCAACTTACCGGGCCATTTCTTGAGATGAATTGTTCTCCGAAGTTTTCCCTCAAAATGGCCATAGAATCGCGAGCTGTGTGGCATGTAGCGCCATCTTGTTGAAACCACATGTCAACTAAGTTCAGTTCTTCCATTTTTGGCAACAAAAAGTTTGTTAGCATCGAACGATAGCGATCGCCATTCACCGTAACGTTGCGTCCAACAGCATCTTTGAAAAAATGCGGTCCAATGATTCCACCAGCGTACAAACCACACCAAACAGTGCATTTTTCGGGATGCATGGGCAGTTCTTGAACGGCTTCTGGTTGCTCTTCACTCCAAATGCGGCAATTTTGCTTATTTACGTAGCCATTCAACCAGAAATGAGCCTCATCGCTGAACAAAATTTGTCGATAAAAAAGCGGATTTTCTGCCAACTTTTCTAGGGCCCATTCACTGAAAATTCGACGTTGTGGCAGATCGTTCGGCTTCAGTTCTTGCAGGAGCTGTATTTTATACGGTTTTACACCAAGATCTTTGCGTAAAATCTTCCATGTCGTCGAATAACACAAACCCAATTGCTGCGAACGGCGACGAATCGACATTTCACGGTCTTCAGCAACACTCTCAGAAACAGACGCAATATTCTCTTCTGTACGCACTGTACGCATTCGTGTGGTTGGTTTAATATCCAATAAAGTAAACTGAGTGCGAAACTTGGTCACAATCGCATTAATTGTTTGCTCACTTGGTCGATTATGTAGACCATAAATCGGACGTAAATCGCGAAACACTTTTCGAACCGAACACTGATTTTTGTAATATAATTCAATTATTTGCAAGCGTTGCTCGTTAGTAAGTCTATTCATTATGAAATGTCAAAGCATACTGAGCATCTTTCTCTTTGACACCTTGTCTGAAATCCCGCGTGATCTGTCAAATACTAATGCATGAAAATCCTAACCACAAAAAAATCACCCTTTACTTAAGATAAATGTTTTATATAAAGTCAAATTGGAATTCTATTAGTTTTTTTTTGTAAATTTGTTGAGCTAACAGAACAAACTTTAGTTTTCAAAACTCGGCCATTTTTTGATCTTTAACACACCAATATATAAAAAAAATAGCAGTCGACCGTTCAAAATAAAATTCAACACTCTAATGAATTCAATAAAAATTCTCACGCCGAAATACGACGCGCAAAACATTCCAGAAGAATTGTCTTTCTTCTCTGTTTCTCGTTTACATCAATTCGCATTGATGTAAACGAGAGGCATATAAGAAAAACATTCTTATGGAATGTTTTGCTTTGCACACACACTCGATGCGCATTGGTCTCGCTCTCTCGTCATTCTTCTCACCCCTACGCCACCTTACGATGAGGTACAAAACAAAACAACTACGAAAGCGAAGACAACAACCGAGGTGAATATAAAATACCAACATTGAGCAATCATAGAAAGTAGAGACACCAACCAGAGGCAAATACAAAACATAAAATCGTGGTTGCGACCACACAGTCGTAACAAACGTGGGAACGTCCCACACCCTGAGATGTCTCATAAGCCGGGCCTAAAACAAACAATACGAAAACGGAAAACAATTTAATTGAAATGTACACCCATTGTACAGCGACAAACTAATATTGCGATCGAGTGAAGCATGCGTCATGTGCGGATATCCTTTACATGATACGTGTCTAATGATTTGCCATTCAAATCTTCGACTGCGTACGCCACTTGTCCGACTTTGCTGGTAATAATCGCGGGTTGAAATTCCGGTTCAAAATGATTATAGGTAATGAGAATGATACGTTAAGCAAGAATTTAACGGTAGGTTACATATGGAAAGCGTAAAGATGGGAAATTTCCTATTTTGAAATCCGGTCATATTTTGCAATAAAACTAGGATTGCAGGCGGATAAGGCAAAATATTGCATCAACTCAAATGCAGATCTGCTTAAAATTACATCATTAACCCAAAATAACCGAAACATAAAGAATCTGCGACAATAAATTTTATCGGTTTAAAATAAGTAAGGCTAAGTAGTAAGTAAGGCTAGTGTTCTCACTACGTTTATAGATCCTAAATATCAATATGGATATAAAGTACTCGTACTATATATTCAGATATGATCCAATTCAAGGACACTGCCAGGTGGGGAGTTTGACTGGGGCGGTACATCTTTCAAATAATAACAAAGGTGTCCCAAGTAAAAATTGTTTATTAAAAACCGATGTAACTTTATATAATTGCATCTTCATCCATGGGCGTTTTAATCAACTCATATTGCTTATGTTTTATGAGTTAAAGCGTACTGTAAGCATATACACTGTGACCCGAAAGATGGTGAACTATACCTGATCAGGTCGAAGTCAGTTCCCCATAGTATACGTTTATGCCCAAAGAAGCCGGAAATCCGAACCAAATTTTTTTATATGCAAGTTAAAAAAATTATTTTATATGCAATTCCCATGTAAGCTGTTAATCTGTCTTACTCATTTATGTTCGGACCTGGTAAGTTTCCCCGTGTTGAGTCAAATTAAGCCGCAGGCTCCACTCCTGGTGGTGCCCTTCCGTCAATTCCTTTAAGTTTCAACTTTGCAACCATACTTCCCCCGGAGCCCAAAAGCTTTGGTTTCCCGGAAAGCGACTGAAAGAGCCATATATGTAGCTCCATCCAATTGCTAGCTGGCATCGTTTATGGTAGGCATCGTTTATGGTTAGAAGAACGGCCATGCACCACCACCCATAGATTCGAGAAAGAGCTATTAATATAAAATATTAATTACCAGCCAATTTAGCGGAAAATTTATTTGACGCTTCACTCAAGGCAAAAGAGCGTATGAAAACGGGTTGTCCGACTCGGAAAGTGCGCTTAGTACTACGCAAATTGTAATGCTGAGCTCCCTTTTCGTGTGCCACGCGTAAATAACGAGTAATACGATCTTTTAGGAGATTAACCCGATCTGGCTTAGACCACACCTGGACTTCGCTGGGATCGTGTTCATCGAGTAATCTCCGTAACGCATAATCCGAACCGTGCATCGACATATGTTGACCGAACACGACATAATGAGGGGAGTAATGTAACGTATCATGTACAGCATTTCGTAACGCGGCTGCAATTTCTTGCAAATTCTTGTCCCACAAATTATGATCGTGATCGCTCAAATATGATCGAATGCTGGCAATCAACGTTCTATTAACACGCTCGGATGCGTTGCTTTGGGGCAAATACACCGGCGTACGAATATGTGTTACGCCGTATTTAGACAACAAATCTTTAAATAAATTCGAGGTAAATTGCTTCCCATTGTCAGAAGTAATGACTTCTGGTACCGTGAACAACAGGAATATTTCATTTTCTAAAAATCGACATAGCAAGCATGCGGAAGCTTCCCGCAAAGGTTTTACAACTACAAATTTTGAGTAATGATCCAAGACGATAACGATGCACGTGACCTGAGCTCCCATGGCTGGTTGTGTAGAGAAAATAACAGCTTTGTTCATTTTACATTTAGTGCAGCTAGCAACGTATTGTTTAGAACGAACTTTCGCGATCTGATCGACATAATCTGGATCTTGGAATGCAACCGAATTTTGATCAACGTGTAGAATGGGGACCGAAGGTACTAACGCATCCACGGAAGGGTCGATATTTTTACTCGACAAGACTGGATCTTCAAATTGGGCACCAGGATCAGGCGTGCTCTTACTCCCAGACTCATCCTCACAAGGAGAGGATTCATCCGGAAAAGCTCGAGACAGTGCATCAGATACAACGTTAACTGAACCTTTTCGGTATCCAATTTGAAAATCCAGCGCTTGGAGTTTAAGACTCCATCTCGCCAAACGTCCGGAGAGGTCTTTTTGACTCGTAAGCCAGCGCAAACTGGAATGGTCAGTGTAAATGACGAACGGGTAGCCTTCCACGTAAGGACGGAATTTTCGCACGCTGAGAACGGCAGCGAAGCATTCCAGCTCGGTCACTGAGTAGTTTCGCTGCGCCGCATTGAGCTTATGGGAATAAAACTCAACGGGCCGCTCCACCCCCTCGGCGTCCACCTGAAATAAGACACTACTGACCCCAACGGCACTGGCATCACACTGAATAAAAAACGGTTTTGAATAATCAGGATGCGTCAAAACTGGGGCAGTTGACAAGGCGGTTTTGAGAGCGTTAAAAGAAGAATCAGCAGCTGCAGACCAACATACTTTAGTGTTTTTACCAGTAAGATCGGTGAGAGCAGAAGCTAAAGAGGCGAAATTCGGAATGAAGCGACCGTACCATCCGCACATCCCTAGAAAACGTCTAATCTGTTTCGTCGTTTTCGGAATAGGGTACTCCAGAATAGCTTTACATTTGTCTGGGTTTGTACGGAGGCAACCATCACCCACAATATAACCTAAATAATCGACTTCTTTCAACACAAAGTTACTTTTAGTCAAATTAATTGTTAAACCAGCATCCGACAGATATCCAGCAACCTGTTGTAGCAAATCGAAGTGTTCGGCCAGAGTGGAGGATGTGACCAGAAGGTCATCGAGGTACACAAAGACCTTATCGTGTAGCTGGTACGGGATCACGCGGTGTATCAAGCGACAAAGCGTCTGTGGTGCGTTGCACAAGCCAAACGGCATCACCTTGAACTGATACAAGGGCTGTCCAGGAACCGTAAACGCTGTTCTATCGCGGGATGCTGGGTCGAGTGGGATCTGCCAAAAGGCATCCTTCAAATCAATCGCCGAAATGAATCGGGTGTGTCCCAAACGACCCAACAATCCGTTGATTATGGACAGCGGATACGCATCCTTGACGGTTGCCTTGTTCAGTTCTCTAGCATCCAAGCACAAATGGACTTTGCCATTGGCCTTACGCATCAACGTGACCGGTGAACACCAGGAACTTTGTGACTCCTCGATGACCCCCAAAGACAACATCCTATCCAACTCGGCATACATGAGTTTCTGGATAGCTGGGGATACGGAATAAAAACGTTGTTTGACTGGTTTTGCGGAACCGACATCGATCATATGAGTGATGAGGGATGTGCGGCCCAAACCTAAAATATCGCTGCTCGGGAACTGTTCGCGGATAAGATCCAATTTACGACGATCACTAGATGTTAAAATATGAAATTTGGGTGTGTTGGTAGTTTCACCTAATTCGTCCGAATTATTTAGCGCGGAGATTTTTGGGGAAATTCCAAAACGATTCCAAAAATCGATACCCAAATAAAGCGGTTGTTCTAAGGAAGGAACAACATGAAAATTCATGGTTTGAGTAATTTCGATAAACTCGACGTTAGCTCGTATGTAACCAAATACTCGTTGGACTTGACCACTCGCGGTAGTTATCGTGGATGGAAAATTATGAAACTCTACGAATGAATTGGACAAGATTTTCTCCGATCCATTCCCGAGAACACTGACACTCGCCCCGCTGTCAGGAAGACCCTTAAAAGGGATCTTATTGATAAAGACCTGGGCGTAAGGCCGAGTGTCACTACCCTCGGAGAACAAAACGGAGGAAATCACGTCATTTCTCATTGCAGCGCGGTGGTTCCAATATTTCTTGGAACGTTTTAAACGATCTAACTTAGCTAACGACGAAGAATTATAAAAAAACTTTAGAGCGACAGGAAGGGAAGGGGAATTTGGTAGGGAAGAAGGATCGGGAAAGGAATCATGACTGGCAGACGAGTTTACCTTCTGGTCGGGTTCGATAGTGATCGGAGTTCCGCGTCCGTATTGCTCGCTGCGTCCTCCTGGATCGGTTTGAGTGGATTTGTCCGTTGTAACATCAGTCTGGGTTGCGATTGTGGTTGTGGTGATTCTCGTGGCCCAGTCCTCCAAGAACCACTGTTCTGGTTTTCCGACAGTCGTGATTGAAAGTTTCGGTCTTCAGCACAACGTCGACATCGCGCAGAAATTGTACCTCTTAACCCACATCGATAGCAGAACAATCCAGCTGGAGCCAATTGACAATCCATGAACGTGTGACCCATATCCGAACAATTAAAGCAGACGATATTTTTACCATAACTTGAATGCTGTTTGTACACTAATCCTGAACTGTCTGCTGGAACTTGTCCGCCAGAACGTCTCGCCGCTGCCGACTGATACCTGCTCCCCGTTTGAATTGCGGATACTATATGAGTTATCAGGTAGAATATTAATAAAGGGGTAATCCTCGTACGAGTCATACACTCCAGCATCATCATAAGGACTGCCTGATAACTCATTGATCACGCGTCGTGGATGGATTGCAGGATCCGCCGGAGCTTTGATCCCCCTGAAAGACTCCTCCCAAGCAGAACAGCTTTTGATCATCTCGTTGATGCTGCTAAATTGACGATCGGTTAGATGGTATTGTAGCGTCGGCTTCATATTGTTCATGAGAATTTGGATGAGCTCTTCATCAGAGTACGGTGTGCGACATTGTAGGGTAAGCGTCCAAACATGATTGTAAAAATCCAGAAAACTTTCGTTGGGTTGTTGTTTCCGGGCTTCAACCATTCTTCGAATTTCGTAATTAGTGCGGCGGTCTTGAAAACGCTCGATCATACCGCTTCGTAGTTCTGACCAGGTAGCGTGCGGGTTGTGTTTACGAAATGTCCAGTACCATTGTAACGCTATGTGTTTCAAGGTGGTGTGTAACTCCAATAGCAAGATCTGGTCGGACAATCCTCGAGACGACGCGATGGTGTCCACTTGAAATATAAACATGTCTATGTTGAGGCCCGAGGGAGATCCGGTGTAACTTAGTCCACTTTCCGACAATAAACGTCGATCGATAAATTTCGGTGGGGCTGGTGAACTGGTTTAAGCTGAAGGCACCCGTTCTTGAGCGATCGGAGTTGGCGTAGCTTGGTTTGACTGGTCCTTGCCGTCCAGCTGCGTTTGGAAGGCGGTTTGTCGCTGGTTCAAACTCACTAATTGCTGCGATACTGTTTCGAATTTTTGCAGCATGGATTCCAACAGGGCTGTCTGTGCATTGGATTGATGTACCGCCATACTTCTCGCCTGAACCTGGTCAAGCAATTCCTCTAACGTGTGTCTGCGTTCCGTGTGATATGGGTTCATCACCAAGGTTTTGCACTTGAATCCCATCACTTCCACTGCCCTGGGTATTATCTGAACGGAGCATATCCATTTCGAGGTGAATGCCCTTAGCGCTTTCGATAGACTCATTCAGCTTGTCGTGATTTTGTAGATAGATTTGCAGACTCGTCTGTAGATCTTCACATGCTTTAAGAACCTGCCGTGCGAAATCCTGGTATTTTGGGGAGGTTAGGGCTCGACTTAATCGACCGGACAAATGCAGCAAACGAGAGTGGTATCCCCGCGCCGTTTCAACGGGATCCTCGGTTTGTTTGTCCAATTGCGTGATCGATTCCTTTAAAATTTTCAGTTTGCGTTGACACGCATTAATTTCAATATCTGGCCTCTTTGCCACACTCGTTTGCATTCTGGATGGTATTAGCTTTGCCTCGGCCTGCTCATTTCGGATCGCTTCCTCGAGTTGATGCTGGGCATCTGGCGTGTCGAAACGAATATCACGAAGGAGACACTCTACTTCCAACTCCTCTGGTTCTAAAAGGGTGACGTCCATTTTGATTTGAGTAGGGATAAGGGAATAAGCTCGGTCGGTTTAACTCGGCAAGAAAAGAATTGACGTAGTCTTTATTAATTTATTAAAAATACAAAATATTTTATTTCAAAATAACTTTACTTGAAACTGAAGGTTTCAGAGTAAAGTGAATTTATAACTATATTTCCACACCCACTATAACTATATAAAACGCAAAAAAATTAATAATAAAAGGAATGGTTATCTTGTGAAGTTTTTGTGGGGCCCGGATTCCCACGATTGTTTAACCCGGCGAATACGAGATACCCTCCAAAGTGGCGCTTTTCGATGAGAACCTAATTTGGAGGGGCTCGTTGAAATTTTAAATACAATAATAATTCAATGTATGACTCAAATCGCGATAAATAGCCAGAAAGTTACCCCATGCGTTGGAAAATATCTAGTTCGAATATGAGTTCGGTTATCTTCCACTCGGTCCCACGGAGAAATACGTTGGATACGAGGTTCTACGTCCAGTTATCCCACACTGTACGTCTTTGAGGTCTTTCTGGCGTATCCCACGGATTTCGATTCATAACACAATAAAGAAAGATAAAATGCTAATAATAATAATAATAACGTAAACAATGAAGCTACCAACACACCCAAGTAAGAAGGCAAAGTGGCAACAGAAAATACAAATAAGATAATAATAAAAAAAAAAGGAATGGATACCTTGTAATAGTTTGTGGGGCCCGTACTCCCACGATTGTTTAACCACGGATTGGACGAGATACCCCCCAAACTGGCGCTTTTCAATGAGAACCTAATTTGGAGGGGTTCGTTGAAATTTGAAACGATACGAAGACCAAGAAAAAAAATAAAAGTAAAAAATCCAAGACTACCAACACACCCAAAGGTATGCAGGCAGAATAAAATAAATTCAAAAAGAAAAACGATAGAGAAAAAAAAAGAAAAATGAAGTATTAATCAAACCGGGGTTCAAATACAACCCATAGATCGACAAAATCAAAATCAAAAAAAAAAATCGAAATATCAAAAATCAAATCAAATAAAATCGAAGATATCAAAATATCAAAAAAATCAATTAAACATATCAAAAATAAATTTAAATCAATACAATAATGCGGATGGCATTATGAGGGAGAGGGAGATCCCACTCCGTGTCGGCTAAATAATAAAATAAAAAAAAATAAAAAAAATAAAAATAATAATAATAAAATAATAAAGTGTTGTTCTGTTCCTCAAATTTCGGTCAAGAAATTTCGGGGAAGAGAAGAAATGAAGCTAAGACAACTAAACCCCGGACAAATGACATCCGAGCTCCACCACAATCGAACACAACACAGTGGAATTGGGAAGGAGCTCGGAAGTCGGATGCCCGGTGAATAGGGGTATGACACCCCCATCTACGCGCTATCAAACAGCCCGTGCTGGTTGCGATCGCACATGGGGAATGTCAACCGGGAGACTGGCTTTGGTGTGCGCGTCCAGGCGAATTCAAACAGTGTGAAACACTGGTTTCGACGCTGGACACGCACGCCAAAGGGAATGAAGCTACAAATCATAAAAAAAATCAAAAAATTAAAATTCGCGATAACTTTGGGCACAGGATGGGAATTCCCCCCTCATCACACCCACCCAAAAATTTTAATAATTCATTTTTTATTTACGTTAGGCAAACAAAAACTCAAGAAATCCGACTTCCCACGAGGAAAACAGCAAAGAAAGGGAGAGAACAAGAAAAAGAAGCGAGCGAAAGAGAAACGAGAGAGAGAGAGAGAGCGAGAAATCAATGCGCATCGAGCGCGCGACCGCTATCCGGCGCTCGATTACAAAATTTTATATATATGTGAAAAAATTTCAAATAAAATTTAAAAGAAAATAAAAAATTTAAAAAAATTACAAAAATGAAATAATATAAAAATAAAATAAAAAAAAAATCGTACCTTAATTAATACTATTATTTTTTTTTCAAAATAAAAAAAATTTGCTGTTGCGGGCCTTTTCCCGATACCAAAAAAATAGGTTGCGGCCTTGGTGCCGTCATGCCACAGGCAACTACCGGTGCCCGGACCGTTGGGCGCCTTCCCGCCTTCAAATAACCGTTGGGCGTTGGTTCGCCTACGCGCTCGAGCGCGAGCCTGGTTGGGCACTAATATGATGCGGGGCCTCTCCCCGATACCAAACCCAACCCGTTGGGCGTTGTCCTGCCGGAAACCAATACAAAAATCGTTCGGTGCTTTAAACCGTAAAAACTTTGAGAATGGGCACGTTGTTGGCCACCCGTTACATCTGCGGCACTTTTGCCGTTATTTAAATTTATAAATGACCTCGTGGTGGGCCACCCATAGACGCGGTATCCACCCACCGATAAATTCAATTCACGAATAGCCTCAGTTAGCCACCCGTTACCGTAATTAATTATACAGCACCCGTAATTAATGTGGCATGCGGTAATCGTTTGCAGTGCGGCACCCGTTACTCTATTTCGTATTCTTTGATTTGAATTAATTCACTACGTATAAATTCTTTTGCAAATCCTTGCATAAACTATGGTATCCGGAAAATCCCAATATTTATATTTTTCACTTTTAAATAGTAGATTTAGTAATATCACCAGATTCCACTACGAACTTTTAATAAGGCTAACACCATACAATAACTTTTTTCGGCGGTGTATTTAACGGTTGCGCGCCAGTTTTCTCACTCCACAAATAAAACTTCGTCTCAATTTATTTTATTTTTCACATTACTTAAATTAGATATTTTTATTAATTTACACTGCCACCATTATATTGCTTATACTTAAGATAAATGTTTTATATAAAGTCAAATTGGAATTCTATTAGTTTTTTTTTTGTAAATTTATTGAGCTAAAAGAACAAACTTTAGTTTTCAAAACTCGGCCATTTTTTGATCTTTAACACACCAATATATAAAAAAAATAGCAGTCGACCGTTCAAAACAAAATTCAACACTCTAATGAATTCAATAAAAATTCTCACGCCGAAATACGACGCGCAAAACATTCCAGAAGAATTGTCTTTCTTCTCTGTTTCTCGTTTACATCAATTCGCATTGATGTAAACGAGAGGCATATAAGAAAAACATTCTTATGGAATGTTTTGCTTTGCACATACATTCGATGCGCATTGGTCTCGCTCTCTCGTCATTCTTCTCACCCCTACGCCACCTTACGATGAGGTAAAAACAAAACAACTACGAAAGCGGAGACAACAACCGAGGTGAATATAAAATACCAACATTGAGCAATCATAGAAAGTGGAGACACCAACCAGAGGCAAATACAAAACATAAAATCGTGGTTGCGACCACACAGTCGTAACATTTTGTATAAAGAACGAATTAAAGATTGTTCATCGAAAATATTTTTTTTTGGAACTTCTAAATAGGAAAGATAACCTGAGTGCAGATACCATCAATTTTCACTACATGCAGCTTCTGCACTCTGTACTTGTTTCATCTTCAAAAACAATTAACAAAAAACGAATCAAGTACAGCATCAAAGATTCGCAGAATGCTTTTGCAATAGTTGTCCCACGAAGTTGTGATATAGATGATGCTATAGCTGAAAAACGAAAACTATGCTTGGAGTTGGGAACCATTTATTATAGCTGTCGGGGAAAGTTTAAATTTAACTGAGTTTTATGTTGCGTTAGACAACATAAAATTCAAATTTTCATCGTATTTGGCTGCTCTTCAATACTGCTTTAAAGTTTTTTACGTCCTTAACTTGCAATATTTACAGGAGTGTTGTTTTATTTGGATTTTTATTCAACAATTTTTTTTGGTATTGCCAATGAATCGCAAGAGTGTCGAATTGTAGAAACTTTTATTGGGGATATAAAAAAAACATTAGAAATAAGTTTTTTGTAGTTTAAAGTTAACTTTTTATTTTTTTTAGTGTTTGGAGAATATGAATTAAGGAAAATTTAATAATAATTTTTATCAAAAATAAATAACATGAAATTAAAATATTCAATTTTTTATTTATTTGAATTCCCTTTTATTTCAGAAAGAAGGTGTACTCAATTTTATATGTATGACATTGAACTATCGAGGTTACCAAGACTATTATCCGATTCATATGAATCATATTTAGCCAATTATCGATTGTCTAAGAAACATTGATAATTTATACAAAACACTTTGCTGGTTTCCCCAGTTCGCTCTGCTAAATAATCATACATGGAAATGTTTAAATTACTAAAGTAACTTTGATATTTCTATTAAATACTTTGTTAATTTGTACAGTACACTTTGGTAAATAATCATTTATGGGTATGTATGGTTTATGTAAGTCCTTAGATATTTTATATAAAATACTTTGTTAATTTGTATATTGTACTTTCATAAAGAATTATACATGGCCATGTTTGAATTAATTAATGCACTTCGATATTTTAACAAAACACTTTGTTCATTTGTACAGTACACTTTGCTAAATAATCATATATGGCCAAGTATGAATTTCCTAAGCCACTTAGGTAAATTAACATATTAAAAATTTTATTTTATACAAAAAACTAAGTTGATTTGATATAGCCAAACTTTGTTTAAATAATCAAATAAACTTCGTGGTGCTATACAAGTACTTAGTAGGCTGAAAACTGCCGTAGCCTTGTGTATTGTATGCTAGGTTTTTATATATTTTAACTGTGGTTTTTTTCTCAGTGCACCATCATGTTTAGGATATTAATTTATAGAATTCTGCAGCCTCGACGAGCTTGTTTGTATTACCTTCGGTTGAAAGCCCGAGGCATTGCAGCTTAGCAATTACTGGTAGTTTTAATAATTGCTGGTATTTGCCAAATTCTACTTCTAATACTAAATCTTACGAATTTCGGGCTTCGGGCTTTCGCCACGGATTCGTACTGGAGTTTGCAAATAAATCACTCAGCCTCCCAAACGTTATTTATCCACAGCTAAAACGAAAGAAAATTCACTTTTTCACAAGTTATTACTTTCTATATGTTACTTTATACTTGTATTGTTATAAAAACACAGACTAGTTGAATAGTGAAGCAAAACGAACGCAGTCGCGCAAAACACGAAAGTCTATAGTTGAGTCTGCTTAGTACAAACAGATTACAATTCCAAAAAATATTAATCAAATACATTAATTAATTAAGCTTTAACCACAGACAATCAAAGAAAATTTTTCATTTGAACTAAAAAAGTGTGATAAAATTTATTTCTGATAATTCCAATGTCATCGTTATGTCTGTAATTTTTGGGGACTAACTTAGAAATGGGACTAGCACCATTGAATTCAGCCTACTTGAATTAAGTTTACCCCCTGGGTGTCCAGCTTGTCACAAAAAAAAAGTTTGCGATTCAAGCACAGTGTTATTATTGGTGTCATTTTCTAGTTCCATAATAGCATAAACGAATTATTTATTTCTAAATTCCACTTTAAATTAAATAATTCGTTTATGCTTATAGTCACATAATATGTTAGGAGCATCTTTACAGACCAATATATGGAACAATCATAATAAAACTATTACAATAGAAAACAAAATAAAAAAATATAAACTCGTAAGCACGAAAAGTTAGTTGTGAGAATGAAATATAGATGAAAAATATTAAAGAATCGGTTTCGTAGGGCTAAGCAGTAATTCGCTAGTACTACAAATACATGGTATTGTTTACATAGACAATATTCCAATGTACGTAATACAACATCAGTCGTCGCGACCTGATGAAAGACTGATTTTTCAAATCAATAATCTCCTCCGTTCGAAACTGATTGTTGAGATTCCTACAAATTTTCCATCTATGAGTCAAAAATTCATATTTTATTTGGGTTGTATTTTTATTTAATACTGATAGGTAGCGATTTCTTTAACTATTTATCTAGGTTCTCTTTCAAATTGACAGCGAACAAAGAGACTTTCTGCTTGTCCCTTTTAGCGCACCCTTTTCGACAGGCGATAGATGCGTTTTGGTTCTTTTAGATCAATATGTAAAAATACAATGATTTCGTATAAATTGATTTTTTAACGACCGCAATATTTCGAAGGCAAGTAGTTTATTTGGGTCGGTATAAAAGGAAAATTTTCCTAAAACATATTTCATAGAAATTTCAAGAAAATTAGGTCAGGTGTTTATTGACGAGGTTTTTAGATTTAAGGCCAATTTAGGAATTATAGAAGTTCGGTTAGATGTTAAGCAGATTAGTGTTCAAATCTATTAATAATTTGTTTCTCTTGTATAATAAAGAAATTAGTAGGTACGAGTTTAGGCGAAAATTATTGGTTGTTATTATTGTTTAGGAGAGAATTGTCATGTTTTTGTTTGTCATGTTTCAATTGTCATTGAATTATCATGTTTTAGGTTCATTGCAGGATAAGCTAATATTTAGTACAAAATATCAAACATTGTAGCTTAGGGTCATGTTTGCTTATATCGACTTATTCAAATAAGTTCGTTAACGAGATGACTTATTTTCGATCTCTTTCTTCCAAGCAGAATTTTTTTTTGGTAATATAAACATTATAAATTGAGTTCCGACAAACTAATTTAATACATGAACGACTGTATTAATAAATTTATTTGTTAATTTATTTCAATTGTCGATAAAAGCAATTTTAACAATCTGACCGACTTATCCAAGAGGGCGTCAAATAAATCAATAGATTTGAATGAAGTCGGTGTTTGGAAAACATCCTCAATGGAAGATCGATTTATTGGGGCTAATTTAACTGTTTTAATTAATCTAAAGTCTGATATAAAATTATAGTATACAAGTTTTACCACAAATCATCAACATCAATCATCAAATAAACATTGATGATTTTTAAACTTCACACAAACAATTACAAAATGGAACAGCATTCTTAGTGTACATTTGCATTCAAAAATCGCACGTGTATATAAGTAATAATTATCTTAATGTACTGTAATTTTATAGTACATTATTTTAACAAATAACATATTACCACAAAAATCTAAATGCTAAAATGTTCATATCTTCCCCAAAATGTAGTTGATTACTTGATTACTGTAATTGTACTTAATTACTTTAGTGATATCATAGAACTGTGGGTCGATTCTGGTGTCTTAAGAAATAGGAATGTTTTTCCTATTTAGGAAAAAATTTTGATAACAGTTTTTTCCTAAAAATTTTTCCTTTGGTTTATTTTGGTACACATAGGAATACATTTTTCCCAAATTCTTGATAAAGTTGAATATTGAAAACCATGCTCTGTAAGCGGTTAAGAAATGTTAAACATACATTAATTGTATGTAATTATAATTTTTTTGTGTAATTAAAAGAATTAAATTAAAAGAATATTGCATGTGTTTTAAAAGAATATCTTTCCGCACCCAAAGTAGATGCGGAAAGATTAATGTCAAAACTGCGATAAATAGGAAAGAAAAAATTCCCATAAGACACACTAGAATAAGCTTATAGGGGGAAACATACAAGCAATAAAAATTTCAAATTCTTTCCGACCCAATGGTAGGAAAAAACGAAAAGCGAAACATCTAACAAAAATTAAAAGAACCAACCATACAAATTCTATAAGTCTAGAGGTTTCAATTAAATAATTTTAAGAAAATTGTCAAACAAATTCTGTAAATTCAATTTCTATCTTCCACCCCTAAATGGACCACAACCTCTTTCGATTGTGAAAATATAGTAAAGTAAGTTCGATAGAGTAAATATAGTATCGAAAATTATTAAATCAACATAAAAAACATCGTCTAACAATTTCGTTATCAAACGGTAAATAGATTTAAATCCAAACGAGAGACAAATACTGTGTGAAAAACTTCATCGACAATATCTTTAGGCATATAACTTACTAATAAGTAGTATTTAGCGTGACAAATTAACGAATGCATGCTTTAAAATTATAATCTTTCAGAGAAGAACAAAATTAAATAGAACTAGGAGAGTATGACTCAAATTATTAGATTTAAAGCAGATTACCTTAAATAACTGAACAAATTTGCGATCTTAAATTAAAAGAAAACTTAGTTAGTTATGTGGCTGCGTCTATGCTATTCTTTACAATATTTACTTAAAACCAGTAATGGGTAAATACCCAAATACATAGTCGTAATTAAACAAACGTCTACCGTCATACACAACTGAAATAATTTTGATACCCAAACCCACACACACATTAAAATGGAATTATATTATTTATACGCCCCCCTGTAAACTCCCCATAAAATAATTAAAATTAAACGATTTACATAATTATATCGTCATTACACGTACTCACATTTAAGAAATTGTTCATATCCATTAGTAAAGATTATATACTGCTGCTTTATTAGCTTATGTACAAATACACGTAAACTAAAAACAGCGCACGCCTTCTTGATTTCCCTTCGTCTCTTGTACAATGTTCACGTTATGATTACATTTAAATATTTATTTATACATATTTAAAAATAATAATTTCATATACATATTAATATTGCTTGTCTTTTTTAGATTTACGGTGTACGCGAGCGAGTTCAATAATAAAATCGTTTAACTCCTACCACACCATATAATACTTCTTATTCCGGTTAGATAGATGTTTATACTTATTACTAGAGCAACCAAAAATATGCTCTTAAAAATAGGTTTTAGATATCCTCTATCCGGCCGCAAACTATTTAATTGCGAGGCGAAATATGGTTACTAGATTTATTTTGCCATGCCAATTGACACATTTTTTTTAAATTTAAATTTGTTTTGCGATTGTAAAGTAGAAATACCATAGACATAATACTATATACATAGACCAGTAATGTGCTTTTTCTCCATATAAAATCGTCTATTTCATGCGTGAACACTTACGACGAGATGCATATATAAAATTCTATTTATATCTCTGTCTTTTATTTCTATATCATCCACAACTAAAAGCTTTTGTTTCTGGTTGTTTGTCTTTCAAAATAGAATAATTTGAAAATTTTATGTAATTTATGATGAAATTTGTGTGTTGAATACAATTTGTGATCAAATTTGTGTGTTTCTAATTTGTGTGTTGTTACAGGATGGCTACTGCCAACCTGCAGATATCACTAAGCGCACGCAGAGGCCTTCACGGTGATTTTTGCCGGCTACATTCTCAGGGAGAAGTGCGAGGTCGTGGGGATTGAGGCGTGCGTGGCTCCTGGTTTACACCGTGATTACAGATAGTTAAAAGGGGAGAAAACGCAAATTATAATAATCGAGTTCTGCCGAAATTTGTCGGCCGAAACCTGAGGAACGAACAGCAGAAAAAAATTAAATAAAAAAAATTATAACGGAAGAGAAGTGCCTTGGTGCGCGCATCCGTCCGAACTCAAACGGTAGTAAACACCGGTTCCGAACCCGGATGCGGGCACCAATAGACCGCCAACCCTACGCCGACACAGGATCTGAATTCCCCCTCATCACACCAAACCCGGAAACTTTAATAATTCTTTTTTTTATTTAATTTAGACAAAAAAAAAAAAAAGAAAACACAACTTCCCACGAGAATGAAAAAAAGCAGGGTTCGAGAACGAGAGAGAGTGAACAAGAGCAATGCGCAACGAGCGCGCGACCGTGCGAAAAACACAAGAAATTTAAAAGTAACAAAAAAAAAAAATTGGCAAAAAAATTGTACCTTAATATAAAAAAAAAATACTGTTGCGGCCTTGGTGCCGTCCTGCCTCAGGGTCACCGCCCCGGACCGTTGCGGTTCCTTTCACCGTTAACCAAAAATAAAAACAAACGAATAGCCGGTTGGCTATTCGTACGTTGCGGGGCCTTTCCCCGATTCCAAAACCAAAAAGAAAACGAATAGCCGGTTGGGTACCCGTACGTTGCGGGGCCTTTCCCCGATTCCAAAAAAAAAAAACAAAACGAATAGCCGGTTGGATACCCGTATGTTGCGGGGCCTTTCCCCAATACAAAAAAAACAAAACGAATAGCCGGTTGGCTACCCGTACGTTGCGGGGCCTTTCCCCGATTCCAAAACCAAAAACAAAACGAATAGCCGGTTGGCTACCCGTACGTTGCGGGGCCTTTCCCGGATATAATGTGAAGGCCGCGTTAGACCGCCTTTTATAAACAGTTTTTGATAAGTTGAGGTACACCGTGTATATCCAAACTAATTGTACGTTGCGGCTTTGTTACCTGCCGAAAACCCCGTTTATTCCACCGGTGCGGCCCAACCGCCGGTGATCTCACAATAATACGGCTAGCCTCAACTGGCCACCCGTAGGATAGACGTAGTACACGCTAATTTATGTGCGCTACCGCTAGTTACTAGCGGCACCCGTTGAAAGTACGATGACGTGGATAAGGCGACTCCCGTTAATAAATTTGGGCACAAAAAATTACAAATCCAAGCATTTCCAACGTGTTTATAAAAATGCACATAAAAACACACACAAGAACTATTTATTTTCGGTTTTATTGATAAATTTATTTTCTCGTTTTGATATTTCACATGTCACTTTTGTATACAAGAATCTTTAATTATTTATATATATACGGTACTTAACAAAAGTAATCACAATATTATACAGAGTGATTACTTGATTATTATCTCAATTAAATTATATTTTCAATTTCTTACAATTTTTAATTGGAAGCAAATGGCGTCAATACAACGCGAAAAGTTACAACACTCTTTTTGAACTCCCCTTTAATATCTCAATCCAAAAAAAAAAAACCGACTTTATTAATTTTTTGTTTTTTTCTAAACAAAATTCCGAACAAGACTAACTTAAAAAAAATTCTCGCACCGAATGTCGAGCAAAACATTCCAGAAGAATTGAATTTCTTCTCTGTTTTTCGTTTACATCAATTCGCATTGATGTAAACGAGAGGCATATAAGAAAAACATTCTTATGGAATGTTTTGCTTTGCACACACTCGATGCGCATTAGTCTCGCTCTCTTGTCATTCTTCTTACCCTCGCGCCATCACATGATGAGAAACAAAACAAAACGTCGCGAGTGCGTTCAGCGCACAATAAACAAACAACTCCAAAAGTAAAGACACAAACCGAGGGGAATATAAAATACAAATATTGAGCAATCAACGGAAAGTAAAGACACCAACCGGGGGAATACAAAAATACAAAAATTTTGGTTGCGACCGCACAGTCGTAACAAACGTGGGAACGTCCCACACCCTGAGATGTCTCATAATCCGGACCTAAAACAAACAATGTAAAAGAGATGATTAGACACGAATATCTTTAATATGATAAGTACCTAAGTTTTTGCCACTCAAATCTTGTACCGAATAAGCAACCTGACCTACGTTACCACAAATAACCGCGGGTTTGAATTTACCAGCCAATTTGGCGGAAAAATTGTTCGATGCTTCGCTCAAAGCAAAGGATCGTATAAAAACGTATTGTCCAATTCGAAAAGAACGCTTAGTACTACGTAAATTGTAATGTTGAGCCCCCTTTTCGTGTGCTACGCGTAAATAATGTAAGATACGATCCTTTAGGAGATTAACCCGATCTGGCTTAGCCCATACTTGGACTTCGCTGGGATCATGTTCATCGAGTAATCGTCGCAATGAGTAATCTGAACCGGGCATCGACATATGTTGACCGAACACGACATAATGAGGGGAATAATGTAAAGTATCATGTACAGCATTTCGTAACGCGGCTGCAATTTCTTGCAAATTCTTGTTCCACTAATTATGATCGTTATCGCTCAAATACGATCGAATGCTGGCAATCAACGTTCTACTAACACGCTCGGATGCGTTGCTTTGGGGCGAATACACAGGCGTGCGAATATGAGTTACGCCGTATTTAGACAACAAATCTTTAAACAAATTGGAAATGAATTGTTTACCATTGTCCGATGTAAAGACTTCTGGTACCGAGAACAATAGGAATATTTCATTTTCTAAAAATCGACATAACAAAAGCGCAGATGCTTCGCGTAAGGGTTTTACAACTACAAATTTGGAATAATGATCCAAGACGATAACGATACAGGTATTGCCGTGTTTTGAACGTGGATATTGACCCAAAAAATCAACATACAGTTATGGGAACGGGCGAGTTGACGTGAGCTGAGCTCTCATGGCTGGTTGTGTAGAGAATTTAACAGCTTTGTTCATTTTACATTTAGTGCAGCTAGCAACGTATTGTTTGACTTGTTTTGCAATCTGAGGCCAGTAAAATTGACGCTGAAGGCGCTCGAGAGTTTTGCTGCCGCCTAAATGTGCTGAAATGGGAGGGACGTGAGCCTGTTCGATAAGCGATTGTGTTAAGGAATTCGGACTAACTAGTTTCCAGTTCGAAATATCGGTATCCGTGTATTTAAAACCGAACGAAGGGGATATTAACAGTTTATCATCTTGAATCTTGTAGTTGTGCGAACAATCTTTTAACTTACGGATTTTTTCGATCTGATCGACGTAATCTGGATCTTGAAACGCAACCGAATTTTGATCAACATGTAATATGGGAATTGGCGAAGGTACTAACGCATCCACGGAAGGGTCGATGATTTTACTCGACAAGGCTGGATCTCCAAATTGGACACCAGGATCAGGCGTGCTCTCACTCCCGGAGTCATCCTCACAAGAAGCAGATTCATCCGGAAAAGCTCGAGACAACGCATCAGGTACAACGTTAACTGAACCTTTACGGTATCCAATCTGAAAATCCAGCGCTTGGAGTTTAAGACTCCATCTCGCCAAAGACACTACCGACCCCAACGGCACTGGCATCACACTGAATAAAAAAATTTTTTGAATAATCAGGATGCGTCAATACAGGAGCCGTTGACATGGCGGTTTTGAGAGCGTTAAAAGAAGAATCAGCAGCTGCAGGCCAACATACTTTAGTGTTTTTACCAGTAAGATCGGTGAGAGAAGAAGCTAAGGAGGCGAAATTTGGAATGAAGCGACCGTACCATCCGCACATCCCCAGAAAACGTCTAATCTGTTTCGTCGTTTTCAGGATAGGGTACTCCAGAATAGCTTTACATTTATCTGGGTTTGTACGGAGGCAGCCATCACCCACAATATAACCTATATAGTCGACTTCTTTCAACACAAACTGACTAGAACAACTTGACCAGAAATTAATTGTTAAACCAGCGCCCGTCAGATATCCAGCAACCTGTTTTAGCGTCAACAAAGCGTCTGTGGTGCGTTGCACAAGCCAAAAGGCATCACCTTGAACTGGTACAAAGGCCGTCCAGGAACCGTAAACACTGTTTTATCGCGGGATGGTGGGTCGAGTGGGATCTGCCAAAAGGCATCCTTCAAATCAATCGCCGAAATGAATCGGGTGTGTCCCAAACGACCCAACAATCCGTTGATTATTGGTAGCGGATACGCATCCTTGACGATTGCTTTGTTCAGTTCTCTAGCATCCAAACACAAAGGGACTTTGCCATTGGTCTTACGCACCAACGTGACCGGTGAACACCAGGAACTTTGTGACTCCTCGATGACCCCCAAAGACAACATCCTATCCAACTCGGCATACATGAGTTTTTGGATAGCTATGGGGACACGGAATAAAAACGTTGTTTGACTGGTTTCGCGGAACCGACATCGATCATATGAGTGATGAGGGATGTTCGGCCCAAACCTAAAATATCGCTGCTCGGGAAATGTTCGCGAATATGATCCAATTTACGAGATGTTAATTCACTAGATGTTAAAATATGAAATTTGGGTGTGTTGGTAGTTTCACCTAATTCGTCCGAATTATTTAATGCGGAGATTTTTGGGGAAATTCCAAAACGATTCCAAAAATCGATACCTAAATAAAGCGGTTGTTCTAATGAAGGAACAACTTAAAAATCCATGGATTGAGTAATTTCGATAAACTCGACATTAGCTCGTATTTAACCAAATACTCGTTGGACTTGACCACTCGCGGTAGTTATGGTGGATGGAAAATTATGAAATTCTACGAATGGATTTGACATGAGTTTCTCCGATCCATTCCCGAGAACAATGACACTCGTCCCGCTGTCGAGAAGAACCTTAAAAGGTGTCTTGAAATAATTTCTCCTTCACCCGAATGATGTACACGGTTAGAAATCAGACGTTATTTTTAACGTCTTTTGGCTTACACCAGCGAGAACTTAACTTCGAAACGTGAAAAACAACTACCCACAGGACTCATTTTACGATAGGTAGTTTATGACAATTTTATAGACGTGAAAAATAAATTAACATACAAATTTTATTAAAAGTACTGTTCAAAAATGGTGACCTATGACAACTAAAGTGAATGAATATTCACTCCCCATGGTAAACAAAAAAGAAATCACAACGTCTGGCAATTAACAAAAATTATAAAAATAAAATTAACCCCCCAAAGAGAAATAAATTTAAATCTTTATTGGCGTTAAAAATAAGTCACTTTAAAAGACTGGAAAACGATCTCTTTATTAGCAATTTTGATCATTTAAAAGCATTTAATATGTATACAATGAGATGTCATTTATGTTAATCGTTGAAAGTAAAATTAAACAACTATTGAGAGCCAAAACAATACATTCTAATAGTGAAAAAAAGAACATGCTTGTAAGTCAATTATTATTTCTATTAGCCCTACCTTTTGATTTACGTCATTATCAACTCAAACTATCTTTAATAATTTCTGTGGCATTCAAAAGTATTTTCAAACAAACTTAATAGTGTATGTTTCAAAATATTTTTGAATCCGTTTAAATTGTTCGATCTTATTGTACGATCTTACTCCTGATCTTCTGAAAATTTGCTTAAAAAAAGATAAGTGGTTTTTCTGAATTGCCAAAGATATATATTTTGTTAAACCATTCTCCGTTTCATCCTCCCGTTTATCGTACGCTTTTTAACCTACATTGCGTTTTGAAAAAATATTTAACTTTATTTAAGTTTTAATTCAGTTTAGGTATGTTACATATTTATTACAACTAAATAACAATTTTATCACTAAATTACTTCACTTAAATCTAGAACAAATACTAATCAATAATTGTAAATAAACGGCTCTTCGGACATCACAATCGCATCATACTTGTATGGGCTATGAATATAAACTGGTTCAAAATATTAATTCAAAGACATTTTTGATTCCGTTATGTTGGCATTATATGTCGCTTGTTTAAAGAATAAAATGTTACCAAAAAATTTACATACATATCCCTTTTGTCCTCTGTTTACAACTGGACAGCGCACTTTGCCCAAGTGATTTTGTCTGTTTTTTCGGATTGGGTCGCAAAGATAAGAGCTGGTTTGTTATGATGTTCAATGCAGCGCAGCGATAACGAGTATTAAATATTCTTGTTTTTTCGTATTCTGCTGCAGCGGCAGCAAGTGGTTCTCGTTTACTAATAATTTTGTTAGAATTCTAAAAAAAATTTTTTAATCATAATAAAAAATATTGTAAAACACATAAAAGTAATTTATTTTTTTAAATCGTGCCATTGAATTCGGGTACCGAAATAGGTAGCCGAATTCTGTATCACTAGCTAGTAATAAACTAGAATATATAAATTATTAATGTTCTCCAATAACGCTCTTCGAAAAATTGTTCTTTCACAATTCCACTTTACTAAAACAATTTTCTAACGCACACTGGTGTGATAAGCAAAGCACTGGGATATACCTCTTCCAACAAATCTGAACTGGGTCAATAAAATCGAGTTTGACAGAAAGCAAAGTTTTGAAATAATCTAAAATATTATTATTATATGGATTTCTACATTTTAGTAGTAAAATATACACAAATTACAATAAAAGTTTAAGAATATTTGAATATAACCAGCAAAACTCATATTTACAACATTACAATTGAAACTAATAGTATTTTCTCTGACAAAAAAATCTTGGTCCAAATTTTTGGATCAATTATTTTTTTCCAGAGAACACAATTTTGGATTTTTTTGTTGACATTTACTCACATATAAAAAAAACTAAACATCATGTTAAATTGTCAAAAATGACGTCGCGTCATTTCTATTTTATTATATATGAGATTGTTTAAAGTAAGTGCAAGTTGTGTTTAATGAAACAAAATTTGTGTTTTAATCAAAGTGTTATTTTAAAAGATTATTGTGCTATTATCTTCAGAACTATTATCTTCCTCATCATCGTCGGCATCATCATCATCATCATCAATATCAATATCTTCAACAACATCGTTTTCATCATCATCTTCATCACCATTGAAAAGTTCCGATGACTCGATTCTAAATTTTCTATCGTCAGATGACGAAGTAATTAAATTGATTGGCTTGATTTCAAACGACTTCAAACCATTTTGTGTATTTGATTTCAAACACCCGCAATACACTATCAAAATTATTTGTATATCGTTTTCGATATTATATTTTTATTTTGTTTTCGGAGCACAGTAATCTTTAAAAATGACACATTGAATAAAACACAATTTTTATTTTATTAAACACAACTTGCACTTTAAAGAATCACAAATATAATAAAATAGAAATGGCGCGGTCTTTTTGACAATTTCACATGACGTTTAGTTTATGTGTGAGTAAACGTAAAAAAAATCCAACAAATTTTTTGGATTTTATTTTTGCTCCAAAATCAAAAAAAAAGACAAAAATGTAAACAACGCCATTTTAAATCAAAAATGGAGCAAAATTTTGGTGTCAGAGAAATATAAGTAGGTAGTTATGTAAACAAAAAAAAGAAAAACTGTATACTTAAAATTCATAAATACTAATTAACTTTCGTACCTTCTTGAACTCGATAATTAAACACTGGCAGGTAGAACTAATTGCTACATTCTCAATAACTATTAAATACGCCAGTGAATTTTACTGAATTTTACTGACCGGGAGTGAGTTGTCCTGACCGGGAGTGAGTTGTCACTCACTTGATATATAATGTATCCCAATATTCAGAGGAATAATAAATTTACACAAATGAAATTATTTAAGAAAATCACCAAAAAATATAACACCAAATAATTTTTTTTTTAGAAATTTACATTTTCCACCATTAAAAATAACTACCACTACAGAAAACACCCTCTTGCTTTCAAATATAAGTCACAACTATTGCACAAAACGCAGGATTGAATAACAATTTGTTTGAGAGTTTATGTTTATCAGATGTTCCCTGAAAAGTTGTTATATTTCACGTCTAGTAATCACCTACGCATAAATAAAAATAATAAAAATAGTCAAATTTAACGTCCCTCATTACTATTGGTGCGTCAATGTAACCCAATATTATAGTTATAATTTCATTACATTTACAGGTAAAAATGTTTTTCCTTATTATACAAAATTAAGTCATTTTTGTTAAACACTGATTCTCATTTTAAGGAAGTCAAAACTTCAGATTGATAATGATTTGTATGTGAATTTTTGCGAAAGAATTTAAACAAATATTTGAAAACTAAACGAGTAATAAAATTGACGCACAATATTTTTTTTAATTATATTTGACTAACCACATTTTCACTACCAAAATTGGAAAGACGTCCCATTTTTTACCGTGTAATTCGATCCTAAATTCGATTTCATGACTGATTTTTGCTGTATTCAAGACACTATCTGCATTATCTTTCGGCTGGAAACTTTCGGCTAACTTTAACAGTATGTCTTATTGATTAAGACCTGGTCGTAAGGCCGAGTGTTTTTGGCCTCGGAGTGTCATTGCAACGCGATGGTTCCAGTATTTCTTGGACCGTTTTAAGCGATCTAACTTGGCTAATGACGGGGAATTATAGAAAAGCTTTAGAGCGACAGGTAGAGAAGGAGTGGATAGGGAAGACGAATCGGGAAAGGAATCATTACTGGCAGACGAGTTTACCTTCTCGTCGGATTCGATTGAGAGCGGAGTTCCGCGTCCGTATTGCTCGCTGCGTCCTCCTGAATCGGTTTGAGTTGACTTGTCCGTGGCAGCATCAGTCTGGGTTGCGGTTGTGGTTGTGGTGATTCTCGTGGCCCAGTCCTCCAAGAACCACTGTTCGGGTTTTCCAACAATCTTGAATTGGTGTTTCGTTCATCGGCACAGCGTCGACATCACGCACAGATCGTACCTAATAATCCACATCGATAACAGAATAATCCAACGGGACTAAACGACAATCCATGAACGTGTGACCCATATCCGAACAATTAAAGCAGACGATATTTTTACCATAACTTGTTTGTTTGTAGACTAACTCCGAACTGTCTGCTGGGATTTGTCCGCCAGGACGTTTCGCCGCGCCCAAAGGAAACCTGCTCCCTGTGTGAATTGCGGGAGTTATCAGGCTGAACATCAGTAAAGGGGTAATTCTCGTACGAGTCATACGCTCTAGCATCATCATACAGACAGGCTGATAACTCATTGATCACGCGTCGTGGATGGATTGCAGGATCCGCCGGAGCTTTGATCCGCCTGAACGACTCCTCCCAGGCAGAGCAGAATTTGATCAGCTCGTTGATGCTGCTATACTGTCGATCTGTTAAATGATATTGCAACGTCGGCTTCATGTTGTTCATCAGGATTTGTATGAGCTCCTCGTCCGAGTACGGTGCGCAACATTGCAGGGTAAGAGCACACGTGGTTGTAGATGTCCAGGAAACTTTCGTAGGTTGTTGCCTACGCGCCTCGACCATTCTACGGATTTCGTAACTTGTGCTTCGGTTTTTAAAGCGCTCGATCATACCGATTCGTAGTTCTGACCAGGTAGCGTGCGGGTTGTGTTTACGGAAAGTTCAGTACCACTGCAATGCGATATCTTACAAGATAGTGTGTAACTCCAATAACAGAATCTAATCGGACAATCCCCGAGACGACGCGATGGTGTCCACTTGAAATAGAAACATGTCGATGTTTATGCCCGATGCGGAACCAGTATAGCTTAGTCCACTTCCGGATAATAAACGCCGATCGATGAATTTCGGTGGCGCTGGTGAACTGGTGGAAGCTGAAGGAACCCGTTCTTATGCGATCGGAGTTGCCGTAGCATGGTTTAACTGGTCATTTCCGTCCAGGTTGCGTTTGGAGTGTGGTTTGTCGTTGGCTCAAATCCACCAACTGTCGCGATACTAACTCGAACTTTTGCAGCATGGATTCCATCAGGGCCGTCTGGGCATTCGCTTGTGATGCTGCCAGACTTTTCGCCTGTACCTGATCAAGCAATTCCTCTAGCGTGTATCTGCGTTCCGCCTGACGTGGGTTTTCAGGTTCGTCTGCATCATCACCAAGGTCTTGCACTCAAATCCCATCATTACCACTGTCCTGGGTATTATCTGGAGGAAGCATGTCCATTTCGAGGTGGGTGCCCTTAGCGCTTTCGATAGACTCATTCAACTTGTCGTGATTTTGCAGATAGATCTGCAAACTCGTCTGTAGATCTTCACATGCTTTAAGAACCTGCCGTGCGAAATCCTGGTATTTTGGGGAGTTTAGGGCTCGATTAAGGCGACCAGACAAATGCAACAAACGAGAGTGGTATCGCCGGGCTGTTTCAACGGGATCCTCGGCTTCTTTATCCAATTGCGTGATCTGTTCCTTTAAGGTCCTTAGTTTTCGTTGGCACGCATTAATTTCGATATCTGGCCTCTTTGCCGCACTCGTTTGCATTCTGGATGGTATTAGCTTTGTCTCGGCCTGCTCACTTCGGATTGCTTCCTCGAGTTGATGACGTGCATCGGGCGTGTCGAAACGAATATCGCGAAGGAGACACTCTACTTCCAACTCCTCCGGTTCTAAAGTGTGACGTCCATTTTGGATTGGGTAGGGATGCGGAACTAAACTCGCTCGATTCAATTCGGCAAGAAAATAAATGACGTAGTCTTTATTAATTTATTAAAAATACAAAAATATTTTATTTCAAAATAACTTTACTTGAAACTGAATGTTTCAGAATAAAGTGAATTTATAACTATATTTCCACACCCACTATAACTAGGTAATAAAAACGTTAAAAAATAATTAATGATAAAAGGAATGGTTACCTTGTAATTGTTTGTGGGGCCCGTATTTCCACGATTATTTAAACACGGATGAGACGAGATACCCTCGAAATTGGCGCTTTTAGCCGAGAACCTAATTTGGAGGGGCTCGTTAAAATTCAAATACAACTATAATTCAACGTATGACTCAAATCGCGATAAACAACCAGAAAGTTACCCCGTGCGTTGGATAATACCTAATTCGAATATGAATTTGGTTAACTTCCACTCGATCCTACGGATGATTTCGTTTTATACGTGGTTCTACGTCCGAGTTATCCCACACTGTACGTCTTCGAGGTCTTTCTGGCGTATCCCACGGATTTCGATTCATAACACGATAAAAAAATAAAGAAAATGGAAATAATAATAATAACGCAGATAATGAAGCTACCAACACACCCAGGTAAGGAGGCAAAGTGGCAACAGAAAAATGCAAATAAGAATAATAAAAAATGGAAGTATTTCCACGATTATTTAAGCACGGTGAAGACGAGATACCCCTGAAATTGGCGCTTTTCAATGAGAGCCTAATTTGGAGGGGCTCGTTGAAAATGAATAAAACGATACGAAAACCAAAAATAAAATAATATAGAAAAAAATCCAAAACTACCAACACACCCAGTGGTACGTAGGCAGAATAATAAATTCCAAAGGAAAAAAAACGATATGAAAAAAAGAAAAAAATAAAGTACTAATTGTACCCGCAGGTTCCAAAGCAACCCCAAAATCGACAAAATTAAAAATTAAATATATAAATTTATATAAAATCAACAATGCGGATGGTATGATGAGGGGAGGGAGATCCCACTCTGTGTCGGCTAAATAATAAAAAATAAAAAAATAATAATAACATAATAATAACAATTGTTGTTCTGTTCCTCAAATTTCGGTCGAGAAACTTTGGGGAAAAGAAGAAATGAAGCTAAAACTAAACCCCGGACAAATGACATCCGAGCTCCACCACAATCGAACACAACATAGTGGAAATGGGAAGGAGCTCGGAAGTCGGATGTCAGAAGAATAGGGGTATGACACCCCATCTACGCGCAATTAAATAGCCCGTGCTGGTTGCGATCGCAGATGGGGAATCCCAACCAGGAGACTGGCTTTGGTGTGCGCGTCCAGGCGAATTCAAACAGTGCGAAACACTGGTTTCGCACTGGACGCGCACGCCAAAGGGAGTGAAGCTACAAATCATAAAATAATAAAAAAACATTAAAATTCGCGAAATTAAGTTGGGTGCCACTATTACAGGATGGCTACTGCCAACCTGTAGATATCACTAAGCGCACGCAGAGGCCTCCACGGTGATTTTTGCCGGCTACATTCTCAGGGGTAAGTGCGAAGGGTCGTGGGGATTGAGGCGTGCGTGGCTCCTGGCTTACACCGTGATTACAGATAGTTAAAAGGAGAAAAAAACGCAAATAATAATACCCGAGTTCCACCGAAATTTGCCGGCCGGAACCTGAGGAACGAACAGCAGAAATAAATTAAATAAAAAAAATTATAACGGAAGAGAGGTGCCTTGGTGCGCGCATCTGTCCGAACTCAAACGGTGGTAAACACCGGTTCCGAACCCGGATGCCGGCATCAAGGCACCTCTCTTCCGTTATAATTTTTTTTATTTAATTTTATTCTGCTGTTCGTTCCTCAGGTTCCGGCCGAAAAATTTCAGCGGAACTCGGTTATTATTATTTGCGTTTTTTCCTCTTTAAACTATCTGTAATCACGGTGTAAGCCAGGAGCCACGCACGCCTCAATCCCCACGACCCTTCGCACTTCTCCCTGAGAATGTAGCCGGCAAAAATCACCATGGAGGCCTCTGCGTGCGCTTAGTGATATCTGCAGGTTGGCAGTAGCCAGCCTGTAACAGTGTTTTTAAAATAAATGTATCGGAAAAAAAATATTTGTTGTGGATGGTATGAATTATGCACAATAGATTCCACCAGTCCCGTACTAAAAACGTTTTCAATTATATATGTGGTAACAAAATAGCGCATTTTTTCAGTATTTTAAATATTTTAATTATAAAATATGTATAATTTTAGTTAAATGCGATTCTAGGGTTAATTAATTTTACTGATAATTGTTAAACAGTGAATAGTTCGGTTTTATGAATTATATGAAATAGTTGAATAGCGTTTTCGAAATAATTTTATTGTATAAATTCGATTAAGTATTTTGTGTAGGACTCATGAACCAGTTGTGGTTTAAAAAATATTATAAAATTCTTGAATGTTGATAATTATTATAGACACAATTCTTATTCTACAAGTAATTAACTTCATTCATATTCGTTAATGGAAATTCTTAATACAGTAATGATTATTTTTTGACTATCTCTTTTTTTCTTTGAAACTTACTCACTTGACATTTAATTATTACTAGTCTATATAATATTATTAATGTCTTTGAGAAATACATGAAAAGACTGCGACCTCGGAAAATGCATAACAGTATTTTCGTGGATTTCTACTTTACAATCGCAAAAGAAATTTAAATTTAAAAAAATGTGACAATTGACATGGCAAAATAAATCTAGTAACCATATTTGGCCTCGCAATTAAATATTTTGCGACCGGATAGAGGATATACCCCTAAAACCTATTTTTAAGAGCATATTTTAGGTTGCCCTACTTATTACGTTTACGAATATTATATTTAAATACCTACATATTAATAAGTTTTAAAATGTTTTACGTAATTGCTGGACAGGATCTTTTTGTCTCGTGTCTAAACACGTTCACAGATGTCTTCTATATTTGTTTAGGAAAGCATGTAGTTAAAATTTAATTGAAGGAACCTTAATTGTTTCGGTTTAATGATGCAAACGAATTTCATGCGTGCATGGTGATTTGTACAGAAAGTTTACAAATGGAAACACTCAGCGTTTTATTATGAAAACAATATCACTTCTACAATTTCAAAAATGATTATACTGGGGCGCTATTTTTGAAAATCGTACGAAAAAAATCGTATACGAATTTCAGTTAAAATACGTCATCCCATGCGAAAATTTAAATGGCTGATGGCACATTGGGTATCACAGAAACCGTACTTTTCCTCGTTTCTTCCCCGTTTACCTATGATACAGGTTTTAATTGCGACTTAAATAAATATTCGATGCAACCACACTAACACAAACATAAATGAAATAAAAAATATTTCAAGGCTATTTTTGACTTACGCCAGCGTTTCCCAAAGTGGGTTCCGCGGAACCCCGGGGCTCCGTGGCAATTTTTAGGGGATCCACGAGCTAGTACCAGATAATATCCGTGCCATAAGGTTTCATTTCATACATAGACACATACATACACACTACATTTCATACATACATACCAAAAATAAACAATAACGATAATTATTGAGTACAAAATCCTTTCAAGAGCAATGAAAAACCAACGGGACTACTACCAGTAGAATACGAGAATTTAATTGAAATTAGTTCGGATACTTGCTAAAAGGTGCCGTTGGCAATTTTCTGCTGTAATATATTTGATGCGTATAAAAATGTGGCCAAAAAGGCAATTAGAGTTATATTGCCGTTCTTAAACAACACATTTATGCGAAACAGGATTTTCCTCCATGAAATTTGAAGAATCGGAGAAAGGTTCCGTGGCAAAATAAGTTTGGGAACCGCTGACTTATTCATTTTAGAGGAATTAGGCAATTATTGTATTCTTGATGCATACATGATGATACATGATGCATACACATATATTTGAAAATATAGTACGTTATATTTATTTTTTTTTTATTTATTTATTTACCAACTCTATACTTATATACAATCTGGTTACAATTTTAAAAATACATTAATATAGTATACTAAAAATTTAATTAAAAAAATAAAAAAAAGTAAAATTAAACAAACATGAAAAATTATCAATAATTTAAAAGAACATTAGACATTAAATTCTTAAATGCATCCCTGGATAGATTAAAGTCGAAAGCCGATCGAACTTTATTAAAAGAAACACTAGATTGATAAACAGGTTCATATTTACCGTAGTTATGCCTAATATAAGGCAGCTTAATTTGGAAATCTCTAACGCGAAGGGTCCGTAACGGAGTATATATATCGTACAACACCAAAATCTCAGGACAGTCAATTTTAGACACCAACAAGTCTCTAACCAATAACGCGCCAATTTCGATTCTGCGGATAAAGAGCGGCTCAATATTTATTAATTTACATCTACCTCGATACGGTGGGAGTATAAAAGCGGGTAGGTTCCGATCTCTGGGCAACATTCGCAGAGAAAACCTTAAAAAGCGCTTTTGAACACTTTCTATTCGGTCTGAACAGTTACCATAAAACGGATTCCAAATTACTGCACCATATTCCAACAACGAACGCACAAACGAAATATATAATATTTTAATAGAATAAGGATCTTGAAAATCCCTCGAAAACCTTTTAATAAACCCAAGCATGGAATTCGCTTTAGAAATGCAAATATCTATGTGCTTATTGAACGATAAGTTCGACGTAAATGTTATACCTAGATCCATAAACGTATCAACATTATCAATAATATGGCCATCCAGGAAAAAATCAAAACTAGCGGGCGTGATCGTACGGGTAAAACGGATTGTTTTACATTTGGAAATATTAAGGGTTAAATTCTGAGCTGTGCACCACATACTGAAATTATTTAAGTCAGATTGCAAGTCCCTTGCGTCATTGGTGCATGAAATGGTTTTAAAAATTTTAATGTCGTCCGCATAGATGAGGATGTCGGAATAACTCAAACAATCCACTACGTCATTGATGAATAATATGAAAAGCATAGGACCCAAATGACTACCTTGAGGCACACCCGAAGTGACATCAATAATTCTGGACGTGAAACCACCAATCTTTACTATCTGAGTTCTGGAATCAAGATAAGATCTGATCCAGTCCAGTGGGAGAAAGCTACAATTCAAGGAATCAAGTTTCTTCAACAACATGTCATGATCAATCTTATCAAAGGCCTTACAGAAATCAGTGTACACAACCTGGACAATTTTACCCCTATGTAAGGCATTAGAAACAACATTTGTAAGCAAGAGTAAGTTAGTAACAGTTGATCTGCCTGGAAAAAAACCATGCTGTTTTGGAGTGATAAAAGTTTTCAGGTGAAAGAATAATTATACTTAATAAACACATTTTTATTAATCACTTGTTTTTGTTCCGCAGAATATTTTGAATATTTTTCAAAAAGTTTAAAAAATCACTCGATCGATTTCGACTTGTTAGGCCATCATCAGGAGTATCTACTGATGGCCTAACAAGTCGAAATCGATCGAGTGATTTTTTAAACTTTTTGAAAAATATTCAAAATATTCTGCGGAACAAAAACAAGTGATTAATAAAAATGTGTTTATTAAGTATAAGTGTGTTTCGCCAAGTGCCTACGGCAAATAGCGTAAAAAGTGAAAGAATAATTGATCTTTAACAAGTTTCTCAAACAACTTAGGTAAGACTGAAATTATACAAATACCCCTATAGTTCTCAATATTACCACGAATCCCGGATTTGAAAATAGGTTTAATAAGCGATCGCTTCCAAAGAGTAGGGAAATATCCATCTCTTAGACTTCTATTGAATAGAAAGCACACCGGGGCGGCAATTGCGTTACCGATCAATTTTAAAAATAAAGGCGGTATCGAATCAAAGCCGGCACTATGGTTAATGTCAAGATTTGACAATTCCGATAAGATTGTATCAATTTCCAGACGAAACATTGAAAATTTCTTATTACTCGTGACATTATTCAAGCTGCAGAAATTTGAACCTGAATTTGGATTATAAACGCTCACAAAGAAATCAGCAAACAAATTAACCTTATCTAGATTGTTATCACAGAACCTGTCTTTCAAATACATTGTGGAAGGAAAACCATCAGATTTTCTTTTATAGTTAATAAAATGCCAAAAGTGATTGGGTTTCGATTTAATTTGTGATTCCACCTCCAAAACATAATTACTGTAAAGAAATCGGTTAAGAAATATATACTTTTTACGTAAGACCTTAAATGAGTTGTAATTTGCTGTATTCGGAGATAGTTTATAAAGTTTATGAGCCTTATCCTTTCTATTTTTTAAATTTATCAATTCATTGTTATACCACGGTTCCTTCTTGGCGCCTGAAACAACCAATCTAGGAATGAATGTTTCAATGCCCATTTGAACAATTTTATAAAATTCGTTCAACATATCGTCTAAATTATTACAATTATAAAATGAAGACCAATTATACCCATCAAGAAATGCATTTAAAGAAACATAATCGCCCCTTTTAAAGTTATAGATGACAGAGTCGGTATTATTTTCGATTAGTTCACTGTATTCAAACAAGACTGAAATATTCAGCGGCAAATGATAAATACTTGAAGATCCAGCTAAATCATCGCAGGTTGTGACGGTCATCTCATGATCAATTGGCACAAAGGCTAGGTCTAACACGTTGTTACTGCAATTCTTGACATTGATACATTGTTTCAGTCTCAACGAAAATATTTCAGATATGAACTTTTCCACATCATCGTTCATGTTTATGGGAGTTAAATTGTTATCCATGTACTCCCATACAATACCTGGCAAGTTAAAATCACCGAAGATAAATAAGCGGTCCTCAGGTTGAAGGAGTGCACTAATATTAAGTTTCACGGTGTCCAAAAACATATTATAAACCGCAACGTTAGAATGACATGGTATATATGTGACACAGATGATCAGCGAATATGAATAAAACCGTAAGCGCACAGCAACAATTTCAGTACCACAGTTGGTTAATGTTATCGGCATAGATGAGTATTTGTTAGAGACGGCTATTATAATACCACCCCCCACGGCATAAGTGTCCTGCTGTAGATGTCTGTCTCTCCGATAAACTGCATAAGTTGGTGGAAAATACTCCTCGGTTCTGTAGTGGGCAGTCAACCACGTTTCCGTGATGCAAATAACGTCGTAATTCTCCTCCAAGATTGACAGATATAGAGACTTAGATTTAGTTCGAATGCCGCTCGAATTATGGTAATATATATTTAAGAATGAATGAGGCTGGGGATTTGTTCCGCAGTTGAAAGGCTTAAAAGATGGTGTGATGGCAGGCGCAGATGTTATTGCTTGGTTGGGAATGTTACCCCAGTCCGGTTTTTTGCTACGCGTGGATAGCTGGTAAATGGCCGGATTATAACCCCAAGTGGCCAAGCCTCAGAATTATTGAGCATATTGTAATGGGTTTCCTTCAATCCGATTTTAAATGAAATGAATGTTAGTGAGTTATCGATAACACGATCCTTGGATAGTAATAATTTACATTCAACGTCCTCTGGTGAACAGTTCTGCAGTTTGTCACAAATGTACTCCACAATTCGATCAGTAGTGACAGATGGATCAAAGCAACTAATATATAAAAATTTTTTGCTCGGCAAAGGTACAGTTCTAATCGAGTTGATCTGTGTGCCAGTACCCATGACTTCTTGTGTTAGTCCTGGCGAAGTATATCTAATGGGATTGGACACTGGCTCCGCTACTACTGCAGATAATGGTTTATTAGCAATATCAACAGTATTTTTATCCAGCAAGACATTGATCAATTTGCGGTTTTCAGCTACCTCCGTTTCAATTTTATTTAAGTTTTTTATTAAGTCCAATTTTTCAGCAGCTCTGTCAACAATCACGTCAATTTTTTTTAAGAGCTTTGTCATATCCTTATTTACGAACCAGATTTTACAGCTATTGCAGAAGTAACATAAATTGGCAAACTTTTTCATAGAGTTAATAGCGGCGCGGTCAATTCCACAACACTCATAGCAAAATTGTACGACACAAAGTTTACATAAAACGACATCAGTAGTCGAAAAAACTTTATTACATGTTACACAAGACATTTTCAGTATTAAAAATTCACTGTATTAAATATTTCAAAATGTTTAAAAGATGTTTATGACAAACGGGATATAAGTGTTTTATGATTATAAGTTATATCACAGAGTTTATGAATGTATCAGCTAATTGTTAATTATTATTCGTACACAGATCAAAATCGTAATAAATATCCCGTTAAAAATAAAATAAATCTAAATGAGTCACAATTTATTACATTCACATACAATTTGCTATGTTCCCGTTTCGTATTGCACAATGGTCACGTTATTAAATATGATTATTTCACTTTAATTTGAGTGTAATCTATGTATTTAGTTCGAAAAATGATTACATATTATATTAATTATGTTAAGATAAATTAATAACACAACACTATATCATCGACACTATTATACTCGTATATGCATACAAAACAAGTTATTATTCCACTGCACAATTATTTTGGTTTTAGGTGTTGCTTCTACAACAGTTGAAACAGTGTATATAGTAAATATCGTAGCAAGAAAAATGTAAACATAAACAAATAAGTAAACATAAGCAAATTGTGAAGTTTCTTTACCATTCATACATAAAGAATACGTTATATATTTTTATTGTATTTCAAAACAATTAAATGATGAGTAAAGTAAAATTATAAACTGAAGTTGAACGTATTCTTTATGCAGAATAGGCAATAAACTAATTAAATATTTTGTGTATGATTAGCTGTATATAAAGGCCAAAATTTGTAAAATCAAATCAGAAAGAAATTGGACCAGCTGAGTATAAACTCGCAATCAATTACTTCTCAATTTACCGCCTTAGTAAAAATAGAAGTTGCATGTAAAAGTTGCAACGATAAGGTAAGAGCACGGTGAGGGCCAAATACGCTGCTTTAGTTGATGCGTTGACTTATTGACTTATCGCACGATCTTGGTGGCCAATGTTGCTCGACAAATCGAGAAATAACAGCCTGGAAACTTAGTCTACAGTAACACCATTGTTTCACGTGCTGTGTGGCAGGTCGCACAGTCTTGTCCGAAAAACATGTCCTCCACATCAATTACATCCAATTCGGGCTACGAAAACTCCGTTAACATTTCGCGTAACCGCCCTCCATTAACAGTTAGCGAATTTCTAGCAGTATATTCAAAGAAATACGGCCCAATTACTCCGCCAGCTCAAAATGCACACCAAACAGTTACTCGCGGGCGATGTATTGGCTGTTTGAGTATCACACGTGGATTTTCAGCACCCCAAAACCGAGAGTTTTGCTTATTTATGTATCCGTCGAGTTGAAAATGTGCCTCATCTGAAAAAAAGATTTTCTTCGAAAAACCCGCATTGATTTGACGATGTTCGGTTGAGAAAAATAAATAAAATAAAATAAATAAAATAAAAATGTTCCAACACCCAATCAGTTATAGATAGTTTATTTAATAGTTTATTTATTGAAGCAAACGTGTGTACAACTTTTGTTCATTTTGTTTATGTTTACATAATTCAATTTGACATTATTCGCATTGGTAGTTAAATTTTTTGTTGTGTTTTAAATTTAATATGTGTTAAATAAACAATTTTCTTAAAAATCAAACATATTTATGATAAAAGTTATAAGATAATTTTATTATCCAGGTACTCGTGTCAATGTACATGCACATTATAAAATAATATATTTGTATTTTAATCAACAAAATGAGTGTTGTCCGTTTAGTGTCCAAGTGTAATTTCCATGAATATTGAAATATATCACATCATATATCATGATTTACCGGACAAGTGGTGCAGTGGTTAAAGCTTCGGCAATTGGACCGGGAGGTACTAGGTTCGAATCCCACCAGAGGCAAGATATAAATCGAATTTTCATCATCGATTACAATCGGTGTTATTGATATTAGTAAACACAACTAAGACCCTCTGATGGAGTGCAGAATTCAGCGCCGACCCACCGTCCATGTCAATGTACAGGTTGATGGAGCTTGCAATGTGCAGGTGGTACTGTAATTTTGTGAGTAGATGAATAGGTGAATGAGTTAATGATGTGGCGTGAATGCGTGGTATCACAATGGGCCAAAATTGGTCTAAGTGTCAACCACTGAAACCTAACCTATATCATAATTTTGCGGGAAAGGGTGTGATTATCAAACTCTTTCGATATACATATGTACCTGATAAAAAGTAAGATGACTATAGTTTTAATTTCAAGAAATTTGTATGAATATAATTTCCATGTTTTATTAGGTTTGAAGAGATGTATCCTTCCAATTAAATGTAAATGAAATTATCATGTACCATAAGGTTTATGTGTTTTTTCGAAAAATAAATAAAATTAAAATATTATATTATAAAATAAAATATTGTATTATAATAAAATTGTGTCATATTTTTAAATAAAACTGATTTTACTTAACATATCGAGTTTTTATCTTTTTTATATGTACCCTTCATATGTACCGACAAAATTTTGTATAATTTTATTGAGTTTTTATGTTGGTTGCATACACAAAATTTGTCTAGCAGTTTGGTTGCATTCGTTTATTTTTAGTACAGGGTGTTTGGCGTATATATAGTGCAGGGTGTTTGGCGCGTGGACCGACAACATTTTTGGAATATTGGGAGGGCCATTTGGAAGCTTTCGTCCCAATGAACTAATGTCCTAAGTGTCACGGTAACTGAGATATGAAATTTTTAAGTTTTTTTTAAATTATCAAAAATCTCATTATAACTTTTTTGTTTGTAGTCTTAAAGGCTTTTTTGTTTGTATTCGTAAAGGCATAATTTTAAATTAAAAACCATAATAAGTCATATGAGTATACAAGAATTAAGATTTTGTATTTAAATTGTGGAAGACACTCACCTGAGTTTCGGTAACATTCAATAATTTAGCCATGTCCGCTCGTTCACTAGAACTTAAATATTTTTTCACTTCAAACTGTTTTTCAAGTTCAAATATTTGTCGACCGGTAAATGTAGTTCTAGCTTTCTTCTTTCGGCGCGCATCCTGAGATGCACTATCATCACACGAATCTTCTGTTAACTCATTACTATTTAAATTATTGTTATTAATACTACTCTTATATTTTTTGGAATCTTTATTACCAGTCGTATCATTTGAATAGGATTGCTCAAGCGAATCGGTTGAGATTTTCCGTTTTAAATTATATGAATTTAAATTTGTACCACCAGTCGACGAATTTTCATCATTACTTAACATTAACGTTGATGCTGTTGTTAGAATACTTGATGATAGGTCTGGAAATAAATACGAAAATTAATTATATTTTTTTTATTTAAGATAAATTAAAAATATTTTTGTTACGCCATTACAAAACATTTCAATGCATTTTAGCGAATAATTGCTCTCGCTCGATCTCGACATGTATTTTATAATTAGAAATGCATTAGATGCTATTTTATTTAATTTGTTGTACCGTAAATATTTACATAGTGCAAAAATAAAACTATGCTTAAAATGTAATTGAAAATATTTTATATTTGGAAAATTATCAAACTGGGTGGTGCGAAATAAACGAATTATTTGTTGTATAGCATATTATTTTGGTTCAGAAAGTGTGATAATAATGATATATTGGAGTCCAACGGAAGCGTGATACTGTTTTGACGTTGTCTCTCGCACAACAGTCATGGGTTAAACATCAAATTTTAATTTTAAAATGTATTATTTTGATTGTTGTATAAAATGGAAAGTTCATCAGTTGATATTATGGACATAGGTTTGATCTAAACTAAGCGTTAAGTTAACTAAGCGTTAGGCTAATAGCTCGAGCGAATATTAATATTAGAAAAGAAATAAGTTGAGTGCTGTTATTGAACATTTGCATTTCAAAGAGCGGCGACATGAATCTAATGCGGCTATTTGATTTACGTAATTCTAATTAGAGTTAGGAAAAGTTCGTGACCTTTTTTAAAATGAACTTTATTAAACCAAATATCTGCACTGAGAAAAATTTTGGTTTGTAAAATTAAAAAACGAAGTTTTTAATTTCTAAAAGTTATAAATTTTTTTGAATTTAAAAGGTATTTTTTTGAAATTAAATGAGATTTTTACAAACTAATAAATAGTTTTTTTTATTTTAATAACATATTTTATAAAATGATTTATAAAATACTTTTTAAATTTAAAAAGTTTATTTATTTAAACAAAATAATTTATTTCAAAAGAAGAGTTCTAGAATTTTAAAACAATTTTTTTTGTACTTATGAAAATGTTTATATTTATTGGTTTGCCAGAAATCCCGTTATTTTATTTTTCATTTCGGCTATATTTAATATAATTCGCTAAATCTATATGTTCTTGTGTTATAGTAAACGTATGAAGATTTGAATTTTTGCAGTTTGGTTTTGATCGTTGGATCGTTGCAACTTCATGAGTGGACCAACATTTTATCAGTACGAATTTACGAAACCAAACTGGCAAGAAGAACTTGAGGAAGTTCTCGGTATATTTTTTAAGGGTTGTGTGTATTTTTACACAAGGACCCTGGGGGTTAAAAATTGGGGAGGGGGAGGTTATTTCTACTTTTTGTGGTAGATATATTATGTTATGACTTTATGAGTAGATGTCCTCTTTGTTTTTGCTGGCTTGAACAGTCTCAATTCACAAACATTGTGAATGTCATTGTACTTGTAAAGTGCATTACGGATTACTTTGATTTAATAAAACTGTGTGGCTGTGGCATTTGTTAAAAAATAATTATTTAAAAATTAAAATAAATCTTTTAAAACTAGCCAATAGTTTATTATTTTTAAAAAACAATCTCTTAAAATTTAAGAAAACTCTTTACAAAAGTAAGGAAAGTATTTTTGAAAATAAAAACAATTTTTTTTAAAAATACAAAGATTATCCTTTTGATTTTAAAAACGAGACTTTTCGCTTAAAAAATATATGTATATTTTTTGATTTTATATGTATATTTTTTTATTTTTACTGGTTTTTTTTCTCAGTGTGCCATTTTCATCGATGACCGTTATTTTTCTGGTAGAGCCATGATCCCATCACTGTAGAACTTCTGTGGTTTAGAGGCGAAAAATTGAGACAACTCATTTTCGCAGGCCTCTTTTGAATTTAATGTAAAACCATTAAGATGTTTCTGCATGAACCCGAACAAATAGTAGTCCGATCTTGCAAGGTCAGGACTATATTGTGGGTGCATCAAAACTTCCCAGCCAAGCTCTCTCAGTTCCTGCCGGGTCATCAATGATGTGTCAGTTTGTGGTATAGCGGTATCATGATAGAACACAACGCCCTTTCTGAGCCGCGTTTTTACCTTTGTCGTAATTGTAAAACATATCGATTTTTTTATAATTTCTTTCCATGTTCAAAATGTTGTAACTTTTTATTCACTTCACCGATTTTAATGTTTTGTATGTCAAAGTGCAAGTTAAAATGTACTTTGAAACACACATAAGTATTGTCCTATGCGCTCAATGGTTATTGAGATATATGAATGTAAAGCCATCTATCGGGACAAAGACAACGAACTTTTTCTTCTTATTATTTTATTAACGTGTCGCCCAACATTTGCTTTGAAATGCTCCACACATTCGTTCTCTTCAAGTGTAAATGGACTAATGCTGTTGAATTCCTCTATTTACCAGAACCGTCTTAAAGTGTCGTTGACGTTGAGCTCGACGTGATAGTTTAATTTGGCTGCATTGGATGTCTCCGCTGGATTGTTTGTTTCGCCTGATAAAATCCAACCGAACATAGAATTTTGGGCAACCAAATTTTTCTCGCCCAAATCGTCGAGGCGACCTTCTCGTAGTATATTGAAGAAACGCTCAGCTCCTATGATGATATCTATACTCTGCGGTTTATTGTAGTGAGGATCAGCCAGTTGGAGCCCTTTGTTTTTGGTGACGTTTACAATATCAATTTCATATGAAGGAAGAGAATTTGTCAATTTATTTAGTTTTAAAACCCCAATATCAATATTCTCGTTCTTCGAATATAAGGATAAGGATAATAATTAACAATTTGCCTCTGGTGGTCTCGGTTCAAGCTGTTAACCCCTTTATTATTAACTTCGCATTCTTTCGGGGTAACGCAAGTCGCTGCGCACACGATTCGGAATTAAACGATGCTTGTGCTCCTGAGTCTAACAAAACGCGATACGTTTGGAACTGATTTGATGAATCCAACACTCTTATCTCAGCTGTTGGTAAAATGGCAGTGAATTGTTTAGCGCTAATTGCATGTGAAACATTTATTGAATCGCTACTGAGGATCTTCTTGATGCAGTGTTGTGTGATGCTCGCTTTACATATGCTGTATCTATAACGGGAACGACAATTTTGCGACTGATGGTTTTTTAGTAAACAAAAAAAAATACAATTTGTTTTCGGCCACGAAACCTCTTCTTTTATGTATGGAGAGCTCTAAGAACTTACCATAATTTCGAATATAATGATGTTGATCGCATTTTATACAACAAATATCTTCGAGGTTTGCTTGCATTGCTTTCATAACCACGTTAGGCGCCTGACGATGAGCTTGTCGTTTCGTGGTTTCACAACGTTCTAGGGTATCACTCTGATGTCTATTCAAAAAATCAAAAAATTGCTCGATGGTGGGGAACTCAATTTCGGAGGTCGAGCCTATGCTTGCTTCGTGATTGGATCAAGTTTGTTCACTAATATGTGTATCAACCACGTTGATGCCTCTCAATACTTCATCTGATGTGTCACGCATATGATGGAGTGTTTTGACGGAGGGCTGCATTATCGCTGGTTGGTCCATATATTGTTTTCGAAGCTGGTTTATCACGTGTTTCCTTTTATCGTAACGTTTTACAAATACAGTAGAACCTCGCTTAACGAGCACCTCGCATAATGAGTAATTCGCATTACGAGCAAAAAAAATTGTAAAAAAACGACTCGCTTAACGAGCGACGTTTCGCATAACGAGGGAAAGTCTCGAATCGTAAAAAATATTATGAAAGAGAATTGAAAATGAAAAAAAATATTTGAAGCATATCTTGTTGCTGCATCATTCATCACACTAAGGCACTCTTCGAGCAATGTTTTAAAGTGACTGAAGAGACCAATCTCACTCTCAGAGAGTTTTGGAAAGCACACTTCCACATCATTGCCTGCCTCAAGGAGATCCAATCGGTGTGGGAAGCAGTTACCAAGAACCCTCACTTCTGCTTGGGAGAAGCTTTGGCCAGAATGTCTTGCCGTATATAACTTTGAAGAGTTTGAGACAGTACGTGTGGATCCTGTTTTCAATGAGATTGTATCTTTGGCAACTATAATGGGACTGGAGGTGGATATCAATGATGCCGATGAGCTTGTGGAAGATGCCGAAGAACTTATGGAGTTGCACTGTGTTTCACAGCAATAAGTGATGGAGAGTTTGTCAGATAAGGAGAAGGAGGTAACAACAAGGCAACAATTTTCTGGCGCAATACGAGGAATGCTGAAAGCATGGGAATCTGTTGCTTCGTTCATTGAGACGCATCACCCTAATAAGGCAGTGGCTACGCATGTTACAAATTTCATCAATGATAATGCTGTATCGCCTTCCCCCAAATTTTGAAGAGTTGGCAAAAACAACTGTCTTTAGACAGCTTTCTAGTAAAAACGAATTAGTTATGTATCATAAATAATAAACTTATTACATGCTTTTTGTTTTCTGTAAATCGAATTCGTATTCCAGGTTGATGAAAAGATGAAAATTATTCACGCTGCTTAACAATGTGAACATTTATGGGGCTAGTGCGTGGTAATTGTAGCGATGGGAGCAAATTCTGATGAATTCTAATGATAATTATCTTATCATTAGAATTCATCAGAATTGGCTCCCATCGCCACACATTTATGTATATAATGTAATTTTCTTTGAATAAACGATATAGTATGTACATAACATTTTTTGACTATTTTTTTAGCATAGAACGCATTATCGTATTTTACATTAATTTATATGGGAAATTTTGTTTCGCTTAACGAGTGTTTCGCTTAACGAGAAAGATTCTGGAACGAATTATGCTCGTTAAGCGAGGTTCTACTGTATTTCCCATGCATCGTCATAATTAGCCTCTATAATCGCAACATGCCTTACCAAAGCAGCGGCTTCTCCTCGCAATAAACCATTCAAAAATTGTAATTTGTGGACTTTAGAAAGCTTCGGATTGTTGTTTGTCGAAGCTTCGAACAAATCCCGAAACGATGCAAATTCTGAATAAACACCAGAAAAGTACGGCACATTAATACGGGGTAATCGGATATCGTTATGACATCTTTTGATTGCAATATTCGAGATTTCATGTAGAAATGATCGCTGATTGGTCATGAGTTCGTGTAAACTGGCATCTAGTTCCACGTGTTGCGAAGGCTTGTCCATCTCTAACTCCGCTTGCACTAATTTTCGCTTGATTGTAAAATGTTTAGATTCAAAGTGTTCTTGTAGAGCGACAGTATCCGGTAGGCCTCCATACAAATCTTCCTTTGCCTTGTAATTCCATCCCTATTCTTCTTGAGCAGTTTGATATTCGCTTTAATACACTCAATGGATTCATTTTGAAGATTGCGCTTAGCGAAGTTTTCGATTTCCACAATGCGATTTACCTTTCCTTGTAGAGCTCGCACCATACCTCGTTGCCATTACGATTTTATGTATAAACGGTATCACTGATTATAGTTTATTTTAGTTTAGATGTTTTTCGGCTTTCTTAACTTGGTTATTTGATGGTTCACGGATGTTTATAGCGATCCGGCTCGAAGAACCATGAAAAATTGTGGTTTTTAGTTTTCGCGCACTCGCACAATTATTATTAAATGAAAAAAGATGTATTTAAGTTTCGCGCACTCGCACAATTATTAATTAACGTAAAATATTTGTAATTTAATTCTCGCAGACTTATTGAATTCTTTACATTACATTTTTATATCCACATCGCCAATTTCGCTAATCTCTTATTCTCGCTGTATGTTGTTTATTCGCGCACGATCACAAAAAGAAAAGAACGAGTTGTAAGTTACTACGTGTCAAGGTCAATTTTTTCTTATCGTTACCATATGACTATGACAAAACACAAGAAACCACAAAAAAATGCATTACCGCATTCAAATCCATTGCCATTATATCCAGTCTAACGCAACAGACAATACTAATGGAAGAAGACCACCAAGACCACAGCATGAACATTGCCGTCAGAACATCGAAAATAATTAAAGATGCGTAAAAAATAGCTCGTTTCTGTAAGAGCACTCACACAGAGTAAAATACCTTAGTCCTTACTAAGGACTCCCACACAAGACCTACAACCTTCAAAGACACGAATGGAGAGTTGAGAACAACGTGGCTGTCATTCTTTCAATGGGTGCAAAATTAGAATTCATAACCTAGGGATATTAAAGATGAACATTCCATAAGTAAATTTCAAAAATGGTTGTCTAATTTTTTGTTTCGATTCGATTTAGAATGGGGTAAGGGACGCCTGTCAAGAATGCCAAAATGCCAATCCAAATGTCAACCCCACTGACACGTGGTGCTGCCTGCTAATTAACCAACGAGGCTCTTGCGACCGAGAAATGACGCGATAACCGAATACCGAGAACCAAGCTATAACCAACTAGATGTGTTCTTCACTGACTTCATTGGTTAGGGTGGTGGCTGCTTCAATAACCAGTCTTTAAAGCAATAATTTCACAACAAAATGTGTCTTTTACCCCAGAATGTACGGCACCTGCTCTGTTGGATAATGATATGGTAAGAACGCTAAGATAATGAAAGAAAATTTAGAGCTGAAGAAAACCAGACTGATAGAAGTTTTGAAAACTCATCTTACTAGTTATGATGACAACATTACAATTGCTTATACCAAAGATCATACAAGTATATATGTATATACTGCTCTTCACATAGATAGCTTATGTACTACATATGTATGTAGTACATAAGCTATCTATGTGAAGAGCAAAATTGTAATATAAAATCATAACGGTATCCTTAAAATGCAATCAACCAAAACCAAACACAATCATATTCTATAAGCCGTATTGTTGCGACACGCATGTAATTTTTCACTTCTGTTTAATTGTATTGTGCGTATACGAACATGAAATTTTATTCTCTATTTACTCGAAGTTGTGCATATGTTTCGGAAATACATTTACATAAAACAACAAATGTTTAATGGGAAAAATAGAAAACAAAAACTAGTGAGTGTGTAATGCTTGTTATTATGTATAATTAAAAATAACATGGCGATCGCGATAAAACAAAAGGCCTTTCGATTTTTTATGCATGAACGAGACATGGCTACATATACAGCTATATATACAGTCAACTCTCCTATAACGCGGTATTTTTTTAACGCGATTTCTATATAACGCGCAGTGTAAATTGGAACTGTTCTTCTACAACGCGACACGATCTCCTTATAACGCGGTTTTGGCAAGGGAATAAAAAAACGTGAATGACTCAAGAATTATTTAAGGATTGGTTTTATAATTGATTGAAGTGGAAAGCTTTATGATTGAACAAAATCTTAGTTTCAAAGTTTTGTTGATCGTTGATAACTCCAGTAGCAATAGTTAAGAGCACCCAAATGTGACAATTCTTTATTTTCCTCCTTCATTAATACAGCCGTCGGACCAAGGAATCATCCGAACTTTCAAAATGTATTACATATGGAAATTTCTTGGTCATTTTCAACAGATTAGAAGATCAAGAAGGTATAACTCTTCTCGAACTTTGGAAAGAATTTTGTATTTCAGATTGCACCCGAATTGTGTCATTAGCTTGTACAGAAATTAAACAGTGGACACTTAATGCATGTTTGGAGGCCTTTGTTACCTTAAATGGTTCAAAAGGAAAATGATATTTCAGATCCATTAACAGAAATAATAAAAATTGCTTCTACTTTTGGCAACAAAGAATTTGCAGATAAATAAGTAAAAGATAAAGAAGACCTACTTCAGGAACAGAGTTTAAATGAGGAAGAATTGACAGAATTAATTGATGAGTCTACCTTCAATGCATTTGTGGAGGAAAACACTAATAACAAATTCGTTTAAAACTTCAGTTATTATTTATAAAGGACTAGATTTGGCTAGAGAATTAGAACGCTAATTAATCTAAAATAACCTGTAACCTGGGGTTTTGTGTTGAACCAAGTTCATCAGGAAGTTGTGCCTTTTTATTGGGGTCGTGGCGGTTACACGATGGCGTGGTTGGTTTGGGGAGAGAGACACATTGGTTTGCTACGATCCAATCCCAAAATTTCCGGTTAACCGAAGTCCAAAACCTATTCCTAAGATTCCAACCATGTTAGTTACCGGCTGTTGTTAGGTTCATGGTAGCGGTTGATGCAATAAACGAAACGCGAACAAACAACAAGAAAAAGAGAGATAACAACATGATGTACAACGCGATACCATACAGAGACAAAAAAAAAAAGTATATAAGGCGAATAACGAGTTGATTTGAGGGATTGTTTTTTGTAGTTTTGTTTTGGATTTTTGGCTGTCAGGTTGAAATCTAGTGGACGTAAAGTTTTTTTATTTATCGTGTGTGAAGAAAAAAAAAGATTCACAGCGGGAAGGAAGACTACCGAATCGTAGCAAGATTAACGTTGAATAGTAAAGTAGCTGGGGATTATACACAAACCGGAAAGTGTTGGGAAAACAGGGAAACAACAGCACACACACCTCAAGTGAGGACCGCCATCGCGAAATAAATAAGTGTTTTTTTTGTTATCCGTTTTTGTAGGACGTTTAATACGTTTACAGTGAAAAAGCGGAAAAAGTACGTGATACATAAGCTAGTGTTAATCAGCCCAATATATTGAAACGGGTACACCTGGTTCGAGCGCGATTGGCAGCGTAAAAGCGGTGTAGGTGGTTATAATCAAACCGAGTATTCCGCAGCCCAAAATATTAATACGGGGGCACAAGGTTTTGGTACGAGGGAGCAGTCGAGGAGGTGCTGTTGACGTTCGCGAGAAACCGAGCGGCGAGCAGGTATAGCAACAACAGCCGGTGAGTATACGTTCCTTTGCTTTCTACTTTTATTTTCCTAGCTTATTTTCCGCACGTGGGTAGCCAATTGGTTTGTCTCCCTTAATCACCCACGCCGGAGTGGACCGCTCGACTGAGCAAGCACGGGCATCCACATACGCGCTAGCAGGCTCTCTGGCTTGCCAGAGTGGCGCCCAACAGTTTTATACATACTTAGCCTGAAGGGAGCTGATCACGACGCCACCCACATAAAACATTTGCCACGGGAACTTACCTTTTTTTTGTGTTCTGTTTCTTAGTTTGTTTATTTATTTCGAGCAGTTGTCACCAACCACGGGGGTACAACCTAACAATCAACAAAACCACAATTTAACCAAACAAAAAGGAGGAAGACAAAAATTGTAATCAAGTCCTGAAAACAATAAAGGAAATGAAATTTGTAACCGGCCATGTGGCTGAATTCAATCGTTTTGTTTTTATATAAGCCTGCCCAATTTTGTTACTGATCTGGGTAGATCGGTTAGCGCGTTACATTTTGGCGCCCAACGTGGGGCCATTTGGTTGGTTAAATTTTGGTTTTGGTGATCTAGAAGGTTCTAGAAATTTGACCGCGTGTTTAAAAAGAGTTGTCTAACGGTGTGTTGGCAGTTATTTTTGTATATAGTGTACGGTTATCATTAGTATCCTTGAACATTGGAAAACGATTTTAAGTAAACGGGTTATTGCAATCGTTACTTTAGCGTATTGATGATCTGATGATAATTATAGTTAAAAAAAAAAAATTCTGATTTTGTTCGGTAATTATTGTTGTGTTTTCAGGTGTTCGTGGAAATTTTTATAAGCTAATTTTTTTTTAACTCTATTTTGTTTACACGTTTAATAGTCATCGAATATTTAGTCAATTTTTTTTTTATTTTAGGATTTATTTCTAGTGAAACATACAGCCATTAGAATTAGTATTTTTGGCTTGTTTAAATTGTTTGTGTTAGTGTTTGCGTAGTTAAGTTTTGTGAGTTAAGTTGGTTAACACCATAGATACTTACTGTGTGTGTGTCACTACGTCAAATAGCTATAGAGGTTGTTAATGGTAATAATAAATTAAACAAGAGATAAAAAGAAATTATAAAAAAAACGGGTCATTATGGCACAAGCCGAGTGGGACAACCATGATATGGCACCAGAGCATTTGGAGGAAGAGGAATTACTGCACGAGTACAGTATTAGGAACATGAGTCCACCAAAAGAGGCGAGACAGAAAACGGAATTGATGCGTAAGCGATTACATGACGAAAAAACCGGAAAAAGCCAAAAACCTAAAGTTGTTCTGGTGGATGAAGATGATTATGATTTATGCGTATTAAGGATCACTCAGGTACGACAGCTTTTAAAATTCGCAAGGCTGAAGAAAATGGAAGAAGCCGGCAAAATCGCGCTATCGAGGTTAAAACACTTTGTAGAGCGTGCTTATCATGCATGTGATGATGATAGGAAAGTGTCGACAATCGACAATATGGTACATCGAATAATAAAAACGATTGAAGACCCCGAGGTGGTTTGTGGAACATCGCTTAATGGAGGAAGTGTTCAAACCAAAATCGCGATACATACTCAACCCACTTCAGGGCCTAGTGGCATGCAGAAAAAAACAAGCCATGCTCAGGCTAATGACGATAAGGTAGCTACGATTGGAAAAAAGATCAACCTATTGAACGTTGCCAATAACAACAGTGATAGTGAGGTTTTGCGAATAGGTGGAGGAAATGACACACCGGAGCCTCCGGTGACTAGTCAGGCAAACATCAGTAGTAACGAGGCTAACTGCAGCAAGCACAGTTTCACGACCGGCCACAAAACGGTGGCTGTTAATAAGTGGAAGATGTCCTTTAACGGTGAAGGAGGCACCTCCCTTAACGATTTCTTGTCGCAACTTCAGTTATACTCGCGAGCCGAAGGTGTGACCAACGAACAATTATACCACTCAATATTCCATTTACTAACTGGCAGAGCGTTAACATGGTACAGAGCAAATTATCTATATTATAGCAACTACGAGGAGTTAATAATGGCCATGAGGCAAGAGTTTCTTCCGATAAACTACAACCAATTAATACGGGAAGAAATACACACGCGATTACAAGGCACAGAAGAGTCATTCGCATCATATATTATTAACATGGAAATGCTATTTCAATGCGTGTACCCACCAATGACAATACATGAGAAGATGTACATCGTTCGGCGAAACATGCTTCCTCATTATACCGCCACCTTGGCTATAGTAGATATAGTATCGATAGAACAGCTGAAAAGATTGTGCAAACAGGTTGATGAATCCAAAGTGATGGAAGCACGGAGAGCATCTACTCACCAGGTTCCAAATCCATTTGAACCGTCGTATGGAATGCCGCGCACCAAACCTAAGAAAGTCTACGAAGTCAATAAAGTGGAGCAACGATTCAGTGTTGGAGAAGACATGCGTAAAACGAGAGATGCACCTAGGTTCCGGGGAGAAAATGCTTTTGAACAACGACCAAGGCAACGTGGATCACTATGTTGGAATTGTAATCGACAGGGACATAAATATTTTGATTGTTCTCAACCCCGAGAAAAGATATTTTGTTGGTGCTGTGGGCGGCCAGGAGTTAAAGCGGACGAATGCCCTGGTAAACATAGAGCCGCTTTTAAGGAAGTTGCCCACGAATCAAAGGAAAGGCCTTCGAATATGGGAGACATCAAAACGAGAACAGCCAATGAATTAAAAGAGAGACCTTCGAACTCGGGAAACCCCAAAACGGGAGCCGCCTGAGTCTACGGCCACCCGTTACATGTAGGGAGACTCAAACAAGCATAGAATCGAAAGAACGGATTAAAGAGCCAGCTCAACTAATTATATCTAAACCTAAATCTATTAGATCTGGACCTAGGAGTAACGAATTTTTACCACCGCTCGTCGAGTCAGTGATAACGCTTGAAGGGGATAAAAGACCTTATATTGAAGTAGATGTACTCGGATTCAAAATCACAGGATTGCTAGATTCAGGAGCAGCGTGCACCCTTCTAGGTGGAGAGACTGTTTGTTCTATGATTGAAAGGCTGGGACTCATTTTACAACCGGTCAAAACAGCGATAAAAACGGCTGACGGAAAATCGCATCCCATAACTCACGTTGTGGATTTACCGTTTTTGTTCAATAATCAAGTGCATGTGCTGCAGGTCCTGGTGGCACCGTCGTTTCCAAGAGATCTAATTCTTGGAATGGATTTTTGGGAAGCTTTTAACGTAAGACCAATGGTTGATAATTTATCAGTACATGCATGTACTGACAGCAGTCATGACTGCATGCTAATTGACGAAACAGATAATGAGGTTCCTGAATCGATAGAAAATGGGTTAATTAAACATACATTGTCCACAGTACAACTCGAGCAGCTCGAAGCGATTAAGAAGCAATTTCTTGTTACGAAGTCTGATACATTGGGATGTACCAACCTCATACAACATAGGGTAAATACCGGCAACGCCGCAGGAACAAAAACGAGAGCTAGACCTGTTTCACCCTACGTACAAGATGAAATGGACAAAGAAATGGACAGAATGTTAAGACTTGGAGTTATTGAAAAGGCTCAGCCAACAGAGTGGGCTCACCCGGTTGTATGTGTGAGAAAACCCTCTGGGAAGCTCAGATTTTGCCTAGACGCACGTAGACTGAACCAAGTGACGGAAAAGGACACTTATCCCCTACCTTACATTAACAGAATACTTGGACGACTGAACGGAACAAAGTATCTTTCGAGCATAGATTTGAGTGACGCCTTTTGGCAGGTTGAACTTCACGCCGACTCAAGACCGAAGACCGCGTTCATCGTACCGGGACGGGGACTGTACCAGTACCGACGAATGCCGTTCGGGTTATGCAACGCTGCGCAGACGCTTGCCAGGCTAATGGACAAAGTACTTGGCTATGATCTGGAACCCAAAGTGTTTGTGTATTTGGAAGACATAATAATTATGTCACAAACCTTTGATGAGCATATAAATTTACTAAGCGAAGTGGCTCGACGACTGCAGCATGCAAATTTAACGGTAAGTCTTGAGAAGTCTCATTTTTGCTTAAAAGAAATCAAGTACCTTGGGTATATTCTTGATGAGTATGGTCTGCGAGTCGATCCAGAGAAAATCAGCGGTATAATGACATTCAAAACTCCGACAACGATTAAGGACGTAAGGCGACTAGTTGGAGTTGCGGGGTGGTACAGACGCTTTATACCGGACTTCTCGACAGTGACCGCTCCGATTACGGATTTACTGAAGAAGAATGAAAATAAGAAACTCAACTGGACAGCAGAGGCGCAGGCAGCATTCGTATTATTGATCGAGGTTGGTTGCAGCACCGGTGTTAATAAATCCCGACTTTAGTAAACCATTTACTATTCAAACCGACGCTTCTGATATTGGCTTAGGAGCGGTACTCACACAGGGTGAAGGGGATGAGGAAAGAGTAATAGCGTTTATGAGCCAGAAACTAACCACCACGCAACGTAAATACCCAGCTACCGAAAAGGAATGTTTGGCAGTGGTAATGGCGATTGAAAAGTTTAGACCGTATATCGAAGGGGTCGCTTTTAAGGTTATAACAGATTGCGCATCCCTAATATGGTTAAGGAACCTACAGAATCCGGCATCCCGTTTGGCTAGATGGGCAATGAGGCTTCAACAATTTGATTTCGAATTAGTGCATCGAAAAGGTAAATTAAATATTGTTCCGGATGCGCTGTCGAGAGCTGTAGAAACGTTGGATACTATTTGTGTGGAACAGGATGATCCCACTTATAATAAACTAGTCAGTGAAGTAAAGGAACACCCCGAAAAATACCCCGATTTCCAATTCAAAAAGGATAGATTGTGGAAATACGTACAAGTGAAAACGGGGTTTGGAACATATGAGAGTGTATGGCGATTGTATGTACCATTCAGTTCGCGTCGGGAGGTAATGAATCGCTGTCACGATGATCCCCTAGCCGCACACATGGGATACTCCAAAACATTGGACAGGGTTAGACAAAATTATTACTGGCCTAAAATGGCCCAAGAAGTTGCTCGATACGTTAAAAAATTGTGAGGCGTGTCAAATAGACAAACATCGAAACTTTTCATGTCGGGTACCTATGGGCTCACCTAAAACGCCAACGCGTCCGTGGTAAATGGTCGCTATTGACTACATGGGACCTTTTCCAAGATCAAAACGAGGGAACCAGCATTTACTCGTGGTGACTGATATATTCTCGAAGTTTGTCATGTTACAGCCGGTAAGGCGTGCTGAATCAGGCTCTCTAATAGATTACATGGAAGGTAAAGTGTTCCTTGTCTTTGGAGTTCCTGAAATAGTGATAACAGACAACGGCAAGCAATTTACGTCACGAAACTTTAAATCATTTTTGGAACAATATGGAGTTAAGCATTGGACTAATGCATTTTACCATCCTCAGAATAACCCAGCCGAGCGGGTAAACCGATGCATTCTTTCCGCAGTTCGGAGTTATTTGGGGGATGATCAAAGACACTGGGATGACAACATCAGCAAGATTGCATGCGCTCTGCGAACTGCAGTCCATGACTCATCAAAGTTCACCCCATTTTACGTAAATTTTGGTCGCGACATGCATTTTAATGATACCCCTAATAGAGATGGTGGCGAGGTCGAAGGGGTAAGTCATGACATACACATGAATCGAATTTTCACTAAGGTGCAGGAAAATTTGGATAAGGCATATCGGAGGTATTCCCATACGTATAACCTTAGGTCGAAGGTTAGAACATTTGACGTGGGAGACGTAGTGTTAAAGCGGAATTTTAAACAATCAAAGGCGATTGAGCAGTATAACGCTAAGCTAGATCACATTTTTGGGAAGTGCATCATTAAGAGCAAGATTGGATCGAATACTTACGAGCTGGAGGATTTAAATGGAAAAGCCGTAGGGAAGTTTCATGCCAACGATCTAATTAAATACGAGGAATAAATTGCAGACATTCCAAATCTCTTTAATAACCTGAATATTTCTATGGCAAAAATTCACTAAGTGCCGGTGGCGTAGGGCCAATTTATACGAAGGTTATTTAGATTAAAAAAAGGTGGGTCGACTTATCAGTGAGTATCGGGTGTTCACCAATTTATAATTTTCGATGAACGTGATAAATTGATCGGACTCAAATTTCAAAATGTTATATTATGGATCAGCAATACGTTAAAGTAATTTTAGTTTTCTTAGTCTCGGTGAAATTTACGTATATCCTAGTTGAACGCGTGGGTAGGAGATTGAACGTCGTGGCACCCTTGAGATCTGAAAGAAAATTTTTCGACATTAGATCGATCAATTTCGAAAAATTTTCTTTTTGCAACGGAGGGGGTAATGTAACCTGGGGTTTTGTGTTGAACCAAGTTCATCAGGAAGTTGTGCCTTTTTATTGGGGTCGTGGTGGTTACACGATGGCGTGGTTGGTTTGGGGAGAGAGACACATTGGTTTGCTACGATCCAATCCCAAAATTTCCGGTTAACCGAAGTCCAAAACCTATTCCCAAGATTCCAACCATGTTAGTTACCGGCTGTTGTTAGGTTCATGGTAGCGGTTGATGCAATAAACGAAACGCGAACAAACAACAAGAAAAAGAGAGATAACAACATGATGTACAACGCGATACCATACAGAGACAAAAAAAAAAAGTATATAAGGCGAATAACGAGTTGATTTGAGGGATTGTTTTTTGTAGTTTTGTTTTGGATTTTTGGCTGTCAGGTTGAAATCTAGTGGACGTAAAGTTTTTTTATTTTGGATATGGTGTGAAGAAAAAAAAAGATTCACAGCGGGAAGGAAGACTACCGAATCGTAGCAAGATTAACGTTGAATAGTAAAGTAGCTGGGGATTATACACAAACCGGAAAGTGTTGGGAAAACAGGGAAACAACAGCACACACACCTCAAGTGAGGACCGCCATCGCGAAATAAATTAGTGTTTTTTTTGTTATCCGTTTTTGTAGGACGTTTAATACGTTTACAGTGAAAAAGCGGAAAAAGTACGTGATACATAAGCTAGTGTTAATCAGCCCAATATATTGAAACGGGTACACCTGGTTCGAGCGCGATTGGCAGCGTAAAAGTGGTGTAGGTGGTTATAATCAAACCGAGTGTTCCGCAGCCCAAAATATTAATACGGGGGCACAAGGTTTTGGTACGAGGGAGCAGTCGAGGAGGTGCTGTTGACGTTCGCGAGAAACCGAGCGGCGAGCAGGTATAGCAACAACAGCCGGTGAGTATACGTTCCTTTGCTTTCTACTTTTATTTTCCTAGCTTATTTTCCGCACGTGGGTAGCCAATTGGTTTGTCTCCCTTAATCACCCACGCCGGAGTGGACCGCTCGACTGAGCAAGCACGGGCATCCACATACGCGCTAGCAGGCTCTCTGGCTTGCCAGAGTGGCGCCCAACAGTTTTATACATACTTAGCCTGAAGGGAGCTGATCACGACGCCACCCACATAAAACATTTGCCACGGGAACTTACCTTTTTTTTGTGTTCTGTTTCTTAGTTTGTTTATTTATTTCGAGCAGTTGTCACCAACCACGGGGGTACAACCTAACAATCAACAAAACCACAATTTAACCAAACAAAAAGGAGGAAGACAAAAATTGTAATCAAGTCCTGAAAACAATAAAGGAAATGAAATTTGTAACCGGCCATGTGGCTGAATTCAATCGTTTTGTTTTTATATAAGCCTGCCCAATTTTGTTACTGATCTGGGTAGATCGGTTAGCGCGTTACAAACCCTTCAACCATACGCAGTGAAAAATTTACAAGATAATTTCAAAATTGCTTGAATCCATATAAAGAGGTTTTGGAAGAACTATAAAATAAAACTACTTTTGAAAACCAAGAAGAAAATTTGTTAAGTGATGAGAATTTTCGGCCAATTAGAAAAACAAAATTTAGACGGTTAATAATTGACAGTGATGTTGAGTAATACATAACGTAATAAAGTATCATTTTAATTTTTTGTTGGATATAGTTTTTTCTAATTTAGTTGTTAATTTTATGAATTATGCAATAAATTTAGACTAAAATAACTAAATAAATTATATAATATTTGTCATTTTATAAAATTCATTCATGAACCCTATTAATCTCAACCGGATAATATATTTTGAGAATGCTATTTTTATATATAGGTTTATTTGTGTAGAATTTATTTATTTCCAAGATTCCATACAACGCGGTACGATTCATTCAATTTATATTATTTCTCAGTTTCTTATAACGCGCTTTCTATATAACGCGACAGTGGTTTCCATATAAAGCGATGTAAGTTAATATGATTTGTCTTATTTCTATGTTTCTCAAAGCGATTTCCTTTAATGCATTTAATTTCAATCGAGTTTCTTATAACACGGTTTCCATTTAACGCGGTACGAATTAATCGCGTTAAACGAGAGTTGACTGTAATTGATCTTTAAATCTATTTTGTTTTTTGTTGTTTGTATAAAAATAAACGAAAAATCTATTCGACGAAGCGTCGCATTTGATTTCAATTGCCGGTACGCCCCTCAGCCTAGGGTACTCAGAGGGATTCGGCTGTCTCTGTGTACACATAGGTAACACCAAAGTAGCCGCGTCCACGTCGCGAGGGTGGGTACTGCTTCGGCAGTAGCAAAGTGCTACCGGGGACCAAATGCCAGTGGTATAAATTGGCTAAAACAAACATTGAATACAACAAATACGGAATGTAATACCCCAGGTGGTACAGCAGCAGATATGCTGACAAATCCACACTCTTCGGAGGCAGGCCCAATAGATTCTGGGGTGGGCCAATCATTGTTTAACCCATTTGGACGAATACTTAATAAACACATTTTATTAACCACTTGTTTTTTATTTCGCAGAATATTTTGAATATTTTTCAAAAAGTTTAAAAAATCACTCGATCGATTTCGACTTGTTAGGTCATCATCAGGAGTATCTACTGAGCTGATGACCTGATGATGACCTAACAAGTCGAAATCGATCGAGTGATTTTATAAACTTTTTGAACAAATTTTTTAATTAAAATATTCAAAAATATAATGCTGCGAAATAAAAAACAAGTGGTTAATAAAATGTGTTTATTAAGTATTAGTGTGTTTCGCCAAGTGCTTACGGCAAATAGCGTAAAAAACATTTGGCCGAAGTTCCAAATTACCAAGATCACCAAGATTTTCAACTGGAAATATATTTCAGTACGAGAAGGAAAATGCTGAACTCCGTGAACAACTACGAGAAATAAAAGAATTTACAACTAAATTGAAAGAAGTACAATTTTAAAGAAAGAGAATATAGAACTCAAAAAAACAGTTGAAACACGTGCAGAACTTGGGACGAAACCTAATCCTGCAATCGATGATGACATCAATCCATTCCATACGGATGAAGAAGAATTGGAAAGAGAAACAAATTGGATGTTGAAACGGAGTAAAGACCAACTAAGAAAAGGAAAGCTCAACACTCACCAGAAATGGCAGAAACTTTACCATCAACTTCAAAAGAGGTTTCTAGAAAACAGTTAATCATCAAGAAACAAATATCTAGACCAACTTAACCAAAAGAGAAATCACTTTCACCAATCAATGTCGATGAGGTAGAAAAATCATCCAAACGGCAACCAGCTCAATAAAATCAAGCACAGACAAAGGTAAAAGCCCCACCACCGATTTTCATAGTAGGAGTAACGAACTACTCAGAAATCAAAGTGTAATGAGTATTGTTACGGAACAAGAGTATAAAATTACTGCTCTGAACAATAATATATGGAAGATTAACACTTCAAATCCAAACGCATACAGAAACTTGTCAATGAAACTGAATACGCAAAAATATCAGTGGTACACGTACGAAAATAAAAACGATCGTCCCATCAAGGTCATGGCAAGAGGGCTACATCCAACCTGTGGAATTAATTCAATAATGGAGGATCTAGAAAATAAAGGATTTAAAATCCTTGATGCCGTAAACATTATTAAAAAAGAGAGACGTAGCGGAGAGAACCGACTAGAAGCCGTTTCAAAAAAAGGGCTTCCCTTGTTCATGCTAACAAACGATGGGAATTGGGCTAGAAGTGCGAAAGCTAAAGCTGAACATCTTGAAGAAACATTTCAACCTCTAGGTCGGCACACCAGTTACGAAAACACTGCTGATACGCACAGAATATCTGATTTCGAAGATATCAAGCCTGTAACATTGAAAGGACTAAATGCTGAAATTAAGAACATAAAAGCAAAGAAAGCTCCTGGTTACGATCTGATAACAGGGCAAATAATAAAAGAGCTGCCTGAAAAAAGGACCCGTAAATTACTGCACATAATCAATGCGATCCTCAGGAAAAAACATGTGCCAATGCAGTGGAAAGTAGCAGAAGTAATAATGATTTCGAACCCGGGCAAGCCACCGAATGATAGAAAATCTTATCGGCCAATTTCACTTCTACCAACACTAGCAAAATTGTTTGAGAGGCTGTTGCTCAAAAGATTGAAAAAAACCATAGAACAACGAAATTTTATCCCAGAATATCAGTTTGGTTTCAGAGAGAAACACTCAACTATTGAGCAGGTTCACAGGCTTACAGATGTCATTGAGAATACATTAGAAAGGAAAAAGGTATCTTCTTAGATGTGGACCAGGCCTTCGATAAGGTATGGCACAGAGGTTTACTCTTTAAACTACCTAGAGATTTACCAAAACAATATTACATGATTTTAAAATCATACATAGAGAATCGACACTTTCGGGTGAAATATGGAGATGAATATTCCGAGCTAAAAAAGATTTCGGCAGGAGTCCCGCAGGGTAGTGTTTTGGGACCAATTCTTTACCTACTCTACACCAGAGATCTACCTCATTTAAACGATGTTACCGTTGCAACATTTGCTGATGACACTGCAGTTCTCTCAGTAGGAGATACTATCGAGCAATCGACAACGAAACTTCAAGAAGCATGTGACAAAATCATAAAATGGACAAAAATGTGGCGTATCATAGGTTCAATGAATCGGAATCCACGCATGTGAATTTTACTAATCTAAAAGTCAATTACAAACCTGTAATCATTAACGGTCAGCAGATTCCGTATGCAAATGAGGCTAAATATCTATGGATGACCTTAGATACCAGGCTCAGATTGAAAGAGCACGTTAAAAAGAAAAAAGAAGAACTTAATATCAAATATCGAAATTGTATTAGCTGCTCGGGAAAAACTCGGAATTGTCAACCGAAAATAAATTGCTATTATATCAAAAGGTGCTAAAGCCTGTATGGACTTACGGAATACAGCTCTGGGGCTGTACAAAGAAAACCAACACTAAAATAATACAAACTTTTCAAAACAAAGTGCTACGTGGTATAGTTACGCTCCGTGGTACATTAGAAATGATGACCTTCATAGGGATCTAAATATCCCGACGGCCCAAGAAGAAATAAAAAAAACTTGCAGTAATACATGGAAACCGTATTTATCAACACGTAAATGAAGAGCTTCGTGGTATGTTGGACACCTCCCATGCAGTAAGACGATTGCAGAGAACGAAACCATTTGATTTAATGGATTAAGGACACCAAAGCAAAAACTACTTCAGTAAATAACCTATAAATGGAGCCGGCCAATAGGCGTCTTCTCATTCACAAGTGACTAAATTAAGAAAGAAAAATTACTAGATGAATTGTATTCAGTTGTAATAATTTAAATAAAAAAAAAAAAAAATTGGCGGTACACCAATATTATCAAATAGAAGATAAATATTTACGCCAATACTGTCAAATAGAAGTTAAAAAGTGACATTATCTGCGTGTATAGCCGATCATAAGCTAGCTTATAGAATATGATTGTGCTTGGGTTTGCTCGCACATATTTTAGTTTTATTGTGATATCAATACCACTACAATTGCAGGCCGGTTTTTAAAAAGTCGACGTTAGTATAAGTATTATTTAACAAAAACTGACAAAACCATACAAAATATTTAACTGATATATACTATTATTTAACTGATCACTGCTATTTAACTGATCACCATTATTTAACTGATCTTCTCCATTATTTTGACCAAAACCATACAATTCATCTTCAACATAATAATTATCTTGTTTTAAAAATGATCGTCTCAATTGATTAATATGAGCCAATTTAACTTTGTTAGCAACTAAAATTTCATACATGACCCAAGATTTTTGTTTTAATATTTTAGCTCTAACCCATTTAGTATATCCATTATCAATAAAATTACGATACAACACTTTATCACCCATCTTAAATTGTATAATGTTTTCTTTGATAATACTATCTTTATAATACTTATACACCCTATTTTTTGTTTCATCAAAAATTACTTTTTTATTGTTCATTTTTGAGCCTTCAGGTTTAGAAATATTATCACCTGATTTTAAGTTTGACCCACAATATTTATCTTTATTTACCCTTAACAAATCAACTACCGTCCTAGGACAGTATTTGAAAACTCTATGAGAAGGGATGAATTTCATGTCTGTACACGGTAAGTTATTATAGTTCTTCAAAAATTCCTCGACCGATTTTTCCAAATTAAAACCACAACCCAGCCTTTTTCCATCCAGAACAAATTTCTTTAGCACTAATTTTGTTGATTGAACAGCTCGTTCAGCTTTTCCGTTACTAGAAGGATGATACGGAGGGGTATGAACCAACCGTATACCATGACCTGCACAATATTCTTGAAATTCCTTCCCATTAAAAGGAGGACCGTTATCCGTCACTATCTCTGCTGGTAAACCAAAGACTCTAAAAATACTTTGCAGTTTCTGTATAACCTTGACTGCGTTGGTACCATTCATAAACCTAATTTCTAACCAACGGCTATAAGAATCAATTAATATTAAAAACATCCGATTTTCAAAATAAAAGAAATCTATGTGAACTCGTCCAAATGGATAATCTACCTCAGGCCAACTTGAAAACACTTTCACTGTTTTTTGATTACTCAGCAACTGACATGATTCACATTCCTTAACAAATCGCTCAATATCCTTATCCAAACCTTCCCAAAATACATACTCCCTTGATACAACCTTCATCCGTACAATTCCTGCATGATTGATATGTAACAATTTTAATACTTCCCTTTGCAAAACTTTTGGTATAATTAGCCTATCTCTATATAATATACACCCATCTTCTATGGTGAGAGCACTATTTTTGCTGTAATAGTTCTTATATATTTTGGGTATATCCCAATCGGACCAACCATTCATAATATAACCTTTCAATACTTTAAGAAATTCGTCTTTTTCTGTCTCTTTCCGAACCACACTAACATCTAATTTAAATTCCTCTGCCTGATCTATCTTATGCAAAGCACATGCTTGCTGTTCCATTAAATCTTCCTCTGAAATCTCATTTCTACTAATAGGCAATCTACTAAGACAATCCACGTTCCCATTGTCAACTCCCTTCCGATATCTAACTTCAAAATCAAATATTGACATGCGATTCAAATATCTCTGCAATCTAGTTGCAATGATCGCTGCCTGGCCTTTTTCCTAGCAAAAATGCCCTCGAGAGGCTTGTGATCCGAATAGATTACTACACTATGGCCATATACATACTTATAAAATTTTTCCATTGAAAACACAATCGCCAACGCCTCTCTATGCAAAATTGGATAATTTTTTTCCGCCCGTGTAAGAGTTCTCGATACAAAAAATACGGGTTTCTCCACTCCATCAATTACGTGACATAAAATTCCACTCAGCCCGGCATCGCTAGCATCACACACGACCACTACACTCTTCCTAGGATCAAAATGTTCTAAAACTCTACAATCTACAATATCTTGTTTACATTGCTCAAATATTATTTGACACTCTCTAGTTCAATTCCATTTACTATCCTTTTTCAATAGTTTATAAAGTATGCTAAATTTTTGATTGAGTTTTGGTAAAAACTTTGAATAATAGTTTAAAAGCCCTGTAAATGATTTTAATTCTGTAGCATTGCAAGGTGCTGGTGCTTCAATGATTGCTTTTACCTGAAATCTCGTGACCCAAATAATTTAATTTTTCCACGAAAAACTCACACTTACTATAATTGACTTTCACATTATACTCTTGCAATCTTACTAAAACTTCTATTAGTCTATTATATAATTCATGTAACGTTTCCGCGCCAATAAATATATCATCAATATAACATGTCGTCCCTGTTAAACCTTTTAAAATCTGGTCCATAACATATTGAAATATAGAGGCTGCCGGCTTTAAACCATAAACTAATCTTTTATATGCATATACAATCCTTTATGTGTATTAATTACCACAATTTGTTCAGCCTCCTTGCTTAATTCTAATTGTGTGTAAGCTCCTTTAAGATCCAAACATACGAAATACTTGCAATCAACTAACCCCGTTAAAACTTCGTTCGTCAATAACTGGTAGAGGATAATACTGATTCTTGACAAATTTGTTCAGTGTGACTGAACAGTCCACACGTATTGTAATTGAACCGTCCGATTTTGGGAGTACCACGATAGGTGAAGCCCATTCCGCCATAGTTACAGGTACTATAATATCTTCTTGAACCATCCTATTTAACTCGCCCTCGACTTTATCCCTAACGCAAAATGGGAGTGTATATGCCTTATGAAATACCGGTGTTACCCCCTCTACTAACGGAATATTTATTTCAAATTTCTTTATTGGGGTTTCCAAATTGCCATCAAAAACTACGGAAAATTTCCCTTTAATTTGTTTAATTATATTAGCCCTATAATCATTACATGCATTGATAGTTTTTGATGTGTAAACATCTTTGCTCGCACCTACCAAAAATTTTTGTATTAGCGTAAACTTGTAAATGAAACGAACGGAAATGACGTATGTACCTACTTCGTTTAAAAAAAAGCAACAAACTCAATAAAAACAATTTTTTTACTATACATCGCATGCTATGCTTGTATGTATGTGCATAGTAGTATGTATAGGGAAAACAAATAAACTAATTTAAAAATGAAATAGAAACCATCAACAATTCCATCGATCAGAAAAATCAAAAAAATAATTACGATACGAATTACGATTACGAAATTACATACTCTTACGATTAAAAACACAGTCAACACTTGTGTATATTGCTATATCACGAGTAACGAGTCTCTAGGAGCTATTTATCACGTCGGCTATCAATGATCTCCAATGTTTTTAACATTGAACTGCCAGAGTCTCGTGACAATCACGCATATAAGCTCAATTCATTTGCTGCCCGACACCTGTCTGCGCAATGACGATTATGTTAATATTACTACGTTCAGTTCAAGAGAGATGATCAGTGGGCTACCGGAGTAGCAATTCCGTCAAAAGATCCATAAAATGAGCATAGTGGACACAAAAATTTTGCCGTACGAACTTCCACTTGTCATAGGTCGGCCTTACTTTCTCAAAACCGAGGTATATCGAATGCAGTCATCCTGAGCGGAAAACGAGAACGATGAAAACGTCAACAGTAAAAAATGTCAAAAGACTCTGGATGGATTTCGGTACAACTTCACAAGGCAAGAAAGTGAGGCGGCTTAAAGCTGGATGGGCGCAGAAAACGAATATCGACCGATGTTTGGTGCCCATTTCTAGAAAAAGCTCAACTGTTAATCGAAACAAAAATCTCACAATTAATGTTAAGCGTAATCATGTGCCGCCCCGGTGGCAAAGGGGTCAGCATGCTTGCTCCAGCAACTGGAGGTCCCGGGTTCGATTCCCGGTGGTGACAAGGAAGAAATTTCACGGCTGGTTTAGGATCAATGAATTAATCACTCATTATCCGAAATGAAAATATGATTATTAAACCTCATTTGAGGCGGCCAAATCACTTGATGGGATGTAGTGCCAGAGAGAGAGAGAGAGAGAGAGAGTAATCATGTAATCATTTTCCAGTCGTACCTGCATGTGCCACCACAATTCATGCATAACAGGGGTGGTACATATAACGAGATAGTCAGGATATATTCTTACGATAAAAGACAAAGTCCATAACTTGTATATATTACTTTATTACGAGTAACGACAGTCGAAGGACTGTTCATCACGTCGGCTATCGATGATCATGTCTTCTACCATGGACGTAAAAATTGGACCTCAATGGGTCTTCTTTAAAATGAGCTATCGCGCCTCACTACAAATCCACTAACTATAGATCAGATAACAATAAAGTCTGGTTTTTAACATTGAACTTCCACAGTCTCAGGTCACATCACCTCGACCTAACTGATACTGCTCAAATTTCTTGCTTCCCGAGATCTGGATACGCAATGACGAGCATGTTAATATTATTAATTTTGAATGTTGCGTTCAGTTCAAGAGAAATGGTCAGTGGGCTGCCGGAGTAGCAATATATAAAAATACAAGTTGAACTTATACAGTCAACTCGCATAAGGAAATCATCCTTGGACTAACAAATGATATGAGGGTAACAACACAACCCATTGATGATATATACATGGCTAAACTTCAGCTTCTCAATGGGAAGAAGATGCTTTCTGTAGTTGTATTCACCTCGCCGAAAATATCTGTCGAAGACATAATGAAGTTCATACATTTCGTCCTTGCTCCATATTCTAAAAGAATTTCAAAAATTCTCCAAGGAGACTATCATCTATTGCCGATGATTATGAGCGGGGATTTTAATATTAATTTTGCTGTTCCTCTATAACCAATTATAAACTTCCTGCGAGACGAATTCGATTTGCACATGAACTCAGATCGAAATATATCTACTACGAGATATGGAACGATCATTGTGCAGTTTTTCAATGAACATTAGAAAAGTTAGAGTCGACGGTATATGTATCTTATTTTAGCTACCATAATCCAATTGCGTCGATTATACCGAAAGAGTAATAGACCAATACCGTTAAATTGGTAATAAACAAATGAAAAACTCTGGTTAATAAAATTGCATTCCTTCTTCCATCAAAGTAAACTGTACGTGTACGGACGTACTATACACACGCCATGTTTACACATCTCCTTGAGAGTACTAATGGACTCACTCTTTTTTTATTTGAAAATGATCACGCCAGCCCTCAAACAAAACGTCTAACCAATTTCTTCCGCACAACGGTAACATTTTTTCCTGCGAATCTACGATTTTTCTTCTACGTTCACTTTTAATTTAACATCTACAAAAATTTTCCCTAATACTTTTATTTTATTCCCCGTTAACACACATAATGGCATAACCTCCTGAATTAATTCTATATGCTGAAATTTAGTTTGATATATTTCATACGTGCACAAACTTACGCATGCCCCTGTATCGACTTCCATCTTGACATTTTCTTCTTCAACCAATATATCGACGCATTAAATTTTTGTAGATTTTACGCTTAAAGCGTTATCATTTACATCTAACTCTCCGTGAGTAACGCAATTCGTCCCTTCTTTACAATTATAATTAAAAACTACCCCTTGTGTTGTCCTATCATTTCCTAATATATCCTTATTTTGATAACTATTCCCATGTCCCCAGGTCAAATTATTAATATTATCATTTTCAAAATCCTTATACAGCGATAAATTTTCAAATCCATTTAGCTCCACATTACTGACATTTCGGTCTTCAACCTTTTCTTTATACTTATTATATCTATGTGAATTACCATGATCTGAAAATCTATCACTGCTGCGGTAGTTGTTCTTACCCTTAACTGGAAACTTCGAAGGTGACGCTGTACATTGCCGTGCCATATGACCAAACCGTTGACACCGATAACATTTGACATTGAACTGTCTTCCACGCGATGCGATCTAAATGATTTGTAGCCGCTGTATTCCTTTGGTTTGTTACCGTCGACGTACCTTGAGAATTTTCACACTTCTTCCTCTACGAAACGAATTAATCCTATTTATTTTATCGCCTGCACTCGTTACGACGCCATAATCCTCCTCAATATATTTTTGAATTAATTCTGCTGCAACCGCTTTTTGCACCACATCGGAAAACTTTGTTTTTTGATCTGACACCATTAACTCCGCTTTCCACTGTTTATTGGTTATTCCGGAAATAATTTGATTGCGTAGCGCCTTATCTTTATATTCACCAAACTCGCAACACTCAGACAATGCTACCAACTCCATCGCAAATTCATTGATCGATTCTGACTTTTGTTGCACCCTATTGTTGAACTTTACAACACTATCACAATTAGAAAATTTTGGTGCAAATAATTCCTGGCATTTTTTTATCACTTGCTCAAACGTATTGTCTTTCACTTTTGTAGGTTTAAAAGCTTTCGCTAACTTTGCTCCAGCATCCGGACCGATCAAATTGGCAAGCAACATGACTTTAAATTTATCCTCCGTTACCTCATTCGATTCCAGATAGTTTTCCAATCTTTCCAAATAATCCCGGAAATTCTCTCCTCTTATATAGGGTTCCATATGCCCCACATACGTCCGACTTGCGGCCATTTCAAAAAAAAATTATTTTCTTTCTTTTATATGGTAGCGCAAATTCTAGAACTTTTCGATTTTTTTTCTTTTTCACACCGAGCACGCGTTTAACCTCACCTTCTTAACACAATCATATATTTTGGACTGGACTCGACACTTATAAATTATTATCGCTTCCGGAATATATTATTTATTTCTTTACGTTTTAGTCATTACCAGCTAGTATTCCATCTTCGTCGCCAGTTTTTATATTTAATCATTACTCTTCTTCGCATCCATTAAAAGAGGTGGTTACTCGGTTAAATCCATTTATTGTCTGACCATCGTTTTCTTTTCCCCATCTACCAAATGTATGCCTTATACTATTTAATACAGAAACCCAATATACCTTTTACAATTACATAAACATAAGATACTTAAGATACATAAGATACATAACACATATTTTAATTTGTATGCCGCCAAGTTAATTTTACAATACTATACTCATACTAACTCAGAATTTTTTTTATGCATAAAAATCGGCCTGTATATAGTGGTATTGGTGCAATGTGCATTTTGTGTAGGCATTACGTGTTCGTGTGCTTAAATAATAATAATTTGCGTAAATTGAATGAAATTGATCGTTTTCGTATTATTAATATTAATATGGATAAAAAATAAAATCCGGTGTTTTTTGTGTGGTGTCAAAGTGCAATTCATCTCGGGAAAATTTCGATTGCAAATTTTTCAGATTTCCTAAAAATCAATCACAAGCACAAGAATGGTTGAGAGCGTGCAAAATCGAACCGACTTCATTAATAATTGATAATCTTAGTAAAAAACTGATCTGAAGCCGCCATTTCGATCCCATTTACATCGGGAAAAAACGACTTTCGAAGTTTGCAATACCAACTGTTAATTTACCTTAAGAGTATCATCAATCAATCATATTCAGTAACTGCTCGATTCGTAGGCGTAAAAACTTATAAATCACCGTTAAGTAAAATTGTAACTTGCTCTGATGATATATAGACCTGGCGGATTTGGGGAATTTTCCTGAACACATTAATCACAATATTTTGCCTTCTGATAGTACGACATGTGAATCTTGCATTAGATCAATACGTTGACCAATATCGAAAATTAAAAGAAAGATTACTGACAGAGACAAAAAAATTAAAAAAATGTTAAAAGACAAATCATCCAAAATTAAAATTTTAACATACAAAGTTTTTATGTATCAAAGAAAATTTCGTAACATATGAACGAAGAAACCACAATCTTTGTGTGATTTATTAGACGAGCGAACAGACATTGATGATAAGGCAAAATCATTCATCTGAATGATCGTCAACCCTAACAAGCAAATGATGTACAGCACTCTCCCGAAACAAGTAACCCAAGCTTTGTTTTTAAAATCGCCGGCTGCATTTTATTTTATGAGAAACAATCTGAAGTTTAATTTGCCAACAAAGTCATTCTCAGATGGCGACCTATTAAAAACTTGAAGCCTGGAAATAATCTTATACTAATAAAAGGGCTAAAAGCCTCGGTTAAAAATTTAAAACCACAGGACAGATTCGTCACATTGATTTTGGTGAAATCAAAATTCGCCAAAATTTATCATTCAACGATGTTCACGATGAAAATAATTGTTTCCAACATTACGGCTACCCAGCAAACAAACGCTGATAGCAGAATGAAATAGATAGAAACATTTGCACACGTCGAAGCGAGAAAACAAATAAATTTACTTCGGTTTCTTCTCTGCACTGCATTTTTACCCCCACCTAATCTCTTGTTTATCAATTTCATTTCAAAAATTGGTACATATTTCATTTCTATCAGTCTCCAGATTTCAGCTGAAGGTAATAGACGTTTGTAAATGTTTTTCAGATGGAAATACATGGATAAATTATAAAGTAAGTATACAAAATTAAAAAATGTGTAGTTGTATCTGAATGACAATACACATTTGGTACATACAACCAAAACCAAACACAATCAATAATATATGATTGTGTTTGGTTTTGATACAACAAAATACATTAAAAAATATTTTTTTCTGGTAAACCAACGGTTAGCAGTTAAATATTATACTCAAATCGAAATGAAAGAGAACTAAATTAATTTTAAAGGGAAACAAAGCAAAGTTTTCGCTCGACAACAATACGAATAGCATGGAATTAGGTGCATCAATTTGAAGTAAAAATTGAGCGCTCTAATTATATGCTGTTTATGCGCTCTTTGTGTGCCGATTTGTGCTACTGGGTATGTTCGAATTCCTGCTTTAGCTCGGTATGCGTGTTTATGGTAAGAGGAATTTTCTCAAAATGGGAATTTGTATTAAATTACTATGCAGCAAAAACAAGCATTTCGGGCTCCGAAATAAAGAAAATGATATATCAAACTCTGGACATTTGCGGTACCGTTGGCTTACATGTGTCAGCTATAATTTGCGATCAAGTCACTAACAACCGTAAATGCTTTAAAAGTTTAAATGTTACTAAAGATGATCCTTTCTCTTTTTATGGAGAGCAAAAACTTTACGCATTATATGACATCTGCCATTTAGTAAAATCGTTAAGAAATAACCTACTTAATGGAACCAAATTTCTTTGTCCAGATGGTACTGTCAGTTGGAGCATTGTACAGCAACTATACAGTTGGGAGAAAGATTCAACAAAAAAACAATGTCCAAAACTTTCAATCAAGCACCTTTATCCAAACACATTCGAGAAAATGAGAGTATGCCGCTATCCAAATTTTTAGTAAAACCGCTGTAGCCGCAATTAAAACAGCAATTGATTTAAACGTATTTGAAGATACCGAGCTAGCTCTTTCAACATCAAAATGTTTTACTATGATAGATCAGTTGTTTGATTGTTTAAATAGCAAAAATATGTTCAATTCAAATCCATATAAACGTGCTTTGGCGAAAGGCAACACGGTCCCCCAAACATTAAGGGCTGGACTAATATATTTTTCTAACACTACTTATTGTGGTGCAAAGTCAATTTATTGTATAGATGGCTTACTTCAAACTTTGAAAGCCTTATTATCCATGGCAAATGATTTTTTTAGCAATGCATCCTACTAAATTATTTTTTTTTGACCAATCGTCTCAACCAAGACCCTATTGAAAATTTATTCGCCCAAGTCAGATATAAAGAAAGTAACAATAAAAATCCATCGTTGCAGCAGTTTAGTTATATATTATAACATATAGTTTCATCAAAATTACAATTCAAGTCCAACATTTCCAATTGCGAGACAAATGAGGATAATTTTTTAATTGATCAATTTGATGACAACGACATAACCATCACAGATGCCGTGGAACTCGAAGATGAATCTGAATTATCAGACATACAAATATTTGAATTGAATAAATCGATTAATAATAGAACTATTTTAGAGGAAAATTCAATGAAGGATTTTGTTGGGTTTATAGTATTTAAATTAACTGTTTTCCGCAAACAATAAGTGTTTCGACCATAGAATTTTTTTTTAAAGTTTTATGATTCTAGTTCTTATAAAAAGACATTGTCAATAGATGCTGAATAGTATTAAAAAGCCAACGCCATTTACTCGCAATTCTCGGTTAAGGATACTCCAGCAATAATAATATAAATATTAATGCAACTATTCTATGCCTTACCTATATAACCATCGCACTTAAACTATGCATACATCTGTTGAACCACGAATCAAATTCAATGCTTAATAATAAGGACACATCTGTGTTAAAGTTGGATTTTTTTTTTTTAATAAATAAACAATAAGTTAAATTTAGCAATTATCTACTGTCTAATTGAATTTAAAGAATATTTATGTTAATGTTAAATATTTATACTTATGTTAAATATTAAAAATATTTGAAATAACTGAAATATCTTACATAAAATAAATTTGAATATTTACGATAGTTTTATTTTTTATGTTGTTTTATTTTATTGTCGCTCAATTCTTTACGATTTTTCTTTCTCTCGATGTACTGAAGGCTCTGATCAACCTGGTAGATTATCATTCTAGAGCATTATTAAATTCTTAAATTCTTAGTATATTGATCGTTCCAAGCCTTCCCCGGTCTATCATGAAATTTATATCGTTTTATATTATTGATTAATTCGATAACGATCAAAATCACGAATATGAATTTTTCAATTGTATCGAAAATATAAAAGTCCTAATAAAATTTTATTATGTAAAATTATATAATTAAACTCATTAAATTTAAATGATTAAAATTATTTAATCCAATATTTAATATTATAATATAATTTTGTAAATATTTCATGTATTGGCAACGATATTCGACGATATTAAGGAGGTGTCGTAAATTTTCACAAACGTCATATTACTTGTTAGTACGTAGAGCATCCGATGGAAAAATCCTAATAAGTATGTCGTTTTTTGTGTTTGGTATGTTATTAGATTAATAAACTAATTTTCCAGACAGCACAAAATGCAAAAACCATTACCTTTGTTCAAGGTGTTTAATATTGATGAATGAACGAGATTTATGGACAAGAAAATTGTTCAAGCCAGAATTCTACAGACTACAGTTGTAGAACTATTTCACTTACTATAGAAAACAATATTATGTTGTCATAAATTGAACAATATAATGTTGTGATATGATTTTTATTTTTTATAGCCTAGTTAACCTAGTTATAAACAAAATTCTACTTACGATATTACTATATTACTTACTATCCTTACTAAATGTTGCACTACTTTTTACGACATTTTTACACATTGCCCTGTACTATTGCTTGAAAAATGTCTTTAAAATAAATTGATTAAAAATTAAATAATTTGTAAATGAAAGCCAATTACACTATTTAACAAAATACTGAATTTAGTCACGATAGCCATTTATGTTTTACTGTTATGTGGTCAAGGATGTTTCAGACCACGAACCTCCGCCCTTTCTATTGGCACAATCATGCTTATAATTTTGATTTGCCTCATTAACAGTTAACTCCGTGTTAGCCCATACCTACTGTCTAAAAAAACAAGTTTATCTACACATCGTGATATTCGAACAAGCTAAGTACATAATCTGAACCATCAATAAAATCGAATACTGACAAAATGTTAAAACCGATGATCGAGAATTACACTAATGAAATCAACAATTTAGCATTATATCTATAATTATTAGTATAACGGCTTTACAATTAAATTTTTATATAATACAGGGTTTTCCAATATCAATGATATGATTTTTAAGTGACGTTTCGGCCATTTGTAATGTCATGATCTGTCATTTTTTGTTTCATTGTATTCAGTAACGTTTACAATTGCATCATGGTGAGATATAAGCAAGAACAACGTTTAAATATACGCAAGAACAACGCAAATTATTCAGTTTTATTATCAAAATAATCGTTCTCCAATTGCAACTTTTCGTGCGCTTTTGCCATTTCATAGTCGTAATAATCGTCCAAATGTGCTCGCTATTCGTCGAATTGTTGAAAATTTTGAGCGTTCTTTACATAATGGTCAAGTGCCAATAAAACAAAGAAACGCTCGAAGTAATGCAAATATTGCTGCCGTTCAGGCAAGTGTTGCTGAAGACCGCAATTTGTCGTTTCCAAGACGTTCTCAAGAATTGGGACTGTCTCAAACCATAACCTCGCGGATTTTGAGAAAGGACTTAGGTTTGCATCCGTATAAAATTGTCCTCAATCAAGAACTGAAGCCATTGGACCACGGTAAACGTCGTCAATTTGCTGATTTTGTCTTGGAACAACTTGAAAACGATAACGATTTTTTTAAGAAAATCATCTTCTCCGATGAGGCTCACTTTCATCTGAGTGGTGCGGTAAATAAACAAAACTGTCGATTCTGGTGCGAAGAAAATCCACAAATTATTCATGAAAAACCATTACATTTACCTAAATTGATAGTTTGGTGTGGTTTTTGGTCTGGTGGAATCATCGGTCCATATTTTTTTTCGAAATGAATCTGGTAACACTGCTACTGTCAATGCAGATCGGTAAAGACCAATGATAACCAAATTTTTATGGCCTGAATTGGAAGAAGTTGATTTTGACAACATTTGGTTCCGACAAGACGGGGCTATGTACCACACAGCAAGTGCAACAATTGAATTATTGCGAGAAAAGTTTGGAGATTCGATTATTTCAAGAAATTTTGATATTGAATGGCCTCCAAGAAGTTGTGATTTAACACCATTAGACTATTTCTTGTGGGGTTATTTGAAGTCATTGGTCTTTAGCAATAAATCAAACTCTCTTCAAGCTTTACAAGTCAATATTGAACGTGCTATTCATGACATACGACTTGATTTAGTGGAAAAAGTGCTAGACAATTTGATTCAACGAATTCGTTCCTGCAGAAGAAGTCGTGGAGACCATTTGAATGACGTTTTATTCAGAACTTGATTGTAACGATTGTACTTCACATTAAATAAAAAACATTTAAACTTCCTTAACAATTAGTGTGTTTTTTTAAAGAAATCATATCACTCTTGTTGGAAAACCTTTTATTCATATACAGCAGTATATTATTATGAATGGGTCCCATTTGAAACGCGATAATTTAAAACGCGAATTATCAAAACGCGATATTTCAAAACGTGATATTTCAAAACGCGATACGGTACAAAACGCGATATGGTACAAAACGCGATATTTCAAAATGCGATATTTCAAAACGCGATACAGTACAAAACGCGATATGGTACAAAACGTGATATTTCAAAATGCTATATTTCAAAACGCGATATGGTATAAAACGCGATATGGTACAAAACGCGATATTTCAAAACGCGATATGGTACAAAACGGGATATGGTACAAAACGGGAGTTTTAGATCTGGTTATATCAGGCGGGTGAAGGGGAAATTTAATTTCAGTTTATAGGAATTTAAAAATCGATAGGAACGATAGTATATAGGATCGGTATCAGGTGGGTCGCTGCGCTCCCGCCGCTTCGCAACGGATATTCAGTACCATATCGTGTTTTGAAATATCGCGTTTTGAAATATCGCGTTTTGTACCATATCGCGTTTTGAAATATCGCGTTTCGAAATATCGCGTTTTGTACCAAATCGCGTTTTGTACCATATCGCCTTTTGAAATATCGCATTTTGAAATATTGCGTTTTGTACCATATCGCATTTTGTACCATATCGCGTTTTGAAATATCGCATTTTGAAATATTGCGTTTTGTGCCATATCTCGTTTTGTCACATCTCGTTTTGAAATATCGCATTTTGAAATATCGCGTTTCGAGAGGATCCGATTATGAATATATAGAAGTAGCAAAAATAGAGATAAATTGTATTTAAGATGTATTTAAGATATTATGCTTAATAAGAAAATGGATCCGCGGTTCATTTTCTTATTAAGCATAATATGTAAATTAATATGTGGTATAAATGTATGATAAAACATAATTAATAATAAATAGCATGCAACATATACATAGGTACAGATTTAAAATAGAAGTAATTAAATAGACATACTTATGTATGTCTATGGATATGTTTATATATACATATATAAATTTCATTAAATATAATATACAAAAAACAATATAATAGCCGTATTTTGTTGAGAATTAAAATATTAGAGGTCAGGTTACGAATGTGTTTGTATCTGAATTTATCATAACAAAGGAAAAATTTTCATCATAGTTGGCTTACTTATAGTAGTAATTATGATTCCAATTCGAATTGTATAAACCTTCAATTTTTTTGGATTTATATGCAAGTGAACTCGCAATTTATTACTACTGATAAATACGCCAGCTATGATGAAAATTTTTCCTTTGTTATGAAAAATTCAGATACAAACACATCTAATTCGAAACCTGACCTCTAATATTTTAATTCTCAACAAAATACGGCTAATGAATATAAATAAATACTTTCTGTGGCGAGTAAGCCATTTAATAAATTTTGATTAACTTATGCCCGGTTGCACAGAAAAATGACTAACAGCAGGTTAGTTGTGCGCCAGTTAAATGTTTTATATGAAATATAGTTTCGCAGTCATCAATAATTATCGCAAACTTGATTAAATATATTTTATTCCATGGAAATATTTAACGATTAGGTCAAAAGTTATTCAATCAAAATTGGCCATTTAAATATTTATATACAAGCTAAAAATTTCCACGGAATAAAATATATTTAATCAAATTTGTGATGCTTTTTTTTCTGACTGCGAAAACATATTTCATATAAAACATTTAACTGGCGCACAACTAACCTGCCGTTAGTAAAGACGATGATCTAGTACGTTTAGTAATGACAAAGGTCGACTCCGTTATTTTTCACGTATGACGTATGTCTCGCCAATATTTATAAAATACCGGTGAATACAACCGAAGTGATCGAATGCGTGCTTATAAACTCTCCCAATTGTAAATATCCTAGTCCGTTAATATTAGCTACGATCGTTTAGAGAAGCTTGTGAGTCACGATAGTAATCCGGTAAAAACAACTGCCGCGGAAAAACGCCGTATAAGGCGCGGTCGGTAGTTTTATATTACACTTTAACTTGGCTGTTATTGGCACTGGTATTCCACGACGACTAATTATCGTTAACAATAAGCAGCAAAATATTCTTGTCTTCAGTGGTATGTATTACAATCCGTTGGCAACAAATTATTTATCCGTGATATATACTCGCACGACAACACGATAATTTCAAAGTTTAATTTAGCAATTTTTAATTTTAATTTAAGTTTACTTTTGTCACTGCACTACTGTACTGCACTGTTAAATATGATAATATGGGGTCCCATTTGAAACGCGATATTTTAAAACGAGAATATTATCAAAACGCGATATTACAAAACGCGATACGGTACAAAACGCGATATGGTACAAAACGCGATATTTCAAAATGCGATATTTCAAAACGCGATATGGTACAAAACGCGATATTTCAAAATGCGATATTTTAAAACGCGATATGGTACAAAACGGGAGGTACAAAACGGGAGTTTAGGATCGGGTTATATCAGGCGGGTGAAGGGGAAATTTAATTTCAGTTTATAGGAATTTAAAAATCGATAGGAACGATAGTATATAGGTTGGTATTAGGCGGGTCGCTGTGCTCCCACCGCCTCGCAACGCATATTCTATACCATATCGCGTTTTGAAATATCGCGTTTTGAAATATCGCGTTTAGAAATATCGCATTTTGTACCGTATCGCGTTTTGTACCATATCACGTTTTGTAATATCGCGTTTTGTACCATATCGCGTTTTGAAATATCGCATTTTGAAATATCGCGTTTCGAGCGGATCCGGATAATATGTATTCCCAGCAAACAAACGCTGATAGCAGAATGAAATAGATGGAAACATTTGCACACGTCGAAGCGAGAAAACAAATAAATTTACTTCGGTTTCTTCTATGCACTGCATTTTTACCTCCACCTAATCTCTTGTTTATCAATTTCATTTCAAAAATTGTTATTTCATTTCTATCAGTCTCCAGATTTCAGCTGAAGGTAATAGACGTTTGTAAATGTTTTTCAGGTGGAAATACATGGATAACATATAAAGTAAGTATACAAAATTAAAAAAATGTGTAGTTGTATCGACAATACACATTTGGTACATACAACCAAAACCAAATACAATCAATATTATATGATTGTGTTTGGTTTTGATACAACAAAATACATTAAAAAATAATATTTTCTGGTAAACCAACGGCTAACAACCGTTACATGTTATACTCAAATCAAAGTGAAAGAGAGATAAATTAATTTATAGGGGAAATAAAGCCGAGTTTTCGGTCGACAACAATACGAATAGCATGGAATTAGGTGCATCAATTTGAAGTAAAAATTGAGCGCTCTAACTATATGCTGTTTATGCGCTCTTTGTGCGCTGATTTGTACTACTGGGTTATGTGCAAGGTTTCAAAGCGAATGACAAAAATTATAGGAAATTGATTTTACCGGCTTTCTTCGTTTTGTTTTGTATTTTTTGTTTGTTGCCATCACCAAAACAAAAAAAAAATATCGCCATAACAAGCTCATCACCATCTACCCTACGATATTCAAAATATGCGATTATACTAAAAATTATCAACTTAAGGCCCCGATTCAAGATAACACGTGGTCGATTTTCAAAGCTAAAACACAAAACACTGGTTTATTTTTATCTATAGTAGATGGAGCGCGCAGTACCATTTTGAAATCATCATCAAAATTGTATTTTCGTAATTTTTCATGTTTTTTATCTTTTGGAGAAATGTGCATCGAAAATAAACATAAAACGAAAGAATTAAAAAGGTTTTTTTTTCAAAAACCTAATGGTTTGGTACAACAACAAACATATTTATATTTTGATTTTTGTTAATTTTCAGTTCTTATTATGAAGCGTTAGGGTATTTGTTGTTTGTTTTACAAAATTACAATCATAATGAAATAATATAAGTTTTTTTATAAAGAAATCTCGTAGTACGAGTAGCAAAGTAGATGGTCATCTCAACTTAGGAACTGAGCTCATTGGTCTCGATTTAACGTAATGATTTAAATTATTAATATTTCGGGTGCATTTTCACATAAGTTTTTTAGTCACCCAAATATCTAAAGAGAGTGATCGTATCCCCTAGGGGGATATTAAAACTGTATTGCTCGTATTGCTCATTTTCCACGAATGATTCAATTATTTGTATATATGTGATACATAATATCTACTGGTTGCATTAAATTTTTAAACCAAACATTTCTTTTGTTTCTGGTTTTACACTTTTGGCGTTGACTGGTAAAGTTTCAGCCAGTTATACGGTCAGTTCTACATTCCATTGAATGAGTTGTAACTTGCTGGCACAAGATTTTAGTGAATTTTCAAAGACTCCAATTCAGCATATTTACTTTTCCCAGATGGTTTCGTATCTCGTAATTCAATCATAATTTCGAATTACGAATGAATGGTAATTTTTCAACCGCTCAAGTACAACAAGCCTCTGGATGTCTCTTTACCGTATACGGTTCGTGTGAATCACTCGCAATTAACATAGCGACCACTGATGTAACCAGCGCAATGTTCAGATGTTAATTTTAGAATGCCTTCAGAAATGTGTAAAAGACAATCCCGATTATTAAAAATCGCGCGTTATATACCGTAGACAGACACAAACTAGATAACCTCGTTATTTAGATTATTAAGTTATTTCTGCCTCTCTGTCTGTACTCGATTTTTTCAAAACAGAATTATTAAGTTTTCATAACTAGATAAATGCAATCTATCCCGATAAATTAGGCACAGTCGCAAGAATCGCGTTTCTATTAGTCACCACAATTTGTTTATTACGATTATTATAATTTAATTTTCAATCTAGATAAATGAAAATCGCGATAAATTTTGTGTTTGTCTACGGCATTACACATCAAGTGAATGACGCGTTATAATAAAAATAACTTTAATCATGGGGAAGATTTACGGAAATTGTTTGCAAATTACGAGTCAACAAAATGCAGCGAATCCTTTAACAGTTTGCAAATAAATATTTTTTTTTGTAACTGGTTCAGTTGAATAAAAAATTATGCCCATTGTTGGCCAGGCCGATGTCTGGAAAATTTCCAAAGTAAGAGAAACACGTTACTATATATTCATATTTATTTTAACACAAGGACAAGATTGTGGCAGCTCTTTGATTTATATTTTAATTGATACTTAATCGGAAACTATTATATAATAAACATTTTAAATCGTTTTTAAACCCTTTTACCTTCTCGTGTCGCGTGTCTCCCCATATAAATTCTTAACATTACATTCTTCTTGTGGTAACCATAAAATGGTTATCTTTTGGTTCATTTGTAGGTCGATCTGATGAGCTGGGAATTATAATGGCAGAGTGATTTGTCTCCGGAGATCAACGTTGCGACTTAAAACCCAGATGTCATTAACATATCGTCGTCGAGAAATGCAGAATGAGTAAGTCCAAAATCATAAATTTTCAAGACATCTCTGCAATTAAATAATTTATTTGTTGATATAAATTTTCTTAACATTTACCCTGTTTTAAGAAAATTTCTATCAAAAAAATAAATAATTTAATTGCAAAGATGAGAGTAATGCCGTAGACAGACACAAACTAGATAACTTCGTTATCTAGATTATTAAGTTATTTCTGCCTGTCTGTCTGTACACGATTTTTTCAAAACAGAATTATTAAGTTTTCATAACTTGATAAATGCAATCTATCCTGATAAATTAGGTACACTCGCAAAAATCGGGTTACTGTCTGTCACCGCAATTTGTTTATCACGATTTTTATAATTTTATTTTCAATCTAGATAACTGAAAATCGCGATAAATTTTGTGTCTGTTTCCGGTATATGTACGTTTTAACTGTGACTTACTAATGTCAGTTGCTCTAGTCTATATTGAGCTCACGTATAACGTTTTATAAGAATAAATTGAAAAGCATTTGGCCGATAGGATCATCTTTTCATACTCACGATGGAATTTTAAATGTTGCCGAAAGTTTATGTTTGCTGTATACCTTGAATTAAGAAACCTCAGTAATTTGCACATATATATCAGATGCTGTCGCACGCCTATTGAAAGTTTTTCAATGAACTACAAAATTACGATTTGGTCGGTAGTCCATAATGGTACTCGTGGCTAAGATGCGATTACTGTAAATAACTTTGCTGGTCACTATGTTTTCTAAGCCAACCAGTGTTTAACAAAGCTACGATATAGATGTTACAATTTAATCGATCTCTTTAATAAACAAATTGGAATGTAACAAGCTTAAAATATCGAATGAAATTTCAAAATGCCTGAACCAATTCCAATTAACTTCAGTTTTATTTTGGGATTATAAGCCCATCTTAAATTAAACATAAGGTACTTAAATGGATGAGATTGGTTAGGCTGAACAAAATCCTTTATTCATTAATAAGCCATTAGTAACCCCCACACCCCATTTTAAATGAAGATGCCCATTCGTTTGGAGCGAAATTCCAAATATCCAAGCAGTTCCTATCTTTTGAGGATCTTGACATTTTTTATTCAAACATAATCTGCCAACATACCTTTTTTAATATATATATATATATATATATATATATATATATATATATATATATATATATATATATATATATATATATATATATATATATATATATATATATATATATATATATATATATATATATATATATATATATATATATATATATATATATATATATATATATATATATATATATATATATATATATATATATATATATATATATATATATATATATATATAATATATATATATATATATATATATATATATATATATATATATATATATATATATATATATATATCTATATATATATATATATATATATATATATATATATACTAGTATATATATATATATATATATATATATATATATATATATATATATATAATATATATATATATATATATATATATATATATATATATATATATATATATAATATATATATATATATATATAGTATATATATATATATATATATATATATATATATATATATTATATATATAGTATATATATATAATATATATATATATATATATATATACTATATATATATATATATACTATATATATATATATATATATATATATATATAATATATATATATATATATATATATATATATATATATATATATATATATATATATATATATATATATATATATATATATATATAGATATATATATATATATATATATATATATAATATTATATTATATATATATATATATATATATATATATTATATATATATATATATA
>OW052220.1:154425196-154427062 GCA_932526605.1 Nephrotoma flavescens | reverse complement strand
ACACACACACACACACACACACACACACACACACACACACACACACACACACACACACACACACACACACACACACACACACACACACACACACACACACACACACACACACACACACACACACACACACACACACACACACACACACACACACACACACACACACACACACACACACACACACACACACACACACACACACACACACACACACACACACACACACACACACACACACACACACACACACACACACACACACACACACACACACACACACACACACACACACACACACACACACACACACACACACACACACACACACACACACACACACACACACACACACACACACACACACACACACACACACACACACACACACACACACACACACACACACACACACACACACACACACACACACACACACACACACACACACACACACACACACACACACACACACACACACACACACACACACACACACACACACACACACACACACACACACACACACACACACACACACACACACACACACACACACACACACACACAACACACACACACACACACACACACACACACACACACACACACACACACACACACACACACACACACACACACACACACACACACACACACACACACACACACACACACACACACACACACACACACACACACACACACACACACACACACACACACACACACACACACACACACACACACACACACACACACACACACACACACACACACACACACACACACACACACACACACACACACACACACACACACACACACACACACACACACACACACACACACACACACACACACACACACACACACACACACACACACACACACACACACACACACACACACACACACACACACACACACACACACACACACACACACACACACACACACACACACACACACACACACACACACACACACACACACACACACACACACACACACACACACACACACACACACACACACACACACACACACACACACACACACACACACACACACACACACACACACACACACACACACACACACACACACACACACACACACACACACACACACACACACACACACACACACACACACACACACACACACACACACACACACACACACACACACACACACACACACACACACACACACACACACACACACACACACACACACACACACACACACACACACACACACACACACACACACACACACACACACACACACACACACACACACACACACACACACACACACACACACACACACACACACACACACACACACACACACACACACACACACACACACACACACACACACACACACACACACACACACACACACACACACACACACACACACACACACACACACACACACACACACACACACACACACACACACACACACACACACACACACACACACACACACACACACACACACACACACACACACACACACACACACACACACACACACACACACACACACACACACACACACACACACACACACACACACACACACACACACACACACACACACACACACACACACACACACACACACACACACACACACACACACACACACACACACACACACACACACACACACACACACACACACACACACACACACACACACACACACACACACACACACACACACACACACACACACACACACACACACACACACACACACACACACACACACACACACACACACACACACACACACACACACACACACACACACACACACACACACACACACACACACACACACACA
>OW052220.1:154367696-154420196 GCA_932526605.1 Nephrotoma flavescens | reverse complement strand
ACGTATTCTCAGATGGATTCTGATAAGAAATTAAAATAAATCATGTACACAGAAACGAATCGAAATAATTTAGTACACTAAAATATTTAGTTGATCTTTTATTCGCTAGATGTCACTAGAATACGGTTTTACTATTTAGTGTCAGTGACAGTATATGTATATGACCAAATCAGAAACTATTAAATTGGTGTGTATGTAGGTTTATAAAATGTAAACACATTAATTTTGGGAATTTTGTTTATTTATCTTCTCTTTTAATCAATTGCTTTTACATTTTAAGGTAGCGTTCATTGGTTCATTCGCAATGGTAATTTTCTTGCGCAAAAATCACAATCCGGTAAAAATTGTAAAAATTTAATTAGTTTGAATAAATCTATATAAATAAATCTATATATCTATTTACAATAATAATATCATAAATTAAATTAATAAATTTCAATATTATTTAAATAAAAATTTATTAAAATAATTATAAAAATTATTATAATAATTATATAGATTATAGATTTATTGATTAACACTCAAAACAATTTTTAAACATTTATAAGTAAACTACACGCAGTACAGAAATAAAAATTAAATGTATGGGAACATTTTAAAATTCAATTTTGACATCTCGACGAAGACGGCACAATCACAAAACTTCACAAAGAAAATATGCTTATTATGATATTGCTATTCATGAATATCAAATAAAAATATTTTAAAAAATTTCTACTCGCGAAGAATTCACATTCACCATAATATTTTCTATCCATAAACGATCTTAATGTGCGAGAAATATTTCTTGTCAAATCCTGTTTTGTGTGAGTGTATTAGAATGTTTCTATACAAAAAATACTTAGGTTAATATGTTTTACATTTTATTATGACAACACTCCACTATATATAAAGGGATTTGATAGAGTAGAAATTTTCAGATTTTTTATTATGTTTCATTTTGCTATGTTGCGAAATTGTATTTCTATATCGATCTTTTTTACTGAAAAATATGTTTGATTGTGGAATAAATTTTTTTTGTGTAAATTAGCGCATTTTAAAAAGATTATTAGCATGTGCTGTATGTTGTTAAATTGCTCATATGAATGGAACTTCATAACTAGATCAGCAAATTTGTAACGAATTTTTGTATTTTTAATTTGAGTTTCGACGAAAATGGTAAACCGCCATTAACCCCCCTTTCCAGAGATTTGGACTCAGGTTGCGAGAGCACTTCTATTAGGTGGCTAAATTACTCGTCCAGCCAGCCTCATTGCAACTTCCTAACTAGATCAGCAAATTTGTAACGAATTTTTGTATTTTTAATTTGAGTTTGGACGAAAATGGTAAACGGCCATTAACACCCCTTCCCAGAGATTTGGACTCAGGTTGCGAGAGCACTTCAATTAGGTGGCTAAATTACTCGTCCAGCTAGCCTCATTGCCACTTCCTAACCAGATCAGCAAATTTGTAACGAATTTTTGTATTTTTAATTTGAATTTGGACGAAAATGGTAAACGGCCATTAATACCCCTTCCCAGAGGTTTGGACTCAGGTTGCGAGAGCACTTCTATTAGGTGGCTAAATTACTCGTCCAGCCAGCCTCATTGCAACTTACTAACCAGATCACCAAATTTGTAACGAATTTTTGTATTTTTAATTTGAGTTTGGACGAAAATGGTAAACGGCCATTAACACCCCTCCCCAGAGATTTGGACTCAGGTTGCGAGAGCACTTCTATTAGGTGGCTAAATTACTCGTTCAGCCAGCCTAATTGCAACTTCCTAACCAGATCAGCAAATTTGTAGTGATTTTTTGTATTTTTATTCTGAGTTGGGACGAAAATGGTAAACGGCTATTAACACCCCTTCCCAGAGATTTGGACTCAGGTTGCGAGAGCAATTATAATAGGCTGCTAAATTGCTCATTTATCCAGATTAACTGAAGGTTCCTAACCGAGCGCAAATTTATTTCGAATTATTATAATTCTTTTATAATTTTGATTTGAAAATGTTAAAGTAGAAAAGTAATATTGAATCTAATCAGAATTCGCATAATATTAATTAATTGTTGTACTAAAATGGTTGTAGTCTAGACTATCCATTAAAAGGTTTGAAACTTTGAAAACTTGTGTATGTAAAATAATTCTTAAACTTTATCAATACAAGTTTTATTAATTTATATATCTTATTTAAAAATTTCTTTCGTCAAAATTAAATGAAAATGAATGAAACGATTTGATTTAGTACTCTAATCTTATTTACAAATTCATAACAGTGTACTCCATTCACCAACACAAGCAAATTCAATCAGAATCTCATACGAAAATAAATATTCCAATAGGATTTGTATACGTACACGTGTGGAAAAAAAATACAAAAACGGCATACGCATAATTATTAAAATAAAATGGTATCAACTAATGTCGTTTTTACTGGCACAAAAATCCACATCCAAATTTTTGGATTTTTTATTTTTTGCCACAGAACACGATTTTGGATTTTTTTTTACGTTTACTCACACATATACTAAACGTCATGTCAATTGTCAAAAAAGACGTCGCGCCATTTATATTTTATTATATTTGTGATAATTGTTTAAGCAATTTGTGTTTTTATTAAATTAAATTTTGTTTAATTCAAAGTGTTGTTTTATAAAGATTATTGCGTGTGCACCGATAACAATGTTACAATAAATAACTTTACAACTTTTGCATTTCATCCGCTGTAAATTAATGCAAAAGTTGTAAAGTTATTTGTTGTAACATTGTTATCGGTGCACACGCAATAATCTTTATAAAACAACACTTTGAATTAAACAAAATTTAATTTAATAAAAACACAAATTGCTTAAACAATTATCACAAATATAATAAAATATAAATGGCGCGACGTCTTTTTTGACAATTGACATGACGTTTAGTATATGTGTGAGTAAACGTAAAAAAAAATCCAACAAATTTTTTGGATTTTTTTTCAAAAAAAAAAAAAGACAAAAAATCTAAAAAAATCCATTTCCAATTGATTCCAATCAGAAAAAAATGTGGATTTTTGTGCCAGTGAAAACGATATAATGTTCCACCTAGGGATTTACGAATTGTCATGGCACACAACAAAATTTAATTTAATAAAAACACAAATTGCTTAAACAATTATCCCAAATATAATAAAATATAAATGGCGCGACGTCTTTTTTGACAATTGACATGACGTTTAGTATATGTGTGAGTAAACGTAAAAAAAAAAAAAAAAAAAAATCCAACAAATTTTTTTGGATTTTTTTTCAAAAAAAAAAAAAAAAAAGACAAAAAATCTAAAAAAAATCCATTTCCAATTGATTCCAATCAGAAAAAAATGTGGATTTTTGTGCCAGTGAAAACGATATAATGTTCCACCTAGGGATTTACGAATTGTCATGGCACATCCTGATAGTAAAGGAAAATGATTTCGTTTTCGTTTATTGTTGTTGTTATTGTTTTGTTCGCCTCGTTCGATTACATTTTTCGTAACGCATTTGCCAGTTTAGTCCCAAGTCAAGCGTGCCTAAAGAAGTTTTACTTCAAAAATTGTCGAAAATTTTTTTAATGAGATCGGCAATATTATATTTGGTATTTATACTGTTTATATTGGAGGTTGAACCTAGGTCGAGTCAACTTGTAGTTATCTTCAGGTTAACCTTGAAGTTGACCGGACAAGTGGTGCAGTGGTTAAAGCTTCGGCACTTGGACCGGAAGGTACTGGGTTCGAATCCCATCAGAGGCCAGATGCAAATCGAATTTTCATCATCAACTACAATCGGTGATGTTAATAAACACAACTGAGACCCTCTGATGGAGTGCAGAATTCAGCGCCGACCCACCGTCCATGTCAATGTACAGGTTAACATGGAGCTTGCAATGTGCAGCTGGTATACTGTAGTTGTGTGAGTAGGTGAATAGGTGAATGGGTTAATGATGTAGCATGAATGCGTGGTATCACAATGGGCCAAAAATGGCCTAAGTGTAAACCACTGAAACCTAACCTAACCTTGAAGTTAACTTCTAGTGTTTATATTGGAGAGTTATCTTAAGGTTGAGTCGAAACCAGGTTATAACTGTCAAAATCTATCTAATTTTTTCCTTCAAAAAATCATTCAAAATTTTCTTTCGAACTAGTTACATAGAAACATATTTAAAAAAAAAAATAAAAAATCGGAAAAAAACACAAAAATATGCTGCCGAATTTAAACACAGATGCGCTTATACAAGAAAAATATGAAAAATTGCCATTTTTATTTTTAAATTTATTGATTATTTTTTGTTGTTGTTTTTCGACTCGACTCTGGGCGTTTATATTAACCAGAGTTAACTCGACCTAAGAATTTTTTTGGATTGAGTCGAGTTAACTCCAAGTTAACTTTTGGTGTTTATATTGGAGGTTGAATCCAGGTTCACCTGGGTTCAACCTCCAATATAAACAGTATAATTATGTATATGGGTCGCCTACAAGCAGTGATTGATGGTGACGGAAGATATGTTTCTTTTTTTATGATGTACATACTTTAACATGTGCATCCAGCATGTGCAAATCGTCGAAAATAAAGATGGGCAAAAAAATTTAAACTTCGTAAAATTTTGTTCATGAAACGTATAGATGTCACGCAAAATTGTTGTCTTAGCAAAACTGTTTTAATGAAAAAATTGACCGCATGGTATGGTTACTGTGCATTGGTTCCCTTTTTTAAAAAAAAATTTGTCGACAATACAGTTTTTAAATAAATGAAATCAGGCAGAAATGTTTTGTCGAATGAAGTTTGATGACATTTATAAATCGCGTTAGAGGTGTGTCAATTTGAAGATCAAGATCGCAAAAATTAAAAATGAAATCGTGATCAGTAATTATAGCGATAATTTTTGTGTCGGTCGAAGGTATTGTTTACTTATGTTTGTTCTATGAGCTGCGTTTTTTTTTAAAACAATCGAGTAGAGTTCGCGATAGCTATTTTCAAATTTGTTCAATTGAAAATTAAAAATTTAATTTTTTTTAATTAAATAATTTAGATTTCATGGGAATCTATGTATAACCAAAAACCCATCATAAAAGTTGTATGGTTTCCTTGTAATATCGTTTTTCTGTATATAGTTCTGAACTACTCCGATATTATACAGAACTATAGAGAACAAAGATATTACAAGAAAACCATAAAACTTTTATGATGGATTTTTTGGTTATCCATAGATTCCTATTAAATCTAAATTATTTAATCAAAAAAAAATTAAATTTTTATTTTTGAATTAAACAAATTGGAAAATAGCTATCGCGAACTCTATTTGATTGTTTTCAAAAAAACGCAGCTAAATGATGAATTTTACTTTCGATTTTGAAACAAATAAAGTGCAGCTCATAAATTATTATATAAAGGATAGAAAATTTATAGTATTAATTTAGTTTTGTGTCATTTTATATTCTAAATCGAAAATTTATAATGTTAAAAAATGACACTTTTAGTAGTAGTAGTACAATGGCACAAAAAAAAATTCGGTTTATGTGTCCTCATTTATATGAACACATTTTATGTTTTTATTAAAATTTAAACAGCTGTGATACCAGGGGCGGGATTTTGTAACATCACTTTCGATACTATCGAAAGTGATAGTCGAATCGAAAATGATGGAAGGAGGTATTTTGTACCATTGTCGACAGATAAGCGAAATTTATATATGGTAACCCCTTTCCGAAATTGAAATGACAGTTCTAAAAATAGTTTTTTGTGTCAAAAATTGTTGTTTGTAAACATTTGTGCTTGAATAATATATTTTTGTCTTTTATATTAAATTGTAAATTGATTTTAAAACTTGTAAATTAATTAGAATAAATAAAATGATTAACATCAACAATTTTAGGTTATGTCACTTTAAAATAAAAACTCAAATTAAATTTATTATTTTATTTTTCCTTAAATAATATTTATATTTTTATTTATAAATTGTTACACACAACATTTACCTACTCATTTTAACGTCACTTAATTAAATTTAAATTTTTATTTTAGTGTATCACATTAAACTTATCACGTATCACATGAATTTTTTTGAGTGATGAAATATCGTAAATATCGCTCGTCGATAATGATACAAAATACCGACTTCGAAACTATCGATATTTTATCGAACTTCGAAAATTGTGATGTTACAAAATACCGCCCCAGGCGTACCATCAAATTTTTGGGACATTACATACATATTTTCAATCTGTTTCGATTCTGTTTGACGGTTCGTGACGAATAAATTGAAACATTTGACAGAAATTAGTTTCGTATACGAGTAGTTACAGAAAAATGATAAACAATATCAATTTACACTTATTGCCGTCGGTAAAAACATTGGCTGGTCTGGCAAAAACATTGAATAACATTATAAAATAACGATGATCTACGGTGAAGTTATTTTGGTATTAGTTATAGATTTATTATCATTCTATTTTGTAATTATCATGTTTTGTATTTTGTAATTATCATGTAGTGATACTCCTGTGAATAACCAACCAAGTCGAAATCGGTGGAGTTAAATAAACAAAAATTATTTTAATTTTACAAAATAAAACAAGTGTTTCATTTTAAGATGTTAATCTAATATCTGTTCGTAATTAAAATTGAAACAGAAACAAGTCAAAAATATTGCAAGTTTTCAAAAATCATGTGTTATTCAACGGAGTAGATCTATTGTTTTGATTGAGCTTTCTAAAACCCTTAATTGCTTATCTATCGGACGAAGCGATAGAAACAATAATACTCTTGACCTATGCCTGCAAGCTTGCAATCATTATATTTTAAAAATTATTAACCAAATTGACTAAACTGGTTCGAATTTAAGTTTCTTTCATAAATGGAAGAAATCATTGATTTATGATTTTCGATATGTATATTTTTTAATGTATATATTTTTCAATGTACAGTTTTTCGTAGTGAGCAACTTTTTGGTGGGAATTCGCAATTTTCTATGTGGACATTTTTCTTGGGGGCGTATGTTGGTGTAATTTTTCGGTGTAACTATTGTAGTTGGGACTTCGCTTTTTACATGTATGTTTCTTCATAGAAACATAATATATACCATTTACTAAAATTTCTCTACTAAATCGTACTCCCTGGACATGGTGTAAGTATTATAAAATTATGATAATACTTACAAAGATAAATAACGTTAAAAACCATCAAAACATGATAATTAGTCAAACAATTTATTTAAATTAAATAAATATACCTAGGCGGTTTCATAAAAATATAAATACCTTATATCTTGTAAAAATAATATCTTCTCTACTTCAGAATAAATATTTTATGTATTATTTTTCTAAAGAATTTTCATTGTAAAAAAATTACTTAATTTGACTTTAATTTTATTTTTTCGTACAAAATGCAAAAAAATCCTCCATAACAATAATAGGAGGAAAAAGAGGCGAAGAGCGGCAAAAATACTTTGAATATAAATTACAAAAGAAATACGATTTTTTTATAAGTGGACCTAAGTATTTACTATATATTGTCATTATCATCATGATTTTCTTTATTTTCCTTTTTTTATATATTTCATTTTATAATTTTAAATTTTAATTTAATTCTATCTAAAAATGAAAATTTCTACCATCATAACAATTATAATTTATTGCCTCCCTTAAAATGTCGTTCTATTTAAGAGACAGGTTAGCTAGCATTAATATACGAGTAATAGCATATAATGTAGACCATGAATTTACATAGAAGCTATCTGGTATATTTGTTATATGTTCATCATACTAAGAATTAATATGCTCACTTGAATTATCAGAAGAGAATTTGTATAAGTTTTTCTGTTTTCATGCTGTCAATTATATCTAAATATGATAATAATACAAATTATTTTCGTTCATTTACGTACTCGTTACATAGTAAATATCAGTGATTTGAAACACTGTTAATGAGTGGGTGTTCAGTAGTTGGTGTCTTCTTTTATTAAATCAGAGTGAGCGGGGAAATCAGTATATCGATTTTGTCCCAAAATGTGTGAAATGAAATGAGTGTAACTGGAAAAATATAGTAGTAGTATTTGTGTTTGTGTTGTAAGTGATGCGCGTATGTTTGTTTTACTCTACTACACATGCATGTCACGTGTTATTGTCTTTGTTTATTCTGACGTTTATATAAAAAAAATATACATAAGCAAACAATGACTTATAGATCCAATGGTCCGACCCCTCGGATCCAGCATACAATTAATTCCATTTAAACATTTATTTAAACTCTTTCCCATGAAAATATAAAAAAAAATCGGAATTTAAAAAAAAATGCACGGGGCACCTAGATCCAGGTGTCCGACCCCTTCGAAAATATTACGAAAACCTGGCCATTTTAGATTGTATACTTATTTCGACCGTATAGAATATAATGGTATAATATTATATTATCTATAAAAGGTGGACCCTTTATTTAGTTTTATCATTTGTGCGAAATGCCAAAAAGAAAAGTTGAAGGGAATAGTTAAAAATAGTTAATATAAATTATGGATTACACTCTAAGTGTTAAAGTCAAGTGGTATTCGAAAATATTCAAAAAGATGTGGAAGAACTATCGAATTTAATCGTTGAATCAACACGATACATCCATTTTTTGTTAATGAAAAAATGGGCCAATGAAGACTTTGGAAAAGTGAACTTTTTTGATTATGTTTGTCATCTACTTGATGAGAGTCGAGATATTATGTATAAAAATGGATAAAAATTATATGATAAGTCATATAAATAAAACTTTTGTTTCGGCCGCATCGCAATATACTATTACAATATTTCACACCAATATTCAAAGATTAGAAGATTTTTACGCAAATTTGATAAAGAAACGTACGGGACACTCGACTTTTTATTTAATGAAAAAAGTGTCAAAACACCAAATCAAAAACTATTAGATATCCTCAAGGAAAAATTAAATTGGGATGGTAAATTTTCCATGCCGTGGAATAATAAAACGGCATATTTTAAACATTTAATGTTTTTATACGCGCTGCAACGTTTTAATGAAGAAAATATTTTGAAAAAATTTTCACTAATACCAATATGTAATTTTGGCCGACATCATATACGCTATGACTCTTGGGCCTTGCGCCATTGGTACCGCCACCAGAGCTACTACATTCATTGGTTTCCGAAAATGGGCCAGATACTAACCATTTTATGATTTCACAGGAAAAAATTAAACATAATGAAGTAAGCAAATAACTGACAGTTTTTTGCAGTTGGTGCGCTTTTAGACTTAATAAATTGTAAACCACAGGCTATTTATTCTGTACCCTACTATCCTTAATGGTGCAAGTACTTTAATTTACCGTGCGATTCCGGCGTATAGTCACAGAGCTCTTAACTACAAAAATTTGCATAACTAACAGCTTTCTCTTACTTAAGACTATTTTGCGATTCTGCACATATTGATCAGTTAAGAGGTTCTCTTAAAAACCTCTTAGATTAATATCTACCAATATAGATGGCATCATAAATGCTAGAATTTTTATTATGTTGCACTAAAACTGATAAAAATCACGATTGTGTAAAAAAATAATTTATTAAGTTATATTTATTTTAAAATACACAAACTGAATTTTAGATGTAATACTTTTAGAAAAAAAAATTATTCCAACATTATCATTTCGGTCAGAAGTAAAAATTTTGTTGTTTATTTTCTGCAATATAATCCATTTTTTGCCTAATTATATAATTTCTCTAATTTATTACAAAAATATGACTATTAAAACATTAGTTAAACATTAGTTAACATTAGTTAATAAAATGCGACACAAAAATATGTCGCATTTTATCGTTTATTTAACAACTAGCTGACCTGTGGCTGAATAATCAGTCACGTGATTATATTTTATTGAATTTTTATGATTAAGAAGATTTTTTAAGATGTAAATTTGATGCACTTTTATCATAAATAAAGTAAATTCATATACGCTATTAAATATTTAATAAGAAATGTACAAAAGAATAATAAAATATGAATTTACATTACAATTTACATGCGTAGGATCTCTACAAACACAACATTCTTTGTTATGATACGCCCATCCCGATCAGCTGATTGATCGCTTGTCTCAACCATAAACACCTAGAGTCCGTCAAATAAGCGGCATCGTGAAAACGCCACATACAGCTGACCGTGTGTAAATTCGGGGGCCGGCAAGTACACTCCTACCTTCTCCAAGCTTTGGCCCTGACTCTTGTTGATGGTTATGGCGAACGCGAGCTGGACGGGAAATTGGAGGAGGGATATTTTAAATGAGAAGATGCCTGCCGAGGGTGAGAGCTTCATGCGTGGGATGAGAACGCGCTCGCCTTTTGAGAAGCCAGTCAGCAAATCACATTCCTCCCAACTAGCCAAACCCGTACATTTGCACACAAAATTTTACGGACATAGTAATATTTTGCTTTCAATAAGCACACTCGGTGACTTTGTGGTAACAAAATGTTATCTTGCAAGTGCATAAAGGTGTGTTAAGTCGCAAGGCGCCCACATTTAGTATTGCTAAAACAGCACGTATATATTGTCGCATCGCAACCAAAATGTACGGTTACATCGTCACCAAGAAACATACATTTGGTAACCTATCAAAAAGTTATACTGAAATAGAACCATAAGATTACAATTTGATTGGGACTTCGCAGAAAATAATCGCTTATGGAAATTATATATCAAATAAAGAGTTATGCACGCACATTACACACTTTTTTACCAAAATGTGATCATATCATAACAGCTGTCAATTTGTGCAAGACTAGTAAAAAAAAAACTGCGAAAAACTGTTATCAAAACATTTAAAATGGTAAAAGTAGTGAAACGATTTAAGTTTACGAACAAATACTACAGAAAAGTAAAACAGCAATTGAGTATTCAAAGAGAAATGTATTTAAAGCGAATGCAACATGATGATAATTGTTGTATGTCCATAAAAGAAAACTCAGTTCATGAATCGCATTTTTCCACAAAAAACGCAAATAGTAAAGGGTGATTTTTTAAGAGCTTGAGAACTTTTTGATAAAAAAAAACGCATAAAATTTGCAAAATCTCATCGGTTCTTTATTTGAAACGTTAGATTGGTCCATGACATTTACTTTTTGAAGATAATTTCATTTAAATGTTGACCGCGGCTGCGTCTTAGGTGGTCCATTCGGAAAGTCCAATTTTGGGCAACTTTTTCGAGCATTTCGGCCGGAATAGCCCGAATTTCTTCGGAAATGTTGTCTTCCAAAACTGGAATAGTTGCTGGCTTATTTCTGTAGACTTTAGACTTGACGTAGCCCCACAAAAAATAGTCTAAAGGCGTCAAATCGCATGATCTTGGTGGCCAACTTACCGGGCCATTTCTTGAGATGAATTGTTCTCCGAAGTTTTCCCTCAAAATGGCCATAGAATCGCGAGCTGTGTGGCATGTAGCGCCATCTTGTTGAAACCACATGTCAACTAAGTTCAGTTCTTCCATTTTTGGCAACAAAAAGTTTGTTAGCATCGAACGATAGCGATCGCCATTCACCGTAACGTTGCGTCCAACAGCATCTTTGAAAAAATACGGTCCAATGATTCCACCAGCGTACAAACCACACCAAACAGTGCATTTTTCGGGGTGCATGGGCAGTTCTTGAACGGCTTCTGGTTGCTCTTCACTCCAAATGCGGCAATTTTGCTTATTTACGTAGCCATTCAACCAGAAATGAGCCTCATCGCTGAACAAAATTTGTCGATAAAAAAGCTGATTTTCTGCCAACTTTTCTAGGGCCCATTCACTAAGTTAGTAAGTTAGTAAGTCTATTCATTATGAAATGTCAAAGCATACTGAGCATCTTTCTCTTTGACACCTTGTCTGAAATCCCGCGTGATCTGTCAAATACTAATGCATGAAAATCCTAACCACAAAAAAATCACCCGTTACAAAATGCTAGCTTCGATGATGCACTAAACGATGACAATGCCGCGAACGATTTATTTCTCGATATAAATGCAAAAAATCATTAATTTAAATTTAGTCAACGGTCGGATCTCTTTGAAGAAGGAAAAAGTTTTTCAATTGCGGAAGAACTGAGAAAGTGGGCTGTCACGTATCGCATAACTAACATTGCATTAAATGCTTTGATAGTAATATTGAGAACATACGGGTTTTCATGGCTGCCACGGGATAGCCGCAGTTTGTTGAAAACACAAAGATCAAATCAAATTCAAGAAATACGGTTATTTTTTCAAAATAGCCACCCTATGCACACAATACAGTATTATTTAGTATTATTTATGATAATTTGCAACTGAAATGTGTGCATATGGTAGTAAAAAGATCATTACGTAAAATTGTCACCATAAGCATACATAACAGTATCAATTTGTGTTATTTTTGGAAATTTATCACCGAAATGTGTGCACAACGTAGTAAAAAAACAAAAATGTTTCTTATTACAAAATTGTCACATTATGAAGCATTTACATACGACCAACATTTTTCTCCTGCAAATTGAGAAAGATATAACATTGACTTTTTGCACATGAGAGACAAGAAAAGAAATATATCCCAACAAAATTTTGCAGCGGATTTTTTAGTCAATACACAGCAAAATATTGTCATAAAAATAAAATGTTGCCATAAAATATGCAACATTTTTAAAGTTAACAAGAAAAAAAATTATTTCGCATTTATAAATGTTGAGCATTCACATTAAAAACAGAAGCCATAGATAAAAATGTAAATTTCGCATTTTCATTCATTAAAAATAAATTAATAATGATCCTATAAAAAAATTACGCCATTACTATATATGTTTATTTCTTTCTGGCATATTGAATATTTTTATATAGCGGATTCTTTCTTATTTACTTGCAAAAATTTGTAGAAGAAAACAATTTTGTACATGTAAACCGGGCATTATGCACACATTTTATATACGTTTTTAAAATTGGTCACCGAAATATATGCATAATAGAGAAAAAATCTCTTTATGCAAAATTGTCTCCTTGTTAGTTATAGTATTCATAGTAGTTATAGTATACATTATAGTATCATTTCATGTTCTTAGCTAAAATTTGCCACCGAAATGCGAGCCGAATTGTGAGCATAAAGTGGTAGAAATAGAAATACGCTTTTTTTATCAAAAATTGCCACGTTAAGCACATAACACGGTCTCATTTTGTACGTTTTTGAAAGTTTGCCTGCAAAATTCGTGCATAAAAACCGATGCGTTATCGCCATTTTATTGTGTTGCGAGAGCATAAAAAAGAAAACTTGACTAAATTTTTTTTTTATTATTTTTAAATAATTTCCAATTTTCAATCGTTTCATTTTTTAGGGGTGTAACGTTTACTTTCACCACAAATAATGAATTAAATAATATTATTTGATAAATTCATTATTTGTGCTGCTACTGTGGTAAATATAATTTTATTTTTGAGATATATCTTAATACTGTGTTACTATTTTAACCTTATTATAAATAATTATATTTCTTTGTCATAAATTTTACGATTTAAAAGATATGATAATCAAATTTGTTGAATCGAATCATGTTTATCAAGTAAGTTGCTATATTGAAAGAAGACGAAATTTGTTAGAAAAAAATCGAAGAATTTTTTTCATTCTTAATTTCTTGCGTTAATATAAACAGATAAACAAACTTTATAACATGATTTTGATGATCGAAATTTGGAAAGAATTTCCTAGGAAATATAAAATAGGTATATGTAATATGTATCTATGAATTATAAAACATAAAATCAAACAAAAAATAAAAAAAAATAAAAGTGACACTGTGAGTAAGCACTAAATAAAATTTTAAACAATTATTGTATTTTATAACAAAAAAGCAACCATGTTATTGTTAATTTTGTAACGAAGGTGTAATTATATTTTTTATGATAATAACAAAACTGTTAAATAACTTTGACTGGATTCTACTGTTTAAAAACAACGTGATTGTCCTTGCCAATTGCAGACATATAAAATCTGTTGAACGTTTTAACCTTTTAAAAACAGAGGTTGTATCCAACACAGGACTTTTTTTACCACGAATATAAATAAATTTCGAACAGACCACTTTAACATTTGATATATTAAAATTGTCTGTTTTAATCCAAAATCATCATTCGTGCTTAAATTTTAGAGAACCTACATTAACAACCCTTCTGCAAAATTTAATATTTAAATTAAAATCTTATAATTCTTGGTTGGTTTTCGTACATGCTATAATTTTAAACATCATACACAACGCATCAAGCTGCCACTTTCGATACACTGATTTTCTCCAAATTTTAAATTATGGAAAAAATTTACATATAAAGTTGCATACGGATCAGTCAATCATCAAAAATATTTCCGCTTAAATTTTGAACCAATTTTATTTAGAATATTTTTTTCAAACGGGATTTTTAAAATATATGTGAAAAACTATAAAAAAACAGACAACTTGCCATAGGAGCTACCACTTCCGGTACACGGCTTCCTCCACATATCACTAGGATCTTTGAATTTATGATAAAATCTTAAATAAGAAGTTCATGGGGTTGAGGCTGATGGGATTGACTAATTGTCTGGGCTTTGAAAATGACAGGCAGGCAGATACGGTGCCAGATTTGCTAAGGTCTCTTCAGTCACTATAAAATAATAGGAAAAGCACATAAAAATTGCTGAAAATTTAAAAAAGACAAAAACAAAAATTTACATGAGAACGACTGAGACACAAAATTTCGGTTTTATAAAATTATAAATTAGGGAAATTTTGACTTCAACCAAAGAGTATGTAATTTTAAAAGTGTAACGAAATAGAGGAAAAATTTACTCCAAAAAATTCGTGGGTTATGTAATTTAAATGGGTTAAAAAATATAAAAAATACACTTACTCAAAAATTTTAGAACTTATTTGTATCGAATATTGTTATACTCGTGAATATTGATAGAAAACGATAAAAATTACGGTTAATAAAAACGTGTTTTATAACCAATTAAAATCGCCACGAATTTTTTGATGAAGTTTTTTCCAGTTTTGTTACTCTTTATAACATGACCCTTTGGTTCAACAAAACATAACCTACAAATTAAAAATTAAAAAATTTATATTAATGTTTGACCACAAATAAGGATAGACAGATATATATCTTCCGCTATCACATGTTACATATGAACATCCAATCTATAAAATTAATTCCACCTCAAATCAGTCCCGACTAGAGAAGGAAAGTATAATACAATATTATATATCTCGCTCCTATTTCATTTTGTTTTTACTGTGTTAGTATACAAAATGAATTTTTTAATTCAAAAATAGAAACATAAGGAAAACAAATCGTCGTATTTTTACGTACTATACCAAAACCAACAACAATATAAAGCCATGCTAATGCAACAAATACAGAAAAAACTACACTATATATAGTTGTATTAGAACATATGCGTACATCGTATGTGCGCACTAGTTTAATAAGTAGTGGTGCGAAAGAAAAAAAATAACATGTGATTGTTAGTGTAACCAATACAATCTTCTGTAGTTTGTTGCATATGGTATCTGCGTTTCAGACTTTGTTCAGGGCTTTTAATTGTTGTTGGTTTTGAGTAGTATGACATAATTTTTAATTTCTATTTCTAATTTTATGGATGGTAAAGATCACACAATAAAAATTTCGCTGGGATACTCGTAATTGATAAAATAAATTTTTAAACACACCAAACAGTATGATACCAATTTTTATGTAGGAGGTTGGAGTTGCAAAAATTACTGATGTGCCACTTTCACTACACAAGAAATCATTCGTTGGTTCACTAATTTTGTGTTCGTTTATAACAAAAAAATTTGTATGGCACACATAAAATACACAACATTGCATTTACATAAAATTTTATTATTTTATGTAATGAGATATATTTATAATATTGCCTAAGATAAAAAACTAGAATATTAATAATAATAATACATAATCACAAACAAATCATCCATTTCTATTACAATCAAAAACGAAACGTCAAGTCAAAATGGCACAAGTTGTATAATTTTATTATAGGTAAAACCATTTAAAATAAATTTCCCTATAGCAAGGACACACACCAAACAATTACGTACGATCGTATTCAGAAATACCAATTTAAATTCGTATCGTATAGAACTTTCGTAACGAGACACGATACGTTTCGTATTTAGAAATAGGGGCAATGTATTGTACCATCATCGGTAATTAACATTTAACGATTTCGTAATAGTTGCAGTTTATCATGTCAGATAAAAAAAAATATTTATCCTGGGGTCCTATTTCTGAAAACGATACGAAAATGTATTCGATACGAAAATGATATCCGTTACGAAAATACTTTGGTATTTCTGAATACGATCGTACGTAATTGTTTGGTGTGTGTCCTTACGATAAGGGAAATTTATTTTAAATGGTTTTACCTATAATAAAATTATACAACTTGTGTCATTTTGCCTTGACGTTTCGTTCTTGTTTATATGTAATATGTTAGAAATGGATGATTTATTTATAATTATTGTTATTATTAATATTCTAGTTTTTTTTTATCTTAGGCAATATATGTATCTCATTACATTAAATAATAAAATTTTCTTTAAATGCAATGCTGTGTATTTTTTGTGTGCCGTACAAACATTTTTCTTATAAACGAACACAATCAGTGAATCAACGAATAATTTCTTGTGTAGTGATAGTGGCACATCAGAAATGTTTGCAACTCCAACCTCCTACATATAAATTGGTATCATAGTGTTTGGTAAATTTGTGTTTAGAAATTTATTCTGTCAATTACAAATATCCCAGAGAAATTTTTATTATGTTCCGTCGGGATTTTAACAGTAATGTTTACCACCCTCGGAAGGTGGTGGTGTAGAACACATTAAATACCACTTGGTAATTTCATAAATTTTATGGAAAAAGAAAATATTATTAAGAATTTCTATAAAATTATTTTATATCGTCTTAATAAATGTAATTTAAAAATATAATATATGTGTAACTTATTTAGAAATAAATTTAAGCTTTGGTTTTTCTATGGAGTCGTTAACTAAACATACATCGAACAAAATTCCGTTCATGAACGTATAAAAATCGTTCGAATTCGTTTTGCCAGATAAGGGAAATTTATGAACGTATCAAGTAGGTACGAATTCGTCTTACAATTACACGAATTCGTATTCAAAAATACCAATCATACGACTCCGTACAGGTTTTGTTCGTATTCGTATTCAGAAATAGGGGCCCTGCGTTGTTCACAATTTTATATTTTATATTATATATTATATTTTATATTTCAGTTTGATTTAGTTTAGAGTTGTCGAGGTATATCAGGTGTTCATTGTTAATACTGTTAGTCATTAGTTACTGATTAAGTCGATTTACTTAGTCCTAATGAAGATTACAGAAAATTTTAAAAGTCAATCAGTGTGGCTGCAATTAGTTATAATTAGTAATAATAATTAATTTAAAAGTGTTTGTATTTCAAATTCTTTTTAACGAATTGGTGGTAAAAATTATTAATTTAATTTAATTTATTTAGGAATTTAAGATTCTAGAACCGTATCAATATTAATACTTGATTTAGTTTTTATTTATTGTGTTCGGATCCAATTCTGATACAACTAATTCTAATTGGATCCGAACACAATAAATAAAAACTAAATCAAGTAAATAATCACGGATCAACAAAAAACATAATATAATATTAATACTATATTTTATTTATAGTTTCCTGATTGGGAAGTTACAATAATACCGAGTTTTAACCAAACACGTTTTAATTTCGGGTGGAGTTGATTTAGAGGAGTAATTAACGATTTCCTTTCTTAAAAGCTCTTTCAATAGGCTTGACTGGGTATAAAAGCTTCCAAATTGTTCGTTGCGATATAATTGACGCTTTCAGGTCGAACTTAGTTTGCTGTATAATTATAAAAACGCAGATCAAAAAACAACTACATATAACTGATTGAGAACTGCATTGTCTCAATTGGAGTCGCCAGGAATATAATATAATATGTATTTATATTATTAACCAAGTTATAAATTTATAATTATAGGTCGAATTCTAATGTCAATTTAATTCTTATTGTTGTTATGTTTGGCATTTAATTGTATATCCAGGACTTACGACAATTGATTTCATAATATTGTCTTAATAGATCAAAAGACTATGGTTATATGGACCATTGAAGTGTCGGTGGAGGTAAATCTTATAAAGTTACATAACAACAGTTACATCAGTTTCCTGTTTAACCCTTTGAGTGTCAACATGATTTTTAGAGAATTAGCTAAATATGTTGCTATAGAAGAACATGTACATTTAAAAATATATTTGCATTTTACTTCCGAAAAGTATTTCAAAAACAATTTTATTTTATTTTTCGAATGTGGTAAATATGAAACAAATTTTTGTGTGATATATCAAGTATGAAATAGAGATCGTATTAGTACAATCGCGCTCGTAGCATTTTCGGCTAGTATATTGAGGACCTTGGCACTCAAAGGGTTAAATTTAATTTTAATTCTTATTAATATATCTTATTTTAAGAAGCTAGGACAGAAGACAAGGTAGGAATCATAATGGCTATCGGGTTTACTACTAAATTTGATATTTCAGCGGATAAGTACTTGAATTTTTGAAATTACAGATATCTTGGAAGCTACAGAAAAAAATTTAAATGCAAAGAAATATTGCTGTACTTAGATAATTTTTGTATTTTCAGGGTTCATAGCTCTTCCCTTTCACGGACACGTCGGTTATTACCGATGCTTCAATTGTCCTACAGTGGGACATGTCGGTAATAACCGACGCTTCAACTGACCAACAGTGGGACACGTCGGTAATAACCGACGTTGTTTTCATATGATTAACATTGAATGTGGTTTTCTGTGTCCACAGGAAGCGTTTCTGTTTTTTATATTGTCCTGTGACAAACATCCTTAAATAATTGTGTGTCTGCGATAGGGTAAATTGGTAAAGGTTTTGGTTAGCTTGTTCTAGGTTGGATCAATAATTATCGCTAGTTGTCAATTATATGATTTATAATTTAATTAATACTATTGTAAATTGTTATATAAAGGGGTTTCTAATAAGAGGTTCCATTTTCATATTATAAAACCAATATTTTTAAGAGAAATCAATGACTTTATCTCATTGTAAAGAGGAAGGTATGCCGTTAACATTTGAAAACGATATCAGCCAAATGGCCGCCATGACTACGCTTGCAGCACAATATCCTTTCAATGCAAATCTCCATGACAATTAGCACATTTGCGGCTGTTTGTCCTTGATAACTTCACGAATTCCATCTTTAAGGTCTTGAATCGATTGTGGAGCATAGGCATAGACCTTATCTTTCACGTGGCCCCAAAGAATAAAGTCTAAAGGTGTTAAATCACAAGATCTCGGTGGCCAATTGTGATCACCTCTTCGAGAAATAACACGGTCAGAAAACATTTCTTGCAAAATTGCGACTGATAAACAGCACATTCGGCACTACATTCTATACGAACTCCAACAAGGAAAAAATGCTTCTAAAGCACGGGAATCAATTTGTAGTGTTCTCGGTGCAGACGTTGTGTCTTATCACGATTTCGGTCTAAGTAGGTCCCACATGTGTAGACCGAATACAATCTAGGTCAAAGTATGAACACATGCCTTTTACTTCTAGCCCGGCAACAAAAAAATAATTTCTTGTGGAAAATTGTGACGGGTGATGAAAAAGTATATTTTTTACTAGAATTCCAAATGTAAAAAGTTGTGAATAGATCCCGGGTAACCCAGTACATCGACACCAAAACAGAACATCCACTTAAAGGAGGTTCTCCTGTGTTCTCCTGTGTCTGGTGGGACATGAAGGGTGTGCTTTATTGCGAACTTCTGGAAACTGGTCAGACTGTGACTGCAGAACGGTACAGCCGGCAACAGAACAAACTGAGCAAAGAAATTGATCAGAAATTGCCATTTACAGGGCAAGCAAGCAGGCAAGTTATACTGATGCATGTAAACGCTCGATCACGTTGCTTGCGTGGCTCAGAAAACCAACTTCAACTTGGGATGGGAAGTTCTCCCGCACGCGGAATTTTCACCAGACTTATTGAATAGTTATTTCTTTCTTTTTTCTCTCACACACAATTTTTCTCTATATTTTATATGGCGACCATCAAATTAAAGACATCATAGCGGAAAGTGGTAAATTCTAAATGAAAACTAACTTAAAAATAAAAAACAATTTACCAAAATTAATGATAAGTAAACAAAGTTCATGCTCAGGAGAAACATTTAAAATAGAAACTTCTGTTTGAGGAATACAATTACGGCGTCACTTAATTGAACGTGTGGAAATACGCTTATATGAAGTGATGAATTGGTTTAGAATTAGATTCGAAATTCTTCCAAATCTTGAGCGAACAACTCAAAAAAATAGTTCAATGTGCTCTTGACTTAATTTATAGAACGAAATATATTTCAACAGATGTGTGTTTAAATAAGTGTCACGGAAATCCTGGATGTTAGAAGGACAACATATTATTCCAATAAATCCCGTTTGGCTTTTAGGATCAATAACTTTAATACCAGAGGATAGAAACTTTAATTTAGATATATGTATATTCAATTGATGATTTAACGTAATTTAAAACCAAATTAAAATTACTTGAAATTTTTTGCTGTTTAAAATATCTAAGGAATTATTGAAGGCTCTAATAAGTTTTATTGTTCCACTACACCCTTCATATTGTGGCAATTTTGAAACACGGAATTTGCTACGGAATTACTTAATGTCTGAACTGCTAAATTAACTTTCATTTTTTGGCAATTAAAAAATATATGGGCATTTCGTAATTTATTCGAGAGATGGAAACCTTCCTTCGATTGAATCCTATGGAGTTATTCTAAATAGTGCCATGAAATTTTAGGGCCGTCACCATCAAATATAGGACCTTTAATAGTTAAATGTTCTTGACGAGTCTGAACATAAGACATGGATAAAAAAAAAATTAAAATTGTTGAGGTATACCACCAATTTAAAAGCGAGATTTATATTAGGAAAATAAACGTTACAACCAATAGTTAGAACCCCATTATCGTGTAATAAAGGCAAACGAAACTCAATTATATTTTTCTTTTATACAGATGTTAAGCTACTAATAAGGAAATATCCAAGAGGAATTTTCCAACGAGCAGTACAACTTACAAATATAAAAACAATTTCTTGGGTAGCTAAAGTATTATCATTTGGGTCGTTACCATCGAACTCGACGTATTCAAATATTTTATTGGTGTGAAAATCGTACTCGTATTTTGGATGAATATACATATCATCCAAGCATACATTTCCAATAACGACCTTATCTGTTTCTTTTTTTGATCGGACCAGCAACTTTAGAGTACGAAAAGATTCTGAAGTAAAACTTGGATGCCCATTTACTACTTTATACCAGTGTACGAGCAAGTATACGAGAGTGAGGCAAGCAGTTTTTAAATTGGTTTCGAACATATTCAAAGGTCTTCGGAGAATAAAAGTTTAAATTTAAAGAAAACTTCCGTATTTCTTCTGGATATTTCCTGTCTAAATTTGGGTTTCTAATTTTATCTCTATAAGTATATCTATTTCAAAAAATTGAATTTGGGTCACGGTTTAAAAATGTATCCTTCTGGTAAGAGCTAATTAAATTTTTCTCTTCAAGTTCGTCTATCAGGTTCCTATTTTTTACAAGTTTGTAGTATTTAGTACTTAAAAATCGTAGTTTTTGGTATTGTAATTCGTTTCTTGAACTCATAGAAAGATCAGCACCGGATAAGGCCATTACTCGCTTTAACATTATTTTATTAAATTGTTTGTATGTATAAAAAGGTTTTGTACTTTTATTACCAAAAGTAGAAGAACTAGTACCACTACGATTGCTAGTATTACTACCACTATTTGCGATTTTTGTAATGGTTTGCAATTTCGAAGGACTTTTGTTTAAATCGGATATATTATCGTCATTTAAATTTTCCATCTCTTCACGATTATAAAAATCTATATTAGTTCCATCCGGATACCGTCAGTTCAGGTACTACGTCAATTGGTAGTAAATAATCCTGGTTTTCTACATCAGAAAAACGTTTATACCAATAATTACACGTTTCATAAGACACAACGTCGGCACCAAGAACGCTACAAATTGATTCCCGTACCTTAGAAGCATTTTTTCCTTGTTGGAATTCGTATAGAATGCAGTGCCAAATGTGCTGTTTATCAGTTGTAATCGTAAACTCTGTTATTCTGAGAGGTTATGGTAACTCACGTAGACTTGTCGTTCGTTGTTCTGAAACCTTGCGTCCGATAGTATAAAAACCACAAACTACCGTGAAAAAAAATTTGTAGAAATTAAGTTATACACCTAATAAATAAAGTGGGTGGCTAAATAAATTTGTTTCCATGATTTAAAGTTACAAGTTACAACTTAAAAATCGAATTGCACTTCTGATGAGGATTATAAAGCGATACCCAATATCCAATATTGAAATGTCTATTTTTGAAATTGTCAATAAAGTGGTCATTTATTCTAGAGAAATTTGGGGTAGTTTTCATGATAAGCGGTGGTTGGTATCTGAAAAATTGCAGTGTACTTATAATCAAAGATTATAGAGATTTTTAAAGATTGCCGAAACAGAAGAAAAAATTTCATCAAAAAACACATGGGTTATACAATTCAAATGGGTTATACACTCACACCAGTTTATTTATTTTATATAATTGTATTTTTTGATTTTCGATTCATTCCGTTTTCGTATTGTATAAACACAGCTTGTGTCCAAACACAGTCCAAGTTCAAGGTTGTTATCCCGTTATGAATATACGCATATTATATAGATACATTTTTGTTCTTGAAAAAAAAATATGAAAATATGAAAATATTTCATATTTTCATATTTTCATGTTTTCATATTTTCATATTTTCATATTTTCATATTTTCATATTTTCATATTTTCATATTTTCATATTTTCATATTTTCATATTTTCATATTTTCATATTTTCATATTTTCATATTTTCATATTTTCATATTTTCATATTTTCATATTTTCATATTTTCATATTTTCATATTTTCATATTTTCATATTTTCATATTTTCATATTTTCATATTTTCATATTTTCATATTTTCATATTTTCATATTTTCATATTTTCATATTTTCATATTTTCATATTTTCATATTTTCATATTTTCATATTTTCATATTTTCATATTTTCATATTTTCATATTTTCATATTTTCATATTTTCATATTTTCATATTTTCATATTTTCATATTTTCATATTTTCATATTTTCATATTTTCATATTTTCATATTTTCATATTTTCATATTTTCATATTTTCATATTTTCATATTTTCATATTTTCATATTTTCATATTTTCATATTTTCATATTTTCATATTTTCATATTTTCATATTTTCATATTTTCATATTTTCATATTTTCATATTTTCATATTTTCATATTTTCATATTTTCATATTTTCATATTTTCATATTTTCATATTTTCATATTTTCATATTTTCATATTTTCATATTTTCATATTTTCATATTTTCATATTTTCATATTTTCATATTTTCATATTTTCATATTTTCATATTTTCATATTTTCATATTTTCATATTTTCATATTTTCATATTTTCATATTTTCATATTTTCATATTTTCATATTTTCATATTTTCATATTTTCATATTTTCATATTTTCATATTTTCATATTTTCATATTTTCATATTTTCATATTTTCATATTTTCATATTTTCATATTTTCATATTTTCATATTTTCATATTTTCATATTTTCATATTTTCATATTTTCATATTTTCATATTTTCATATTTTCATATTTTCATATTTTCATATTTTCATATTTTCATATTTTCATATTTTCATATTTTCATATTTTCATATTTTCATATTTTCATATTTTCATATTTTCATATTTTCATATTTTCATATTTTCATATTTTCATATTTTCATATTTTCATATTTTCATATTTTCATATTTTCATATTTTCATATTTTCATATTTTCATATTTTCATATTTTCATATTTTCATATTTTCATATTTTCATATTTTCATATTTTCATATTTTCATATTTTCATATTTTCATATTTTCATATTTTCATATTTTCATATTTTCATATTTTCATATTTTCATATTTTCATATTTTCATATTTTCATATTTTCATATTTTCATATTTTCATATTTTCATATTTTCATATTTTCATATTTTCATATTTTCATATTTTCATATTTTCATATTTTCATATTTTCATATTTTCATATTTTCATATTTTCATATTTTCATATTTTCATATTTTCATATTTTCATATTTTCATATTTTCATATTTTCATATTTTCATATTTTCATATTTTCATATTTTCATATTTTCATATTTTCATATTTTCATATTTTCATATTTTCATATTTTCATATTTTCATATTTTCATATTTTCATATTTTCATATTTTCATATTTTCATATTTTCATATTTTCATATTTTCATATTTTCATATTTTCATATTTTCATATTTTCATATTTTCATATTTTCATATTTTCATATTTTCATATTTTCATATTTTCATATTTTCATATTTTCATATTTTCATATTTTCATATTTTCATATTTTCATATTTTCATATTTTCATATTTTCATATTTTCATATTTTCATATTTTCATATTTTCATATTTTCATATTTTCATATTTTCATATTTTCATATTTTCATATTTTCATATTTTCATATTTTCATATTTTCATATTTTCATATTTTCATATTTTCATATTTTCATATTTTCATATTTTCATATTTTCATATTTTCATATTTTCATATTTTCATATTTTCATATTTTCATATTTTCATATTTTCATATTTTCATATTTTCATATTTTCATATTTTCATATTTTCATATTTTCATATTTTCATATTTTCATATTTTCATATTTTCATATTTTCATATTTTCATATTTTCATATTTTCATATTTTCATATTTTCATATTTTCATATTTTCATATTTTCATATTTTCATATTTTCATATTTTCATATTTTCATATTTTCATATTTTCATATTTTCATATTTTCATATTTTCATATTTTCATATTTTCATATTTTCATATTTTCATATTTTCATATTTTCATATTTTCATATTTTCATATTTTCATATTTTCATATTTTCATATTTTCATATTTTCATATTTTCATATTTTCATATTTTCATATTTTCATATTTTCATATTTTCATATTTTCATATTTTCATATTTTCATATTTTCATATTTTCATATTTTCATATTTTCATATTTTCATATTTTCATATTTTCATATTTTCATATTTTCATATTTTCATATTTTCATATTTTCATATTTTCATATTTTCATATTTTCATATTTTCATATTTTCATATTTTCATATTTTCATATTTTCATATTTTCATATTTTCATATTTTCATATTTTCATATTTTCATATTTTCATATTTTCATATTTTCATATTTTCATATTTTCATATTTTCATATTTTCATATTTTCATATTTTCATATTTTCATATTTTCATATTTTCATATTTTCATATTTTCATATTTTCATATTTTCATATTTTCATATTTTCATATTTTCATATTTTCATATTTTCATATTTTCATATTTTCATATTTTCATATTTTCATATTTTCATATTTTCATATTTTCATATTTTCATATTTTCATATTTTCATATTTTCATATTTTCATATTTTCATATTTTCATATTTTCATATTTTCATATTTTCATATTTTCATATTTTCATATTTTCATATTTTCATATTTTCATATTTTCATATTTTCATATTTTCATATTTTCATATTTTCATATTTTCATATTTTCATATTTTCATATTTTCATATTTTCATATTTTCATATTTTCATATTTTCATATTTTCATATTTTCATATTTTCATATTTTCATATTTTCATATTTTCATATTTTCATATTTTCATATTTTCATATTTTCATATTTTCATATTTTCATATTTTCATATTTTCATATTTTCATATTTTCATATTTTCATATTTTCATATTTTCATATTTTCATATTTTCATATTTTCATATTTTCATATTTTCATATTTTCATATTTTCATATTTTCATATTTTCATATTTTCATATTTTCATATTTTCATATTTTCATATTTTCATATTTTCATATTTTCATATTTTCATATTTTCATATTTTCATATTTTCATATTTTCATATTTTCATATTTTCATATTTTCATATTTTCATATTTTCATATTTTCATATTTTCATATTTTCATATTTTCATATTTTCATATTTTCATATTTTCATATTTTCATATTTTCATATTTTCATATTTTCATATTTTCATATTTTCATATTTTCATATTTTCATATTTTCATATTTTCATATTTTCATATTTTCATATTTTCATATTTTCATATTTTCATATTTTCATATTTTCATATTTTCATATTTTCATATTTTCATATTTTCATATTTTCATATTTTCATATTTTCATATTTTCATATTTTCATATTTTCATATTTTCATATTTTCATATTTTCATATTTTCATATTTTCATATTTTCATATTTTCATATTTTCATATTTTCATATTTTCATATTTTCATATTTTCATATTTTCATATTTTCATATTTTCATATTTTCATATTTTCATATTTTCATATTTTCATATTTTCATATTTTCATATTTTCATATTTTCATATTTTCATATTTTCATATTTTCATATTTTCATATTTTCATATTTTCATATTTTCATATTTTCATATTTTCATATTTTCATATTTTCATATTTTCATATTTTCATATTTTCATATTTTCATATTTTCATATTTTCATATTTTCATATTTTCATATTTTCATATTTTCATATTTTCATATTTTCATATTTTCATATTTTCATATTTTCATATTTTCATATTTTCATATTTTCATATTTTCATATTTTCATATTTTCATATTTTCATATTTTCATATTTTCATATTTTCATATTTTCATATTTTCATATTTTCATATTTTCATATTTTCATATTTTCATATTTTCATATTTTCATATTTTCATATTTTCATATTTTCATATTTTCATATTTTCATATTTTCATATTTTCATATTTTCATATTTTCATATTTTCATATTTTCATATTTTCATATTTTCATATTTTCATATTTTCATATTTTCATATTTTCATATTTTCATATTTTCATATTTTCATATTTTCATATTTTCATATTTTCATATTTTCATATTTTCATATTTTCATATTTTCATATTTTCATATTTTCATATTTTCATATTTTCATATTTTCATATTTTCATATTTTCATATTTTCATATTTTCATATTTTCATATTTTCATATTTTCATATTTTCATATTTTCATATTTTCATATTTTCATATTTTCATATTTTCATATTTTCATATTTTCATATTTTCATATTTTCATATTTTCATATTTTCATATTTTCATATTTTCATATTTTCATATTTTCATATTTTCATATTTTCATATTTTCATATTTTCATATTTTCATATTTTCATATTTTCATATTTTCATATTTTCATATTTTCATATTTTCATATTTTCATATTTTCATATTTTCATATTTTCATATTTTCATATTTTCATATTTTCATATTTTCATATTTTCATATTTTCATATTTTCATATTTTCATATTTTCATATTTTCATATTTTCATATTTTCATATTTTCATATTTTCATATTTTCATATTTTCATATTTTCATATTTTCATATTTTCATATTTTCATATTTTCATATTTTCATATTTTCATATTTTCATATTTTCATATTTTCATATTTTCATATTTTCATATTTTCATATTTTCATATTTTCATATTTTCATATTTTCATATTTTCATATTTTCATATTTTCATATTTTCATATTTTCATATTTTCATATTTTCATATTTTCATATTTTCATATTTTCATATTTTCATATTTTCATATTTTCATATTTTCATATTTTCATATTTTCATATTTTCATATTTTCATATTTTCATATTTTCATATTTTCATATTTTCATATTTTCATATTTTCATATTTTCATATTTTCATATTTTCATATTTTCATATTTTCATATTTTCATATTTTCATATTTTCATATTTTCATATTTTCATATTTTCATATTTTCATATTTTCATATTTTCATATTTTCATATTTTCATATTTTCATATTTTCATATTTTCATATTTTCATATTTTCATATTTTCATATTTTCATATTTTCATATTTTCATATTTTCATATTTTCATATTTTCATATTTTCATATTTTCATATTTTCATATTTTCATATTTTCATATTTTCATATTTTCATATTTTCATATTTTCATATTTTCATATTTTCATATTTTCATATTTTCATATTTTCATATTTTCATATTTTCATATTTTCATATTTTCATATTTTCATATTTTCATATTTTCATATTTTCATATTTTCATATTTTCATATTTTCATATTTTCATATTTTCATATTTTCATATTTTCATATTTTCATATTTTCATATTTTCATATTTTCATATTTTCATATTTTCATATTTTCATATTTTCATATTTTCATATTTTCATATTTTCATATTTTCATATTTTCATATTTTCATATTTTCATATTTTCATATTTTCATATTTTCATATTTTCATATTTTCATATTTTCATATTTTCATATTTTCATATTTTCATATTTTCATATTTTCATATTTTCATATTTTCATATTTTCATATTTTCATATTTTCATATTTTCATATTTTCATATTTTCATATTTTCATATTTTCATATTTTCATATTTTCATATTTTCATATTTTCATATTTTCATATTTTCATATTTTCATATTTTCATATTTTCATATTTTCATATTTTCATATTTTCATATTTTCATATTTTCATATTTTCATATTTTCATATTTTCATATTTTCATATTTTCATATTTTCATATTTTCATATTTTCATATTTTCATATTTTCATATTTTCATATTTTCATATTTTCATATTTTCATATTTTCATATTTTCATATTTTCATATTTTCATATTTTCATATTTTCATATTTTCATATTTTCATATTTTCATATTTTCATATTTTCATATTTTCATATTTTCATATTTTCATATTTTCATATTTTCATATTTTCATATTTTCATATTTTCATATTTTCATATTTTCATATTTTCATATTTTCATATTTTCATATTTTCATATTTTCATATTTTCATATTTTCATATTTTCATATTTTCATATTTTCATATTTTCATATTTTCATATTTTCATATTTTCATATTTTCATATTTTCATATTTTCATATTTTCATATTTTCATATTTTCATATTTTCATATTTTCATATTTTCATATTTTCATATTTTCATATTTTCATATTTTCATATTTTCATATTTTCATATTTTCATATTTTCATATTTTCATATTTTCATATTTTCATATTTTCATATTTTCATATTTTCATATTTTCATATTTTCATATTTTCATATTTTCATATTTTCATATTTTCATATTTTCATATTTTCATATTTTCATATTTTCATATTTTCATATTTTCATATTTTCATATTTTCATATTTTCATATTTTCATATTTTCATATTTTCATATTTTCATATTTTCATATTTTCATATTTTCATATTTTCATATTTTCATATTTTCATATTTTCATATTTTCATATTTTCATATTTTCATATTTTCATATTTTCATATTTTCATATTTTCATATTTTCATATTTTCATATTTTCATATTTTCATATTTTCATATTTTCATATTTTCATATTTTCATATTTTCATATTTTCATATTTTCATATTTTCATATTTTCATATTTTCATATTTTCATATTTTCATATTTTCATATTTTCATATTTTCATATTTTCATATTTTCATATTTTCATATTTTCATATTTTCATATTTTCATATTTTCATATTTTCATATTTTCATATTTTCATATTTTCATATTTTCATATTTTCATATTTTCATATTTTCATATTTTCATATTTTCATATTTTCATATTTTCATATTTTCATATTTTCATATTTTCATATTTTCATATTTTCATATTTTCATATTTTCATATTTTCATATTTTCATATTTTCATATTTTCATATTTTCATATTTTCATATTTTCATATTTTCATATTTTCATATTTTCATATTTTCATATTTTCATATTTTCATATTTTCATATTTTCATATTTTCATATTTTCATATTTTCATATTTTCATATTTTCATATTTTCATATTTTCATATTTTCATATTTTCATATTTTCATATTTTCATATTTTCATATTTTCATATTTTCATATTTTCATATTTTCATATTTTCATATTTTCATATTTTCATATTTTCATATTTTCATATTTTCATATTTTCATATTTTCATATTTTCATATTTTCATATTTTCATATTTTCATATTTTCATATTTTCATATTTTCATATTTTCATATTTTCATATTTTCATATTTTCATATTTTCATATTTTCATATTTTCATATTTTCATATTTTCATATTTTCATATTTTCATATTTTCATATTTTCATATTTTCATATTTTCATATTTTCATATTTTCATATTTTCATATTTTCATATTTTCATATTTTCATATTTTCATATTTTCATATTTTCATATTTTCATATTTTCATATTTTCATATTTTCATATTTTCATATTTTCATATTTTCATATTTTCATATTTTCATATTTTCATATTTTCATATTTTCATATTTTCATATTTTCATATTTTCATATTTTCATATTTTCATATTTTCATATTTTCATATTTTCATATTTTCATATTTTCATATTTTCATATTTTCATATTTTCATATTTTCATATTTTCATATTTTCATATTTTCATATTTTCATATTTTCATATTTTCATATTTTCATATTTTCATATTTTCATATTTTCATATTTTCATATTTTCATATTTTCATATTTTCATATTTTCATATTTTCATATTTTCATATTTTCATATTTTCATATTTTCATATTTTCATATTTTCATATTTTCATATTTTCATATTTTCATATTTTCATATTTTCATATTTTCATATTTTCATATTTTCATATTTTCATATTTTCATATTTTCATATTTTCATATTTTCATATTTTCATATTTTCATATTTTCATATTTTCATATTTTCATATTTTCATATTTTCATATTTTCATATTTTCATATTTTCATATTTTCATATTTTCATATTTTCATATTTTCATATTTTCATATTTTCATATTTTCATATTTTCATATTTTCATATTTTCATATTTTCATATTTTCATATTTTCATATTTTCATATTTTCATATTTTCATATTTTCATATTTTCATATTTTCATATTTTCATATTTTCATATTTTCATATTTTCATATTTTCATATTTTCATATTTTCATATTTTCATATTTTCATATTTTCATATTTTCATATTTTCATATTTTCATATTTTCATATTTTCATATTTTCATATTTTCATATTTTCATATTTTCATATTTTCATATTTTCATATTTTCATATTTTCATATTTTCATATTTTCATATTTTCATATTTTCATATTTTCATATTTTCATATTTTCATATTTTCATATTTTCATATTTTCATATTTTCATATTTTCATATTTTCATATTTTCATATTTTCATATTTTCATATTTTCATATTTTCATATTTTCATATTTTCATATTTTCATATTTTCATATTTTCATATTTTCATATTTTCATATTTTCATATTTTCATATTTTCATATTTTCATATTTTCATATTTTCATATTTTCATATTTTCATATTTTCATATTTTCATATTTTCATATTTTCATATTTTCATATTTTCATATTTTCATATTTTCATATTTTCATATTTTCATATTTTCATATTTTCATATTTTCATATTTTCATATTTTCATATTTTCATATTTTCATATTTTCATATTTTCATATTTTCATATTTTCATATTTTCATATTTTCATATTTTCATATTTTCATATTTTCATATTTTCATATTTTCATATTTTCATATTTTCATATTTTCATATTTTCATATTTTCATATTTTCATATTTTCATATTTTCATATTTTCATATTTTCATATTTTCATATTTTCATATTTTCATATTTTCATATTTTCATATTTTCATATTTTCATATTTTCATATTTTCATATTTTCATATTTTCATATTTTCATATTTTCATATTTTCATATTTTCATATTTTCATATTTTCATATTTTCATATTTTCATATTTTCAGCGCTCTTATCGCTTCTTCTGATAGTGCCATAAATGTTAAAAAATCAACTTTTGTAAATATAAAACTTTCTTTTAATGTAATTTTAATTCGTTGTACACCTTAGAGGATGGGGGCCTCGTCCCCTAAACCCCCGCTTGCCCAGAATTTATACAATTCTTCAAGTGGCACATTTTATTTATAATTATAAACTAAGTAAAAAATATAATAAAATTTTCCTAGAAAAATTGCAAAATTTTCTATGAAAAATTACTTGTACTGTCGAACAAACTGTTAAAATACAATGTTAATATCAAAATTAAAAAATAAAAATAACACATTTGTACTATTTTGAATAAAATAATACGCAATTTGTCGCACCAAAAAAAATGAAAAGGTCAAAATTTTCCCGGAAAATGTGATAATTTTCTCGAAATTTTTGGCTTGCACTACCTAAAAACCATAGATGCACAATCCTACAAAGAAAATTTTTTAAAAAAATTCCAAACCACACAAAGTCCAAACCACACAAATGTGTGGCTGATAGCGTTTTTTTCAAAAACGCTATCACCCACACATTTGTGTGGTTTGGACTTAAATAGTGCCATTTTTTTTTGTTTGAAAAAGGGATATGTAAAAAAAATAATTAAATTAAATAAAAAAAATATATTTCTAAAAACAAAAAAAATAAAAATAAAAAAAAAATTCCGCCCTTCGACCCATTCGGCCTTTCGACATTCAGCCCTTCGACAATCGGCCCTTCGACACATTCGGCCCTTCCACACATTCGGCCCTTCGACATTCGGCCATTTGGCCCTTCGACACATTCGGCCCTTTGAAATTCGTCCCTTAGACATTCAGCCCTTCGACATACGGCCCTTTGATATCATACCACTTAAAATAACTCCAAATACGAAAGAACAACTGTTACTACATTTTAACTTACTTTAAAATAATTATTTTTCATTAACTATAAATCATTAAATTGAATAACATTTCAAGAATTTTTTCTAAGAACTTGAAATAAATATTAAGTTATTTAATTTCTAACATAATTGCATCTCGCATAACAACATACTGTTATTTTTTGTATTTGTTTAGAAAAAATGTTTATTTCGACAAAAACGTATGAGAAATTTTAAATTGTTTTCTACTTGTAGACAAGTAGATAGGTTAGTAGTAGGTTTAGAATATGTTTTAAGTATAGTCGAATAAGGTAAAAAATAACGTGATGATGACTTCTTGAAAAAATGTTTATTTCGACAAAAACGTATGAGAAATTTTAAATTGTTTTCTACTTGTAGACAAGTAGATAGGTTAGTAGTAGGTTTAGAATATGTTTTAAGTATAGTCGAATAAGGTAAAAAATAACGTGATGATGACTTCTTTATTCCGGAGGAACACGGAGAATCATACATACATTCTTATATTACAAAAGTATAAACGAATAAATCATTATTATTTTATACAGGGTGGCGCACGAATCGTGCTACAAAAACAAAACGTAATAACTATTTTTCTGTGTGACTAATCTGTTTTTTATTTTTTTTATTTTGCAGATTATTATTTAAATTTACTAAAATGGATGCTTGGAATACCGAAACGAGGATTTGGATAGTGCAGCGCTACCATGCTTTGCAGTCCATCATTTCCGTCCAGAGGGAATTTAGGCGGGAGTTTGGCGGCACTCCCCCGAGTAGATGGACCATTATGAGGTTGGTACGCATGTTTGCTGAATCTGGAAGCATCGCACGTAGACCGTACAATCGAGATCCCTATGTTCGGGTCGAAGCCACAATCGCAGCTGTAGCATCATCAATTCAGGCAAATCCAAGTGTTTCGACTCGAGAGTTATCGGCGCAAATTGGAGTTAGCAGACGGTCATTACAACGGATAATTCATGATGACTTAAACTTGTTTCCGTACAAAATCCAAATTACAAGCAAATTAAAACCTCTGGATTTGCCTATTCGCCTGGAATTTTGCCGGAAAATTATTGAAATGGCCGAAGAAGACAACAACTTCATAAATTGCTTGTTTATGTCACTGCACCAGATTTTTTTTTATGGGGTTATGTCAAACAAGAGGTGTTTAAAACGAAACCAAGGAATTTGACTGAATTGAAGCAGTCCATTACAACAATAATTGAGGCGATCCCGACTTCAACCCTTCAGTGCGCAATGAATAATTTTCTGATCAGGTGTCGCACATGCGTGAATGAGCATGGAGGTCATTTACGGTCTATCATTTTCAAAACTAATTAGTTAAATAAAAATAAAATTGAATTATCTATACAATAAAAAAAAATAAAGCCGATTAGTCACACAGAAAAAAAGTTATTACGTTTTGTTTTTGTAGCACGATTCGTGCGCCACCCTGTACTTCCTTTTCCATTATGCCGTAAACTAATGGCTAGTGTGGAGGAAATTGTTAATACATATAATAAATAATGTAAATTGTTTTAACTATTTAAAATTAATTTCATATTTTATCTAGCACCAAAGAAAAATGTATACTTTTAAATTGTCTTTAGTTTCTAATATAAAAGGTACCGATAACTGATAAAATTACATGCGTTCGTATATTAAACATATTTTGCATAGTTCAAAACTACCAAAGTTAAATAATTATTTAAATTATTATAAAAAAATTATTGGATTGGTATTGTTTTAAAAAATCAACAATAATATAATATTCATAATAGACTTCCAAATGAGAAATTGAATTGTTTTATAAAGAAATGATAGTAAAAATTAAAGTGTCCCAAAATTAAAGAAACACTTATTCTTTAAATTACAAATTTAATTGCATCGTAAAACCTAAAAGAGTTGTGGTAATAAATGACAATAATTTAGAAGTTGTGACAAACTTTGTAATTTTATAGTTGATGGTTTTTACTCAATAGTAAGTCCCATTTTGGTGTATTTGTTGAGGACCATGTCAGTTAGAAAAAGTAATCAGGGCTTTTCATCGAGAAGTGGGGACAATTTATAGAATTTTGTATTCTGACAAAATATATTAACTATCTACTTGGCCAATTAAGAAATCCCAAGAAATCCAAATATGTACAACCTCAGCTATATGCACCATGTTATTTTGACTGATTGATAAATTGATTGGAATGTGGACCAAACCCAAGCAAGACTCCCGGTGGACGCCGTGCCCATTGACACGCTCTTTTACAAAATGGAGGGACAAGAAAGGTGAATTCACTATTATGGAAATTTACCCGGGTGCAGACACCCTAGTAGTCAATAGTTAGTAAATTGTTAGTTGAAATGTAATGTAACACGATTAGCACAAGACAACATAATTATTTAATATATTATGGTATAATACCCAGCAATCAAAATCCTAAAATTTTATTAAATTATCTGCAATATAATTTATACTATTTCCAGTGGTCGTTTTTACTAAAGGGTGGTTAAATTTTAAGGGCCGACGTTGAATGTGAACCACACCTAAACGTCAAATTATTTTCTGCATTTAATTTGACAATTCTCAATTTCAGACTAACTCAATTTGAACCATGGAAAGATACACAATCGAGCAACGCGTTAAAGTTATTCAGGTATATTATGAAAATGGGCGTTCAAATCAAAATGCATATGCATATGCCTGCACGAAAATCGTGCAAAAATTTGAGCAAACCGGGTCTGTAGGAGATTTTAAAACACCAGTGCATGCTCGTACCGATCGTACTGCAGAAAATATTGCTGCTGTTCGCGATAGTGTGTCTGAAGAGCCGTCCACCTCAACTCGTTGTCGTGCCCAACAATTGCACCTCTCACGCTCGTCGTTGATGAACATTATGCATAAAGACTTGCATTTACACGCTTATAAGGTGCAATTGACTCAAGAACTAAAGCCTATTGACCATTCCAAACGTCGTCAATGGTCAGAATGGTGGCAAGAAATGGCAACAGTGGATCATCAATTTTTGAAGAAAATCATCTTCAGTGATGAGGCACATTTTCACCTCAGTGGATTCGTCAATAAGCAGAATTGCCGCATTTGGGCGAATCGTAATCCAAGAGTGATTGTCGAAAAACCAATGCACCCACAAAGAGTGACTGTTTGGTGCGGTTTATGGGCTGGCGGCATCATCGGGCCGAATTTTTTCCAAAATGAGGCCGGTCAGGCAGTTACTGTGAATGGTGTTCGCTATCGTGAGATGATAACGAACTTTTTATAGCCCGAATTGGAAGATATGGATGTGGACGATACGTGGTTTCAACAGGACGGTGCCAGTTGCCACACAGCTAACGGAACAATGGCTCTTTTGCGCAACAAATTCAATGGCCGTGTTTTCTCACGTGGTGGCGATGTCAATTGGCCGCCAAGATCATGTGATTTGACACCGTTGGACTTCTTTCTTTGTAGTTATTTGAAAGAAAAGGTGTACGTCGATAAGCCAGCAACAATTCAAGAGCTAAAGGATGAGATAATTCGGCACATTAACGGCCTAGAACCTCAATTATGCCTAAGCGTCATCGAAAATTTGGACCATCGGGTGGAGGTGTGCCGCCGAGGTTGTAGGGGCCATTTGGCCGATATTTTGTTCCATACATAATTGAACCATACCATATTATCATAGTAAAAACCATATTATCATAATAAAAAGAATTGACAATAATTTCCTAAATAATTTTTGTTTTATTCAAAATCAACATCGGCCCTTAAAATTTAACCACCCTTTATTAGGAATATTAATAAAAAATGGTAAATATTGAAGTATTAAATAATAAAATTAAAGCAGTTAAATGTAATGATTATAGTATTAATTAATCCGACTCAATTCTCCTGACAAATATTAAATAAAATTAATTGAATTCAAACCACCAAATAATTAGTACAATATAATATTACTCGTACCTGACAATCCAGCTAAATATAAAGACTAAATAGAATCAAAATTATAATTTCAGGAACATCAACTCTTCTAAATACTAAACAAAGTAAAACAGTAAAGCATATATTTAGAATTATTAATAAGTAGCAAATAAATTTCACTTTTACCGAATAAAACCTGTTGAAATATAATATAATTCAGTAATAATTAGTACAACTTTTAAATAAATTGTGATAAATATAAATAAACTTAGATCTCGACATAATTAAGACTTAAACCAGAATTAACTTGCCCAGCAAAACAAGTTTTTGATTCGAACCATAATCAAAACCACTTGCAAAATACTATGAATGCCTCCACCCAAAATCTTGACTAGTTAATTTAACCCTTTCGCGGACGCACAATTATTTAAAATGTTTGTTACAGGGTACAATGAAAACAGTAACGCTTCCTCTGGGACACGGTAAACCACATTCGATATTAATCATATGAAAACAACGTCTGTTATTACCGCCGCGTTTTATTTTGTTTGTATCGGCATATACTGACCTGTCCTATGGTAGGTCAATTGAAACGTAGATATATGCCGATGTGTCCGCAAAAGGGTTGAATAATGTTAAAGTAGACATGATATGAAATTTAACCTGAACCAGAAAATAAATTGGTAAAGTTAAATAATTAAAGTAGAGTTAGTAAACAAACTTATAAATACGATACTAAAGTTATGTCGTAGTGTCCTTTCCAAACACTGACCCATCCGCTCATATCGACTTATTCAAATAAGTCTGCTATCGAGGTGGCTTATTTTCTATCTCGTTCTTCCAGGCAGAAAACTTATTTGATCATATAAATATTTCAAAATGAGTTCTGTCACACTAAAATAATACAGGAACGACCATTTTATTTAAATTTATTTCGCTTTAAAATAAAAAACTTTTAAATTTGTTTCGTTTTGTAGTTGTCAAAACAAGTCGGTAAAAGTAATAGGAACAGCTTGACCGACTTATTCAAGAAGGAATCAAATAAGTCAACAAGTCTGCAATAAGTCGGTGTTTAGAAAACACCCTTATTGCTCAATCAATTACCCAAATTCGCTCTTAAATCTCAAGTTCTTTTTTTCTGAGTAAAACCGAAAAATACAATCAATTATTATTTCGCTGTATTCGTCAAAAAATATAAATATAATATAAAAATAGTAATAACAATAATTAAAGCAACAAGAAACATTAAACAGTAGCTGTACTTTGTTGAGAAACAAAGCATCTTTGCTCCAGCTGTTTCAGCGCAATTAAGCTTTTTCAACTTATGCAAATCTGCATTATCTTCAGCCAAAGCAAAATTTTAAAATGCTTTAGTTTCTGCTTTAGCCATGGTGGTGTTGTTGTAGTTGTCTCAACAAAACACAGCTAACATCCCTCCTCTTGCCCGCCATCACAATCGTGCGGGCCGCGAAAAAGAATCATGTCAAAAATCCATCCCTGCACGCACCCCGGACCAACACACACCCGCACACTCCACCCAAATCGCTCTCGTCCGAAAAACAACAGTACAACTACAACAACAGCAAAAACAATCAATATGCTATCAAAAACAAACAATTGACATGCTATATAACTTATACATACAAGGCGCAAAACAAAAAACGCAACAGTAAATTTTTTAGAAAAAATACCCTATTTTCAAACGCTTGTATCTTGGTGAAATGTCCGTTTAATTTTTGTTTTTTTACTTTTAAAATGTAGGAAGTTTAGTCTACTTTCCGATGCTTATGTCCGTTTTTTATTATTTTAATTTTTTTATGACTTTTTTTTTTGAGTCAAACAAATTTTTTTAACAGGAAAAAATCCCAAACTTTAAGATGGCCACTGAACTATACTGATGTGTCATTCACGAATCCATGTAAGCCGTTTTGTAGAGAATTTAGAAACCAAACAAATCGCTGTTGAGTTATTGCAGTCTAAATTCTCAACAAAACGGCTTATTTGGATTCGCGAATGACACATCAGGATAGTTCGTTGGCAGTCTTAAAGTTTGGGATTTTTTTCTCATTAAAAACATTTTTGTTTGACTCAAAAAAAAAAAGTTATAAAAAAACTAAAATAATAAAAAACGGACATCAGAATCGTAAAGTAGACTAAATTTCCTACATTTTAAAAGTAAAAAACAAAAATTCAAATCGACATTTCACCAAGATACAAGCGTTCGAAAATAGGGTATTTTTCTAAAAAATTTACTGTTGCGTTTTTTGTTTTGCGCATGAACATTTTAGACATATTACATATACAACCTAAAGGCAGACATTTAGATACCTTAGAGTCTTACGAAATTCGAAAATCAGTATTTCTTAACTAAAATATCGTTAACGAACAGAGAGAAATTCGTTTCTCACCAATTACAGACCCCGCCCTTTTCTATAATTTAACTAATACGACTTCGGGTAATTAAATGTACTTCAATATACCTTGAATTTTGTTTCTCAGGCGATGACTAATCGCCCACCTGCGCGCCTGCGCGATCAATAGATTAATTTTTATTGCTTATTTTTTGTGCCTCCTTCTTTTGTTTATTTTTTGCTTTTTTCTGCTATATATAACAAATTTTTTACTTTTACATATCAGTAGATACTCCTGATCGTGACCTAGCAAGTCGAAATCGATCGAGCGATTTTTTAAACTTTTTGAACAAATTTTTTAATTAAAATATTCAAAAAATATAATTTTGCGAAATAAAAGACAAGTGTTTAATAAAAAGTGTTTATTACGTATTTTATATTTTCATTAATGAAACGCATGCATTTCTATGTGCATTAAAAAGAAATGTAAATTTTATTTTAGAATGTGAAATAAAATATGCCTTTTTAAGTCATTTTGAAAATGAATTATAAAATATATTTGTAAAATGACATAAAATATGCCTTTCTTGTGTCAGTTTGAAGTTAAATTTGGTTTTGTAAAATATCTTTGTTAAGTCAAAAAATTTGTTAAAAATATGACTTAAAAAGGTCCCATTTTTTCATATAAAAACATATTTTTTAAGTCCACCTTTTAAATTTCAGCCTTTTTTAATTCAGGAAATCGTTTATGACCATTCACCCTAACACTAGAATTCCACACAAACAGTATATATCAAATTCGGAAAACAATATAAATTTAAGGGTATCACATCTCAATCCGGTACAAAAAAGGACCTTAAATAAAATGATTAGCAAAAACCCTAATCTATTCACTGAACCAGAAGAAAAATTACCGTTTACTACCACGGTAAAGGGAGAAATCAGACGAAGTGGAAAAACAAATATATCAGTTATTAAAGGATAGAGTAATTAGACCATCCATATCACTCTATAACTCCCGAAATTGGGTAGTGCCCAAAAAAGAAGACGCATCGGGAGGAAAAAATACAGGATGGTAATCGATTGCCGAAAATTAAATTCGGTAACATTCCCAGACAAGTACCCAATTCCAGAGATAAATTATATCTTAGCAAACCTCGGTGAGAATAGCTAGACTTGAAGAGCGGCTTTCATCAAATTCCGCTCAAAGGGACGAACGATTTACTCGAATTTTTTTTATTTTTATAATAAAGGAAGTATTAACTGTCCAGTGTTGACATGGACGGAAGGCCGGTGCTCAATTCTGCACTTCAACAGAGAGTCTTAGTTGTGTTTATTAACATCACCAATCGTAATCAATGACGAAAGTTTGCTTTGCATCCAGCCTCTGGTGGGATTCGAAACCAAGTTCCTCCCGGTCGTGCCATCAATTTTCCAACGCGCTTCAGATTCACGAACATATAGGAAAACGCTTATATGTCGACATCGACGACATAGTCATATTCGGGAAAAGCGAAAAGAAACACTTCGAGAACGTAGAAAAAAATCTTCAAAGTTCTGGAGAAAGCGATTCTTAAAATCTATTTGGATAAGTGCGAGTTCCTAAAGGATAAAGTCGAGACTAAAGATGGAACCAGAACAAATAAGAAAAAAGTTATAGCTATAATAGAATTTCGCATCTCTTTATGTTTTCTTTTATTCATTCTGCAGAAAGAATAGAAGGAATAGAATAGCGGTCATGTGGCTTTAGAATATTCTGTGGGAAATGTAATAAAAGAACACAAAAAACTATACAGGGTGTTTTGCAGGTGGACCGACAACGTTTTATGGCAGATTGTGTGGGTCATTTGGAAGCTTTCATCGCATGGAACCGCTGTCCTAAGTCTTACGGTAACTGAGATATGATATTTTGAAGTTTTTTTTTTAATTACCCAAAATCTCATTTTTAAATGGTCATAACTTTTTTGTTTGTAGACCTAAAGACACGAACAAACTTTTACTTAATTTTGCAATGTGATTTTATTCTAACTAAATAATTATTTAATACAATCGGTTTAAGAAAAATGAGTTATGGACTTCATAAGCATCATACGCATTTTAGGTAAATTTTCAATATGTATGTAGGACTGTTTAGATTGCAAAGATGGATGCATAAGATAAGTTTTTTTTCATTGTTTTTACATATTTTATTATTCATAATTGTTTCCCATTTTTTTGAGTATATAAACACATATTTATAACCCATGAAGGTGTAGAGTAGAAGTATTTTCATGTTATGGGTTATTCGAATATATGTAGTTTGCGCGAGAAAGGGTTTCTTCAATATCTGTTTTTTTTGTACACTCGCTAACAATTTTTGTTGTTGTTTTTGGAGGAGAGTGTGCCTGTCCATGTTTTGGTGACCGATGAGTATTTTTCGTGTTTTTTCTGCTTTTGGTAATTTTGAATCCTACCTTTCGTTTTGTATACTTATTTACTCGTATATGTATTGAATTGTACATGGAAGATTAGTATTGGAGCGTATGGTAGGATATAACATAACCATCGAAAACGTGGTTTTGCGATGTAAAAAACGCAATCATATTCTATATAGAATGTGATTGTGTTTTGTTTTGATATAGCTTATACATAATACGATATTGTGTGAGGATGTGTATGGACGCAGAATCTGATGAGTGTGTGCAGGCACAACGTACAAAGATAGTAATTATATATTAATTATATATTGCATATTTACTTTTTGTGCTTGTGTTGGCAGATGTTTTACGATACACGTGTGATGTTCTATGAGCTCGGTTATTTGTTGTTTTAATGGAAAATTAACGCACGCTTTTTGACTGCGAGCGATGACGATATTGTATCTTTGTGTACATATGATTGTTTTACGTAGGAGGAATAGGGACTGATGATTTTGAAAGTGTTTCTGTTTTTGATAGTTTTTACGTTTTGTTTGAATTTTGTTCAGTTTCATAGGCTTATTTTTGAGAATATTGGGTGATGATGGGATTGCGATGGGCATCTTTATTTATTGTATTTACAGTGATTGGGAAGGGGGTACACTTTTTCTCTATAATGTGGAGATCTGAATCGTGTTTTGTCGAGTGATGCAATATGAGTGATCAATTTACACAGTGGCGGCGGGGTTGGTGTAGCTGTTAATTACTAATATAAGAAGTCAAATTTGCAGTGTTGTCTGAAGTTTAGATTTGGATGTTAAAATTGGTTTCTTTGCTGAATGTTGTGGATGTTTTTGTTGAAGTTTGCCGTCAATTTCGCAGGACCGGAATCATCTTTGAATTTTAGAATAATTGGTCGTACGCTGAAATTTTTGAGCTGTAGGATTGCACGATACGTTTGTAATCTGACAGGATTCGTCACGGCTTTGCAAAGCACGGGTTTTGCTGATTGGTGATGTTGGCGGGGGATCGCTTCGGGGACAGTAGAGGTTTCATAGAGAGGAATTGAGCCGTCTATTGGGATCGTTTCGGAAATAACTGTATGTGTTGCAGTGTATTTGATTTTTACTCTACTTTACGTATTGTAGTTCAAACATATTGTTTGAGGAAGATGATCATGAAGTAATTGTTCGGGGTCACAGGAATGTTCGTGAATTTCTTTAATTCCAAAAACGAAAATCAAAAGAAGGATGTAACAAATCATAAAAAATTATTTGGGTGATGTACCCTCCTCATCTTTATGCTGAATGGAAGGAAGATAGTAAATAGAAGTGTCCCAACTAACAAACTAACGTTAATATTGTAATAATTTTTTACTAACAAGGGAATTTAGAAATGGTTATGGTGCACTTGTGAGAACAAAACACCGAACTGTATTGTTGAAAAACGACAGTTTGCTCAAGTAGGTTCTTTTATAAGTTAGAACATTTAACAAATCCTTTTCCAGTAGTATTAGAGACCCTCGCAGGTTCATGATTCCTAGTCAGTTCGGTCACCGAATCGTGTCTTATGTAACAGATTTCGTCGAATAACTAGGTGATATTCGAATGAAGCAGCAGTAGTTGCATGTGCTCAAGTAATTCAGTTGCTGCGTTGTTCGAACAAATCTGTGTTCATCTTGACATAGGCATACTTAGCATGAAGTACGTTATAGGCAATCAGCCTAACAGCTGCCCTGCGTTGTATATATCTTATCTTATCTTATCTTATCTTTCCAACGGTGTACTACATGTCATAGGAATCATTCACTTTGTGGTCAAAATAAGAGATACTATTTAGCCGGGGCCAGGTTTAAGAATATACCTTTCAAGTTATTCATAAATTTTTAATCAACGTCATTTATTAGATTTTGTTTAAAATGACCCCCTCCACTCCGTATGCATGCAAGGTACATTTTTCTTATCTCCAAGGTTGTTGTGGGAGGTTGAATTTATTTTTTCATTTTTTTAAATGCGCCGCTTATCATTTCAATTAAAATTTCTATTGTGGGTACTTTTGTTACGTACAGTAATTGCTTAGCAGGTCCCCAGACGTAGAAGTCCAGAGGCATGAGGTCTGGAGACCGTGCGGGCCAAGGAATAGGGTCACCGGTATTTAATTAGTAAATAAATAAATAAAGACCCCCTATAGACCAATATGAGTTTGGGAATGAATCATCCAAGTATTCTCTTACCGTTCGTTGGTTATGCGCCTGACTTAAGTTAAATTGTTAAGAATTTTTTCTTGTGTTTGTCTTCGCTGTTGTTACGATATCTAACTTTAACAACGAAGAATATGCTGACATATTGTTGACGTATGGCAGTGCTAATTGCAATGCGCGTGAAGCGAGAAGAATTGATAGTGATATCCTGATTGACGTTTACCGCATCAGGAAACTCGCATCACGAAAAATCTAACGACGTCTGAGGAAAATCGGCAGCTTTCATTTTCACGAGTCTCGGGTGAATGTGAGGCAACATAATGTTGCAGTCGATAGAAGAATAATACAAGCTTTTCACGAGGATTCTGTGAGGCACACAACCATCGAACGGTATAAGAGAATAATTAAATAATGCATTCCCAAACTCATGAATTGGTATACTTGGCTCTATTTCTTGGTTCGGACGGTCCATAGACCTCACACCCTTGGATTTCGTCATCTGGAGACCTGCTAAGCAATTACTGCACGCAACAAAAGTACCTACAAAGTTATTTCAAAATAATCGCTAGTTTTATTTTAAATGAATATAGAAGGTAGACATTATTTATACTTTTATACATTTTTTAGGATTTGGAAGTCCATAACTCATTTTTCTTAAACCGATTGTATTAAATAATGATTTATTTAGAATAAAATCACATTGCAGAATACAGTAAAAGTTATTTCGTGTCTTTAGGTCTACAAACAAAAAAGTTATGACCATTTAAAGGTGAGATTTTGGGTAATTTAAAAAAAAAACTTAAAAATATCATATCTCAGTTACCGTGAGACTTAGGACAGCGGTCCCATGCGATGAAAGCTTCCAAATGACCCCTCAATCTGCCTTGAAACGTTGTTAGTCCACCTGCAAAACACCCTGTATATGAAATACTTTTTTGACTACCTTAAATTTTTCCGTTTTGACAGGTAGGTCCAACAATAAATGTGTCGTTGTGCTTGTTATGAAAAAATAGCCATTAAAACACACAACAAATCTGTTTGTCGTTTTAAACAATGAAGAATGATGTTTCAATATTCTATTTATTCTACTTTTTGGTAAAACACAAACGGAATGCGTTCGGAATGTTCTATAAAAATAAAAGAGAAGAAATAGAATATAAAGAATGAATAAAAGAACGATTTATGTCAACTTCGGAATCTTCGGAGTCTTCGGAATGAATAAAAGAAAACACGGCCTAAAACGGTTAAGGAACTCGAATCATTCTTTTGAATGGCTGGATTCTATCGAACTTTTATCAAGGAATCCGCTAAATTAGCCAAACCCTTCACTGCACTCTTAAGGGGGGAAGATGGACATGTGCCCAAAGTGATTTCAAGATACAAACAAGTAAATTTCAATGAAGAACATATCTGTACTTTTAATAAAATAAAAAATTCTCTCACCTCAAACGAGGTTATATTATCATTCCCCGACTTCAAAAGAGAATTCCAATTGACCACCGATGCTTCCAATTTCGCACTAGGTGCAGTATTCTTCCAAAACGGAAGACCAATTACGTTCCTGTCCAGGACATCAGGCAAGACGGAAGATAATTATGCAGCTAACGAAAAGGAAATGTTAGCCATAATTTGATTTCTAACATCATCAAAGAATTATCTTTGCGGAAGCTGAAAAGTACAAATTTTTACGGATCACCAGCAAAACATTCTCCCTCAGTAATAAGAACAATACCTCTAAGATGAAGAGATGGAATGCCATACTAGAGGAATATAAACATGAACTGAAATACAAACCAGGAAGAACGAATGTGGTAGCGTACGCTCTCTCAAGAGTGACAATTCCTACTGAAGTGAATACAATCAATTCGACGCAATACAGTAGCGGAAGCTCTGCACAAGATGTAATCCTAATAATCGAAACTCCCACCACTGTCTTTAGAAATCAACTGATTCTGAAAAAATAGACGCATACCAAATTCAAACTCCCATACCAAATTACCTTCGCCACACCATAATAAAACTCACAGCCTTTTTGTAACTTTTGAAATATTGTGAATGTTCCGAGGAAATTTTTGCACCAACAGTTATTTAAAAACGAAATGTCAATCTAACTTGAAATTTAAAAGCATCGAGATTTTGGCGATTACGTTATTCTCTCCCGTCACTCACTTAGCGTAACTATTTAATAACTAATAATACAGCTAACAATTTAATAGTTTTTCCAAACCAAAAAATATTTTTTTTTACTCATCGGTAAATGAACCTAAGTACCCATACTAAAGAACGACATTACGAGACAAGAAGATACACTCCACGAAATAACTATAAGGGACAAAATGAAATTTCAAATTATTTAATGAAACGCATTTTTTTCTTGATGTACAAATGCGTATTTATAATTCATATTTATGTAGTTAAATTTAAGCCATGAAATTATTTCCTACTCTCTTTTGTGTTTTAAACATGTCGAATCGCGTCTAATTTGTGTTATTCGTAAAGCGAAATAGGTATAAGGGACAAGTGATAAAAAATTAGTTAAATAAAATTGAATAGTTCAAAATTTATTTTTTTTTATATTTTTACGTAAGTATTAAATATATTTAAGAATTTTAAAATATTTTTTTTACGAAAATGGAACATGTTATTAGGCAAAAAAAGTAAAATGCCAAAAGGAACCACATTAAGCGACGAAGTACAAATACAAGTATTAAGTTTTCGAAAATCCGGATGAACAATACGGGAAATAGGTGCCTAGATTAAACCGTGGAAAAAATGTAATTCAAAAATTTTTAATAAATCCGTCAGATTATGTTACAGAGGGATAAAAACAGGTTAAAGGGAAATAAAACGCTAAGCCGTTATTAAAAAGACTTCTCCAGCTCAAATTCGGCATAAATTAAATCTTCCTGTATCTACAAGAAGGGTGCAACAAATTTTAAAGGAAAGTGAAAACATTAAATATGATAAACGGCTAGCGAAACCTAAGCTATTACAAAGGCACAAAATTGGGAGACTCAAATTTGCTGAAAAATACAAGTTTTGGGATTCAGAATGGCAATTTGTGTTGTTTAGTGATGAAAAAAAAATTTAACTTAGATGGGCCGGATGGGTGAAAAAAGTACTGGAGACTCGTCAAGATCGTGAATATAGGCACCGTAGAAATTTTCAAGGTGGTTCACTTATGGTATGCGGGCTGCATTTGGTCATCGTGGCAAGTCTCCAATATGTTTCATTTCTAATAAAATGACATCTAATGAATATGTCGAACTGCTCGACAATGTTTTTGTCAATTTTGGAGACGAGTTATATGGAAATGAATGGAAATTCCAACAAGACAATGCGCCTATACACAATGCTAAGCATATACTAAAAACTTCTTTTCATCAAGTAATATACCAGTTATCGAATGGCCTGCAATTAGCCCCGACTTAAACCCTATAGAAAATCTATGGAACATACTCTCTCAAAAAGTGTATGCAGCTGGGCGACAATTCGATAGTATTTTAGAGCTCAAAGTTGCTATTCAAACAGAGTAAAATATCATTGATTCAGCAACTTTATGCAACTTAACAAATTCCATGCCTTATAGGTTAAGTGAAGTAATCCGACTTAAGGGTGATCATATTAATTACACTGTGCTTGAAATGCAAACTTTTTTTTTGTGACAAGCTGGGCACCCAAGGGGTAAACCTAATTCGAGTATGCTGAATTCAATAGTGCTAGTCCCATTTCAAAGTTAGTACCCATTTTTGAGATATCGCTTTCGACATATTTTGCCTCTGAGTCAAAAATTTATCAAAATATACACTCATATTCACGTTGATAGCTCCTGAACCATTAAGATTTTCGTTATGCTTTCTTCAGCAAAGTTGTTGCGCAAGCCAAGATAAACAACTTTGCTGAACATATCAAGACTGAAAAACGAAATCTACATTCACATTTTTGTGTTTTTTTTTTTTTTTGCTTTTCATTTCGACGAAAAACAAGTTTTTTATAATATTTTGTCCATTTTTTGAATTTAAATCGATCGATTAGTATCGCATCGACAAATAGAGATACAATAGAAACTATTTAAAAGAAAATTAAATCGATTAAGTTGATTTTATGGTGATTTTTCTTAATTTTTTCCTAAAAAATTAACATTTTTCTTAACTTTTCTAATTTTTATTTTCTGATTCGTTCGTGTCATCTTCGGGATCTTTCCTCTTACAAATTCAAACAAATGTCACCCAAGAGTGCATCTAGCTTTTTGCCGCTGTACCAATGTCGGGCCGTCACTTGGTGAAAATGCTCGCCGCGCTCATTGGATTATTGGCTGGTGATTATTCAGCAAATTTTGCCACATAACAATGGCCTCATAAACGGAAGAAAAGAAGCTGAATACCTGAGACAAAAAAGTAAACAACTAAATACGACGATGGAAAAAATAAATGAGCTGGACGAAGAAATACTGCTAGAAACAACTGAAGAAGACTTAGAACATCAAGAATATTTTAAAAACAACATTTACTTCGAGATTAGCAGCCGTGCAGAAGAATGTACTGCTAAGCTACAACAAGCGGTACATAAGACGCTTGAAACAAGTGAAACACACACCAACAATCAAAATATTACAGGTTAAAGGAAATTGAGATACCAAAGTTCAATGGGAACTATCAAGATTGGGTTGGATTCCATGAACTGTTCTCAAAATTGGTAGATCAAAACGTTAGTCTAACAGATACACACAAAATCATGTATATCAAAACACATTTGGAGGGAGCAGCGAGCAAAATCATCCAACATTTGCAGCCAATAGGAGACAATTATAAAAGCGCTATAGAAATACTAGGCAACAAATATCAAAACAAAAGGTTGCTAGTAAACAACCATATTAACGCTATTTTTGCCCTACACAATATTCAACAAGAAGCAGCATCTGCAATTAGAATATTGCATGACACCGTCAGGGAAAATCTACATGCAATAAAGAATTTAGGAGTCGACATTGTGACCTGGGGTGCTTGGCTAGTTCCATTTCTAACGAAAAAACTTGACAACGAGACTCTTAAATCGTATGAGATGTCATTAGAAAATCCAAAGGAGATTCAATCTACCAACGGACTTCTCAAGTTTCTGGAACAGCGATATCAACTGCTAGAAACCTTACGACTACCAAAATTAACGCCGGCAAACGATAGCATTCGCCATAAACAACAAGCATTCAGTGCAACAATAGTAAAAAATCAATCGTGTATCTTGTGTTCAGGCAATCATAATTTAGGATGCTGTCACAAGTTTAACAAAATGAATCACATAGAACGAATACAGCTTGTCAACTTACATGATCCAGAAAAACCGTTTATGTTTGAAAAATGGAAACATTTGAATGAGCTGCTATTGGCCGATCCGAACTACAACATTCCCGCACCGATTGATATACTACTGGGTGCAGATTATTACACGCAGATCTTGAAGCCACAGTGCATCAAAGGAAATAAAAACGAACCAGCAGCACAGCTCACGGAATTCGGATGGGTAATTTTAGGAAGAATATCTACACCCAACAAGACAACAGAGCTAAAATACAACTCACACGTCTCATCGACTGAGATAGATGAACAACTAAAAAAATTTTGGGAGTTAGAAGAAATGCATCCCCCACGCATTCACACAAAGCCAGAGAAGGAGTGTGAAAACATCTTTCGTGACACGCACAGGCGACTGAAAAATGGGCGCTACATATCCCATTTAAGGAGGATCCAGCTATACATTTGGGAGATTCTAAACGCATGGCAATAGCAAGGTTCCTTTAAGTCGAAAGAAGGTTGTCAAGAGAACCTAATCTCAGAAAAAGCTATACAGACTTTATGCGTGAATATGAACAACTTGGACAAATGGAGATGCTAAAAGATGAGGAAGACTGTAGCATATTATCTTCCACATCACACAGTCATGAAATCAGACAGCACGACTACAAAGCTTAGAGTCGTGTTCGATGGTTCGGCAAAAACATCATCCGGTGCATCATTGAATGACTTAATGCTAGACGGTCCAACGTTACAACAGGATCTAATATCAATTCTAATGCGATGGAGAAAACATAAATTCGTTATCAAAGCCGACATAGAGGAGTTGTTCCGCCAGATCATAATCAATGAAGAAGATCAAAACTATCAACGGCTCCTGTGGAGAGAATCACCAAAAGAAGAAATCAAATCGTTTAAACTTAAAACAGTAAAGTCACTAAAGTCTTATAAAAAACTATCCAATCGCGTCAAAAATAACGTTAAAAGATTTTTATGTTGATGATCTGCTTTCAGGAGCTGATACATTAGAAGAAGCATTAGAAGCCCAATCACAACTCATACAATTGCTGAAGGCTGGAGGTTTTAATCTAAGAAAATGGGCAAGTAACAAAAAAGAATTGACAACACATCTACCTAGAAACGCTGGCGAAGATAGGCTATGCTCCATAAACATCGATGAAACAATTAAGACTCTCGAAATAACCTGCAACCCAGTTTTCGACAATTTTGGCTTTAAAATATCATTGTCCGAAAATATAAAAAACCAACAAAAAGGATCATAATTCAGCAGAATTAGCCAAACTATTCGATCCATTAGGATGGTTTGCACCCATCATCATAGAAGCAAAATTATTAATGCAGAAACTATGGATAGCTGGTGTCAGATGGGATGATACTCTAAGTATTGAACTACAACAACAATGGAGTAAATTCAAAGAAGGTTTGAATGCAATTGAAAATATTACCATAAGCAGATGGATAGAACACAGGCAACAAGGCGAAAGTGAGCTAAATGGATTCAGCGATGCATCAGAGAAGGCATTTGCAGCAGTGGTATACTATACAAGACAATAAATTCCCAAGGCACACCGGTCGTTTATCTAATAGCAGCAAAAACCAAGGTCGCTCATATAAAAAACAGAATATCGTTACCAAGGTTGGAATTATGCGGTGCCGTACTATTGGCAAAGTTATTAAAAACAGTTCAAGATGGGGTGGATAAAAGGCGATCCTAGTAAATACAAAACTTTTGTGGGTAACAGAATAGCTGAAATTCAGTCGCTTATGCAACCAAGTCAGTGATATTATGTAAAATCCAATTATAACCCCGCAGATATAGCTTCACGTGGCATGAACGCACAAAACTTGCGCAACTATAAACTTTGGTGGGAAGGACCAAGCTGGTTAAAAAACTCCAATTATCCATTAGCGCTTGAACCAACTGAAGAAGCAGCCAATGAGGAACTAAAAATAAATTGCTTATTATTACTCTGGTTAAGGAGGTGCGTTGATACCTCCTCAAACAGAGTTCATAGACTTTTCACGATTTTCATCGGTTCTTAAAATCAAAAGAACTATAGCGTACTGCTACAGATTTATTACTATCATTAAAAATCGAATACGTCAAGTTCCTGGAGAGAAATGTATTTTCAGTGACATTATAACGTTTATATTATGAAAAGCAGTCGGTATATTTTCATATAACTGCGCCAATCAGCGGCTCAATTAGTTCCGAGAACATTCTTAATAACTTCTTTTACACATTTCCATGCCACACGCGCTTGTTCACCGAGAGCATTTTCAAATGCATCATCGCTCATCAAACGACAAATATTTAACGAATATTAAGTATTCCTGTAATAAAAAACAAGAAGCGAGATGAAATTTCATTTGATCAAAAATTAGATTCTAGTAGATTCAAACACAAAACTTCTTTTATTTTCATTCCACTTAACCGTGGAAAAATGTGACGCAATTCGACGAACGCATTTCCATCTGGATTTAGCGCTTTTATAAAATTTTTAACTACTCCAAGCTTGATGCGTGGTGGTAGCAATATTTTTTTAATTGGCATAAATGGAGCCTCAACGATGCTGTCGTATTGCAATCTAATGTTCTCACGTTAAACCCAGTTCCGTTCGTTGTATTGGTCGCCTTTAAAACGTGTATTCCATAAGCACATAAAACACATGTTTTTAATGTAACCCAATTGCATGCCACTTAAAAGAGCTATCACTTTTAAATCTGCACAAACATTCCATTGATGGTCATTGTTTTTAATCAAATCAATTATTTTTTTCATTGATGCATAAGTTTCCTTTGTGTTTGTGCTGAGTGCAATTGGAATGGAATTCTTTGCGTTGGTAACGTGAAGGAGAACTGCCTTCAAGCTGCTGTTAGAGGAATCGATAAACAATCGCCAATCTTCAGGATTGTATGCATTGTGGATACCAATCCTCGGATATCAGTGCAAAAAGCCAGTGAATTATTCTCAATTGATTTGAAAAAATTCGTAAAATGACGACAACGATTTATTGCTCCATATATCCGAACATTTGGAGCCAAAATGTTCACTTGTTTTAAAT
>OW052220.1:154360196-154362696 GCA_932526605.1 Nephrotoma flavescens | reverse complement strand
ATCTATATCTATATCTATATCTATATCTATATCTATATCTATATCTATATCTATATCTATATCTATATCTATATCTATATCTATATCTATATCTATATCTATATCTATATCTATATCTATATCTATATCTATATCTATATCTATATCTATATCTATATCTATATCTATATCTATATCTATATCTATATCTATATCTATATCTATATCTATATCTATATCTATATCTATATCTATATCTATATCTATATCTATATCTATATCTATATCTATATCTATATCTATATCTATATCTATATCTATATCTATATCTATATCTATATCTATATCTATATCTATATCTATATCTATATCTATATCTATATCTATATCTATATCTATATCTATATCTATATCTATATCTATATCTATATCTATATCTATATCTATATCTATATCTATATCTATATCTATATCTATATCTATATCTATATCTATATCTATATCTATATCTATATCTATATCTATATCTATATCTATATCTATATCTATATCTATATCTATATCTATATCTATATCTATATCTATATCTATATCTATATCTATATCTATATCTATATCTATATCTATATCTATATCTATATCTATATCTATATCTATATCTATATCTATATCTATATCTATATCTATATCTATATCTATATCTATATCTATATCTATATCTATATCTATATCTATATCTATATCTATATCTATATCTATATCTATATCTATATCTATATCTATATCTATATCTATATCTATATCTATATCTATATCTATATCTATATCTATATCTATATCTATATCTATATCTATATCTATATCTATATCTATATCTATATCTATATCTATATCTATATCTATATCTATATCTATATCTATATCTATATCTATATCTATATCTATATCTATATCTATATCTATATCTATATCTATATCTATATCTATATCTATATCTATATCTATATCTATATCTATATCTATATCTATATCTATATCTATATCTATATCTATATCTATATCTATATCTATATCTATATCTATATCTATATCTATATCTATATCTATATCTATATCTATATCTATATCTATATCTATATCTATATCTATATCTATATCTATATCTATATCTATATCTATATCTATATCTATATCTATATCTATATCTATATCTATATCTATATCTATATCTATATCTATATCTATATCTATATCTATATCTATATCTATATCTATATCTATATCTATATCTATATCTATATCTATATCTATATCTATATCTATATCTATATCTATATCTATATCTATATCTATATCTATATCTATATCTATATCTATATCTATATCTATATCTATATCTATATCTATATCTATATCTATATCTATATCTATATCTATATCTATATCTATATCTATATCTATATCTATATCTATATCTATATCTATATCTATATCTATATCTATATCTATATCTATATCTATATCTATATCTATATCTATATCTATATCTATATCTATATCTATATCTATATCTATATCTATATCTATATCTATATCTATATCTATATCTATATCTATATCTATATCTATATCTATATCTATATCTATATCTATATCTATATCTATATCTATATCTATATCTATATCTATATCTATATCTATATCTATATCTATATCTATATCTATATCTATATCTATATCTATATCTATATCTATATCTATATCTATATCTATATCTATATCTATATCTATATCTATATCTATATCTATATCTATATCTATATCTATATCTATATCTATATCTATATCTATATCTATATCTATATCTATATCTATATCTATATCTATATCTATCTATCTATATCTATATCTATATCTATATCTATATCTATATCTATATCTATATCTATATCTATATCTATATCTATATCTATATCTATATCTATATCTATATCTATATCTATATCTATATCTATATCTATATCTATATCTATATCTATATCTATATCTATATCTATATCTATATCTATATCTATATCTATATCTATATCTATATCTATATCTATATCTATATCTATATCTATATCTATATCTATATCTATATCTATATCTATATCTATATCTATATCTATATCTATATCTATATCTATATCTATATCTATATCTATATCTATATCTATATCTATATCTATATCTATATCTATATCTATATCTATATCTATATCTATATCTATATCTATATCTATATCTATATCTATATCTATATCTATATCTATATCTATATCTATATCTATATCTATATCTATATCTATATCTATATCTATATCTATATCTATATCTATATCTATATCTATATCTATATCTATATCTATATCTATATCTATATCTATATCTATATCTATATCTATATCTATATCTATATCTATATCTATATCTATATCTATATCTATATCTATATCTATATCTATATCTATATCTATAT
>OW052220.1:154237063-154359996 GCA_932526605.1 Nephrotoma flavescens | reverse complement strand
ATATATATATATATATATATATATATATATATATATATATATATATATATATATATATATATATATATATATATATATATATATATATATACGAAAACATGATACACGCGCACATTAAATAGAAGTAAAAACAATAACAAATACATTGAAGAAAAATGTAAAATAGAAGTGGCAGAGGTGGAGCCAGATTTCATTATAATTTAACATTTGATTTTTTATTTTGTTATTTGTTTAGTGTGGATATTGAAGCGAAGGCCAAAGGTTATCAAATTTCGGTTTGGTGCTGTAACTGTTTTGAAATCAAGAAATAAGCCTATTTTTTATAATACACCATTTTTCACAGCAATCTTGAGATAAATGTGTTATACAAATGTGTATTTATTATTTAATTAAACTTATGGACTACTTTCCTTTCAAGTGACAATTATATTTCCAATAAAACAAGAAACGATAGAAAACTGTATAAGGATAATAATTACGAACTCTTTACTGTAAAGCTTCTACAATTTTTCATTTTATTTTTTGTTTACACATTGTTTCGTTTTTCTTTACGAAATGTTTTCTTCTTTATTTATACACAATACCATGATACAGTCGACCAAAAATTGTGTATGTATTCCACTAATATGGCTTGTAGAATACATTTTCGTTGGTTCCGCCAAAACCAAACACAATCATATTCTATAAGCCGTATTGTTGCGACACACATGTAATTTTTCACTTCTATTTAATTGTATTGTGCGTATACGAACATGAAATTTTATTCTCTTTTACTCGAAGTTGTTTCAAAAATACATTTACGTAAAAAAAATGTTTAAGAAAAAATAGAAAACAAAAACTAGTGGGTGTGTCTTGTTTGTTATTATATTATTAAAAAGTGCATTTCGATCACGAATTTTTTTTTTTAATTTCTATTTTTCATTATTGTTTAGTCTTTTTTGTATAAATGAGGCGTGGCTTCACATATTTGATCTTTAAATCTATTTTGTTTTTTGTTGTTTGGATAAAAAAAAAACGAGAAATCTAGAACAAATGTGTCATATTCGATTTCTATTGGCGGTATACAAATACTACCAAATAGGAGTTAAAAATTTACACCAATACTTTCAAATAGGAGTTAAAAAGTGATATTATCTGCGTGTATAGCCGATTATAAGCCGGCTTATAGAATATGATTGTGTTTGGTTTTGGTTCTGCCTATAAACACAATTAGATCAACAAATTATCTGTTATACAAAAAGAAAACAAGACCATACATTCAACCACACAGTATTAAACTCAGTGTTACCATTGAAAAAATTGAAATCTAGTCATTTTTGACTGGAAAAAACAGCTAAAAATGGAAAAAACAGCTAGAATTCAAGTCAAAGAAAAACTAAATTAAAACCAGCTAAAATACCAGCTGTAAAAGATTTGATTATATTTTAATTAAATACGACGAACAAAAAAAAATAAAATATGTGGTTTAATTCAGATTTTATTATATTATTAACTAAATAACAACAAATTTTAAATAATAAAAAATTAGAAAACAAAAACATTATGATTTATGTCATAAAATAATTAAATGTAGTACATACTACAATAATTATATTTAATATTAATGTTATTGTAGTATGTACATACTATGTACATACTACAATAACATTTTAATATTAAATATTAATATCCCTTAATATTTCAATTAGTTGAGCATCATTCTCATCTTCATCATCAGCTTTACCAATGTCATTCGTTGCACTTGTTCCAATATTTTTAATAATTTCATCTGGTATAGGGAAATTGTTACAGCAAAGTCCAAATCTCATTTGGTTTCGAATTATTAAAATACTATTTGTTAATTGGATTTGCATTCTGTTCCGTAATTTTGTTTTCACTAAATTAAGCTGACTGAAAATTCGTTCAACGAAAAACCAGAATAGATAAAGCAAAAGTTGAAACAGTTGAAAAAATTGTGGAAAAATATTGTTGCCCATGTGAGACAGATTTCACTATATAATTTTATTTTAGTAAAATAAAATTCAGCCGGAAAAAAATTGAATCCAGTCAAACAAACTGAATCCAGTCAAAAAAACAGCCGGCTGGATTTTTTAAATTCTTCCAACTAAATACAATGAAATCCATTCAAATTTGACTGGAAAACAGTCAAAATGGCAACACTGATACAACTACACAACACATACTATGTTACTATTAAGTGTATTTATTACTAATCCAGTTTTAATCTGTGATGATGATAATAAAGATAAACTTAAAAATATCAACGTATAAAAAATACGAGATAGTTTAGAAAGGAAAAAGGAACATGCGAAACCAAAAAACAATACTCCTGTGTTATACTGACGAAAAAGGACCGACCAACCACCCACTCGCAAAATGTTTCATTTGTATCATTTTATGTGTTTCACAACTGAATAAAATACAAACAAAATAAATTCCATTATTATTTTTCCCATGAGTTAGTGTTCTCGCTCGATATGTTGCTGTTATATTGGATAAAAAAATTGAAGCAAACATAATATTAACACATCATTAAATTGTTTAGATTTCTCCTTTATAATACTCCGCTATTTCAAATAAAACACATAACTTATAGCATATCGAGTATAATATTGTTTAATGCCTCAACCAGTCAGACTTAAGAGCTTAAGTTACACGCCGATTGCACCACTTCGGTTAGTGCTAACATCACCAAGATTTTATAGGCTTCTCGTCACAAATAAACAACTGACCTCTAAAAATTTGGTGGTCGTACCGCTCTCCTAAGTGGTCCAAAATGGAGCACAACTTAAGAACTTAAGTCTGACTGGTTGAAGCATCAGGCATAATAGAGTGCATTGCTGGCTCTCGAAACCCGTATATATTTTAAACCTTCTAATTCTTCATTTAAATGTGTAGTAGTATTTCTCCAAAATATTTTGTTAAGCAACATTTTTTATTGGTGGTTGTTTATGCAAACAAAAATCCAGATTTTGTCTACAACTCGATAAGTATGAGAATAACTCAATAAAAATTTTCAATAAATAAAATAATTTAAATTATGCTATTATATAATTATCATCATAGCATCAAAATATTAAACTCAATATAATATGTATACTAGATTGAAATACTAAACCATTTTTCATTTGTCTCATCCTTCTTACTCTACAAATATTCTTCATAAATACCCTAACCTAACCTAAGGGTAGAGAAATATAAAATATTCTTGTGCTCTTCTAAATGTATCTATGTATAGAACTGTTCGGTTGTACATATAATACTCAAAACCAAACACAATCATATTCTATAGAATATGATTGTGTTTGGTTTTGATAATACCAGTGCACCTAGATACTAATGGCCTCATTGCTTTAAAAAAATGTCTATATGACGTCATTTTATATCGACGATTTCAATCTTTGGTATGGCATTAAAGTCAAATAAATGATCCTAGTTTTTATATTTGGTAAAAAATAATTTACATATTATATTATTATCAAAATATGCACTAAACATTTCGTTAAGCCCTTAAATTTGATGACGTAACAAGCAGTATTGCCTTGTCTTCTAGTTGCATTGATAATATATACTATATATTGTATCATCATCATCGCACTTAGTAAGTAAATACTATTAAAGCAAAAATAAAATAAAGTTACAAATACATTTCAATTTATTAATATTGTTATCATATTGGTGAACAGGAGTTTTGCAATACTATAGCTGCCATAGTAGCGAATAGAAAAAAAATCCCATCGTTTTGAAGCCGTATACATACGTCGGATGACAATCCGGGATCTTTACATCCGAGATTTTTTTTCAATTTTTTTCAAGACTTTTGTATGAAAAGAGGCGTGTCTGTTGTATAATTTACGAGATGTAATTGGTTAAAACGATGGGATAGAAAAATCCCGTATTTTTATCCGACGTATGTATACGGCTTGAAGGAGTAATTAAATTAATTATGCCTGCCGTGATTAAAAAATTAAAATTTTTAGAATTCACATTATTTACTTTTCATGCTATTAGCCAACCACAAATAATAACATTTTTATTCCTCAGCCTCATACGACCCAATGTAATTGCTGTGAAATTTGCTCTGCAAGGTAGTCCCCTCAAAGGTCATGCAGTAATAATATTTTCTGTAGATTCGAAATTTGATTAAACATCAGACCACCGAGCAGTTCATCGAGTAACTATAGACTCTACCAAAATGTCAAAATGTGCACTCTTCATATCCACTCCATCAACTATGGAAACCAACATTCCCTACCGGTATAGATATCATCTATATATCCGTTAATAATCTCGTTGTTGCGGCGCATCGGTATTATTACAGGGAACAACTATTAAACAATATTTAGTTAGGTGACCACTATGATAAATCAATGAACCATAAAAGATTTTTAAAATACCAAAAACTTGATTTACGGCGACAGAGAAAAAATGCGTGGATTTAACAACATTAAAAATGCTCACACGCCGGGTGTGGTCAGTGCTGGAATTTTGTAGCTAACATTGAACTACAGGAATTGAAATACTTAAAAATTTAGATTACATACTAATAGTCACTTAAGAAATCGTCATGTCAGTGCTATCTTGTTGTATCTCCAAAATTAACGATTTTGAGTTACATATGACGTATTACTAAACAAAGTTTCTTTCACAGGCTTCAAAGGCTCTTTCCGAATATCTGATCAAAATTGGTGTATCTCCTTTAGTTTTCTTGATTTTGAGAGGTAATTTTGTTGTATCAACCAAAAATTGCTATGCATTTTGATGTAACTGACATCGAATTTTATTATGTACTCGATTGAACAAATTGCTATGATTTTCTATATGTGGAATTATCTTGGAAATTTGTTCAATCTCCCAAAAACTAATTTCTATTTTGGTGTATATCCTTTACCAAACGAAATATTTTGTTTGGTTTATCTCCCAAATTAAACCAATGGGCAGCATAGACTTCAGTCACGTGATGAAATAATATAAATAAAAGCAAAGGATTTCGTTGTTTAGTCTCATTCTATTTCTTGCCTGCGTTACTATAGCATCGCATGTAATAATTTTTTGTTGTACTGAAATTCCTAGAAAAATAGATGCACGTGCAATATAAAATATTGTTTTGCTTCATGCGTGTAATCGAATGAGTGATAACTACAACGATAAAATGAGCTCTAGGCGGCGACTAGAGAAATTTCTGATGAGGTGTAAGTATTTAAACTATTATATTTATACTGTTATAACACGTTAAAATACTTTATTGTTATTTTTGATCAGATATAAAGTTATGAATGAAATTTTTGAGGGAGATTCAGAAAGTGATAAAATTGACAGCCCTTTTGATGATTCAGATGCGGATGCCGATTTTGTGCCCCTAGACTCCCTGAAACTCCACCAGTAGTAATATTTAACAATGGTAAGGAATCGACAAGTTCTTTGAATTTTTGGTATTTATTCGATTTTTTTATTTCAGAAGCGCCGGCTAGTCCGCTACTTATTGAAAATAGCGAAAAAATTGAATCAGTTCCTACGCCTTCACGAAAAAGAGAACGAAACGTTTTAAATTGGAAAAGAAATGTAACAAAACGCAAACGTAATAGAGGAAATGAATATAATAATCAACGAGGGGTAACGCATCCTGCAAGAGCCGTAAAACCTGCTTGCGGAGAACACTGCAAGCATAAGTGTAATACTAATTTGAATGCTCAAGATCGACAAATCATTCATTCTGCTTTTTGGAAGCTAACTGAAAACGGGAAGCTATGTTTCTTTTCAAAATTTATCTTTAAGAAAAGCACAACTCGAAAAAGGACACAAGCTATAATCTCAAGACGGGTTCATACATATCAGTATTTTTTTAGAAAAGAGCTCTGTGCAAATTGAAATATGCAAAGTTTTCTTTTTAAAGACGCTGGATATATCCCAAAATCGGATATATTATTATTATAAAACTAAACATGACGAAAAAGTCGGTGTATCAAGCTCTGCAATGCAAGGGAAACATGTTAAATTTAAAACTTCAGAAAATCAGTTGGTGAAAATTCGAGAGCATATTCAGCAATTCCCAGTTATGGAATCACATTACTGTCGGGCGAATTCAGCGAAACAGTATTTAGAACCAGCACTAAATCTAACCAAGATGTACAATTTATATAGAACTTATACGGACGATCTTGTGAGAATGAATATTTACTCCAAAGTTTTCAATGAGGAGTTCAACTATTCGTTCTTTCATCCCAAAAAAGATCAATGTGACCGATGTGTCCAATTTCATCTCTTGAAAGATCCGAGTGTACATGAGAAAATATTATTTAACAAACATCGTAAAGCGCATGAACTAGCTAACCTAAAGAGGGAAGAGGACCGCAATAACCAAGATTGTAATACTGCCGTCATTTGTTATGACCTTCAGAATGTGATTTTGCTTCCGAAAGCAAATGTTTCCTGCTTCTTTTATAAGTGGAAATTTAATGTATACAATCTGACAGGCCACTGCAATAGAAACAATATTACATATTGCGCATTATCGCATGAAGCACTAAGTGGACGAGCCGGAAATGACATAGCGTCAGCCCTGGTAAAAATTCTGTCATCTGTCTTAGACGACAATCCAGGAGTAACAAAATTAATTGTGAAATAATTTTGTGAAAAAAATTATGTTTTTTAAAATTATTTTTGTCACAAAATAAAAACCGCATAACTTTATTAGCACTAATCAAATTACTTGATACCAACCCACATTTATTGCAAATAGAACTAAAATTTTCCGAACCTGGCCACTCGCAGATTCAAGAAGTCGATGCAGTTCATAGCAACATTGAGAGAAACTTAAAATATTTGGAGATTTATAGTCCGGTTTCGTTGTTGAAATACATGAAATCAATCAATTCAAATAAAGTGAATTTGAAGCTCATTCAACTGAAACCGGTCGATTTTTGGAATTATAATGCAGCTTCTATTTCATTTAACCTCCCACCATTTTTATCCGTAAAATATTTATTGTGCGAATCACAAAACGTACATCAGTTGAAGTACCGTAAAGGTTTTAATGAAGAACTAATTCCAATAAATTTGTTTTTGGTTAAAACCAGAAAGACACAAAATGCCAATTTGACTGAACTACCCACTGTTAAGAACGTCGGCCAATTTAATAACAATATAGGCCCAGTCAAATTAAAAGATTTATTGTCTCTCGTGGCTTTATGCCGGAAATTGATAAGGCTTTCTACCGGATATATTTAAAGTGAAATTTAAGACAGGATCTGATTTTTTACAGTTTTTATTAGAAGTATATTATTTTATTTATTTTACTTTATTGAAATATTTTTTTTTAATGTTTATTATTTGCTCTGATTAATAAATTAAACTTTGTTACTATCTTTTGTGAAGTTTATTTTTATAAAGATTTTCAATTTAATATTGATTCGGCGTGGAGTTGACATGAAAATTTCCAAGTATTTAGAATACTTTCGTTATACATATATTTAATAAAGTGCATTTTAGTGCAACTCCCGTTTTTGGTGTAAGTACCATTTTTCTTCAAAGTAAATGTAATTACACCAAAAATGCATGAAATCAATAAACTGATTGTAAATTTTCCGAAAAAATGGAAATATTTTCCAGAAATGCCGATTCATGAAGGGATATTTCATTTATAAAACCAAATGTTAAAATTGGCAAAAAAGTTGATAATAAAAGTGTAAATGAAATTCAAAGTTTAAATTATGTTTTCTCGAATACACTATTTGGGACATACAACAAGATAGCACTGGCATAACGAAATATAAATACACCTTCCAAAATCTAACCAAAAGAGAAGTTTAAATTGTACGCTTTCAAAGTTCTAGTATTTTTATAAATGTATAATGAGAATGAAATCTGAAATGCATCAAAAGACCAGTATTCAAGATTACGCATTGAATTAACTATATTTTAAATCACAATTGCTAGTATTACATTGACGTGCTATGTCACATCACAAATATCAGCGTAGAACCTCATATTCTGCAAGTAGTGAATTATTAAAATAAAATCCAATAAATATTGAAACATAAAAATTGTTGATCCTCCTGTACCTGGTAATTTTTTTAAATAACGAACAGTTTACTAATAATAATAAAATATGTTTTCATCACCTTTTATATTATCCATTTGAATCTGATTATGAACTCCAAACAATTACAATATTATTATGTTAGCAATAATAATAATAATTTATCCAAGCATAAGGGTAAAAATTATAGATATTAAAACTAATTATTATTTAAATAAAAATCTTCAATATTTTTTTCACGAAAAACATAAAATATAAATTTTATTTTTATCACCATATTATCTATTTTTCAATTTTTTTAACTGTGCACCAAATACAATTATAATTCATTAAACCACTTTGAACAAAAATAGTAATATTAATAATTATAAATAAATTCACATAATAATAAAATACATAGTTATTTATCGATTTGTTTTATATAGTTATATTATTTTTCTAATTACTAATTAAATCACTTAACGTTATTTTGTTATTAATTACCGTCGGTTTATTTTCATAAATAATTTTTATTTTTAAAATTTACTAAGAAAAAAAATTAATTAAACACAAATATTAAGTATTTTATAATCCCATAAACGTTGAGTAAATTACACTATGTTCTCAATTTATTTCGATTTTTAAAATTTATTAATTAAGTATATCGATAAATAAAAATCACCGAAAATTTGGTTTATAAATTAAAATAATAATTAATTATAATGCAACAATCATGTCGAAATAATAATAAAAATAAAACAAGAAACAAATAAATAAAAACGCGCGCGTGCTTAAATGTGTACAAAATAAAAATAATGATGATGATAGGAATATTATCAAATGGAACGAATAATATGGTAAAAAGAGTACTAATAAAAATCAAAAAGCAAGCCAACCAACCACCACACGAGAATGGGACACAAAATAAAAACCAAAATCACACACACAAAAATATATCTCTATACTTAAATAAAATTATAATACTTTTATTTAATTGAATTTTAAATATTCTGTAACAAGAAACAAACTTTTAACCTAATAACTCAAACGTCAATTTACAACTGCCTCAATCGAGGAAAGTAAACATACACTAAAAGTTAATCGACTCCCGCAACAACATTGTTGTATTATACATTTTGTGTTGCATATGTGTGTTCGAAGAGCAAAAAAAACGAAGAAAATAAAATAATAATAAAATAAAATACAACAATTTTTATACACTTTTATGTATTTATTATATGAGTATATGTCTAATATACATAAATTTAGGGGAGAAATGAGTTGAATAGATATTTTATATTAAGCATTATAATGGAATATATGAGGGTAATATCATATATTAAATAACTTACTATTTAATATTTGGTAATATTTAATTTGTAATTATAATTGTTGTTGATGGAGTTTAATTGGGCGGTATTCGAAAAAAAAATATTTAACAAATTTATCGAAATGAAGGAAAGTATGTTCAATTTCTTGATTTATCGATTTTTACTCGTTTTGCCGCAGCATTTTTCATTTTTTTTTTCATTTACAAAAAAATTACTACATAATGTTCTCAACGTTTGACGAAGACACAAGAGAAAATTTAATAGTAAAATAATTGTCTATGGGGTATATCCTCTATCCGGTCGCAAGTTAATTATTTGCGATTAGAAATATGGTTACTAGATTTATTTTTCCATGCCAATTGACACATTTTTTTTAAAGTAAATTTGTTTTGACATTATAAAGTAGAAATCCACGAAAAGACTGCTACGCATTTTCTGAGGTCGCAGTCTTTTTATGTATTTCTACTTTACAATCGCAAAAAAAATTAAATTTAAAAAACATGTAATGGTGTTATGATACTGACTAGTTTTCAAGTGCAGTAATGTGCTGTAAAACTATTAAGGCGAGAAACAGAAACAACTAATTTAAATCGTAGGGAACACTATGTGCATTTATTTTGACGTTATGAAAATAAAATAAAATTTCTGTGCAGCGTGCGCTGCAATATTTTGTTTTGGAATATGTTTGTGTTATACACGTACACACAAAATCACATTACTAAAAAATGACTATACGTAAAAAAAAAAATAAGTAAAGTTGATTTATTTTTTATAGATTTGCCCAATTTTAACTGCTGCAAAAGTAAGCTATATCATTTGTTGCTGAATTTATATCTATATTTTGTTTATATGTTGCATTCACTGATTCTTTTAAGTGATTTGTACTCGATTACTTGTCCTACTCTATTTTCATTTTTAATCACATGAACAATGTGAGCAACTAGTCAGTGTCATAACACCATAAGGATTGGCATGGCAAAATAAATCTAGTAACCAAATTTCTGGTCGCAAATAATTAACTTGCGGCCGGATAGAGGATATATCCCATAGTAATACTACTCAAACGCAAAAAAACTGTCGAAGACAGCACATTCATTAATTCATTACGTGCATTAAGTTGCTGAATCGCGTTTCTGAAATACTTGAAACGGGTTAGCCTCTACATGAAGTAGGGCAAGCCATTTTCATAGAATTATCGCTATCTGTATGGCATCCCTCGCGGCATTAATTGTCCCCGCAGCTCAGTCGGTGTAGAGGGAACGGCGTGGGGATGAGGATACCCAGATAGCGGTCTGGTTAACCGCGATCGGCTTATCCCTATTGAGGGAAGCAAAAAAAAATTCTAGACAGGGTGATTTGAGCGGGTCCCGGACCCAGAAGTGGGGGAAAATGGGACAAAAAAACAACAGATTGTCAACCCATCCCGCTGATGAGCCGACTATGGGTGTGTATATTTTATGATTCTTAGGCTCGTAAGTTTGAACGAAGATTAATCCACAACCGAGGATTTACCCTCGGTTTGGTAAGTTTAAACGAGGATTATTTGATCCATGGTTATTTTAAAAATTCACCTATTTTGATGTATTATTTTGATTTTTCTACGATTTTTTCGCCCGAATTTTTTTTTGAATTTTCGAACTGTCATTGCCAAATTGACTTGATGAAATTGTTTAATATTAAATAAAACTTACCAAACTGAGAGTAAATCCTCGTTTGTGGATTAATCTTCCTTCAAACTTACGGGACATACTGTCAAATATCGGCATCGCGAATCGAATAGCTGTGTTATGATAATATACTTTTTAGTAGCTATTGGTACAAATTAAATTGATTTGGTTTCGACTGTTTTTAATCTGAGAGTAGTTAGGGATGGGGAGCACAGGAATGTTTAAAAGTGGTTGTAAACTGTTTTAGCTGATATAATACATTATTTATACCGCATTTGTATTACAGAAAATAGTGACAACTCACTTACGGTTGGTTTTGATGAAAATATTGCTGGAGATGAAATGCTGGAGAATGTAAAAAAAGAACCATCAAATTGTCTTGAATACGATGTTGAATCGGAATCCGAGGAAAAAACTGCAAGCAAGCATCCCGATAATATGCTTACTTGTTTATAATCTGTCAAGAAGTGCAAACTGCTGTAACAGTTTGTTAGACCTGGATAATGCACTCGAACAAATATTGAAAAACAAAGAAAATAATTAACCAACACCAACAAAAAAATTATCTATTATGAAACCGGAACGAGAACAAAATTTACCCGAAATTCATTCTCCAAGTCACACAAATGCTATAGAAATTTGGGTTCACACAGGGGCTCTTCAGCAGTCGTTGCCGGCTAAGCATCAGGATTTTGAGCGTGGGATTTGAAGAGTATATGTGAGCCAAGAGTAACCGCAGGGAAGGAAATGAGCTCATGAAATCGTTAACAGTATATATTTATTTGAAACAAAAAAAATCCATGAAGCAAAAACAATAACAAATTCATGATAAAAAAATGAAAGTCAAAATGGTTAGAACAAAAGAAAGAAAAAACCAAATCCCCTACTCACTAATTAAATATAAAATTTCAAAAAAAAATTTATACAAAATCAATTTTATAAAAAAAATAAAAAGATTTTGTCAATCAATTTATGACTGATAACAAAAAAAATTAAAAGATTATTCGGTACCTCGTTCGGTGCGATGATGATGTTGATGGTCGGCGATGTTGCGTGATGTGACGTCACCAGCAAATTATTATTTACTCGATTACTTGTCCTACTCTATTTTCATTTTTAATCACATGAACAATGTGAGCAACTAGTCAGTGTCATAACACCATAAGGATTGGCATGGCAAAATAAATCTAGTAACCAAATTTCTGGTCGCAAATAATTAACTTGCGGCCGGATAGAGGATATATCCCATAGTAATACTACTCAAACGCAAAAAAACTGTCGAAGACAGCACATTCATTAATTCATTACGTGCATTAAGTTGCTGAATCGCGTTTCTGAAATACTTGAAACGGGTTAGCCTCTACATGAAGTAGGGCAAGCCATTTTCATAGAATTATCGCTATCTGTATGGCATCCCTCGCGGCATTAATTGTCCCCGCAGCTCAGTCGGTGTAGAGGGAACGGCGTGGGGATGAGGATACCCAGATAGCGGTCTGGTTAACCGCGATCGGCTTATCCCTATTGAGGGAAGCAAAAAAAAATTCTAGACAGGGTGATTTGAGCGGGTCCCGGACCCAGAAGTGGGGGAAAATGGGACAAAAAAACAACAGATTGTCAACCCATCCCGCTGATGAGCCGACTATGGGTGTGTATATTTTATGATTCTTAGGCTCGTAAGTTTGAACGAAGATTAATCCACAACCGAGGATTTACCCTCGGTTTGGTAAGTTTAAACGAGGATTATTTGATCCATGGTTATTTTAAAAATTCACCTATTTTGATGTATTATTTTGATTTTTCTACGATTTTTTCGCCCGAATTTTTTTTTGAATTTTCGAACTGTCATTGCCAAATTGACTTGATGAAATTGTTTAATATTAAATAAAACTTACCAAACTGAGAGTAAATCCTCGTTTGTGGATTAATCTTCCTTCAAACTTACGGGACATACTGTCAAATATCGGCATCGCGAATCGAATAGCTGTGTTATGATAATATACTTTTTAGTAGCTATTGGTACAAATTAAATTGATTTGGTTTCGACTGTTTTTAATCTGAGAGTAGTTAGGGATGGGGAGCACAGGAATGTTTAAAAGTGGTTGTAAACTGTTTTAGCTGATATAATACATTATTTATACCGCATTTGTATTACAGAAAATAGTGACAACTCACTTACGGTTGGTTTTGATGAAAATATTGCTGGAGATGAAATGCTGGAGAATGTAAAAAAAGAACCATCAAATTGTCTTGAATACGATGTTGAATCGGAATCCGAGGAAAAAACTGCAAGCAAGCATCCCGATAATATGCTTACTTGTTTATAATCTGTCAAGAAGTGCAAACTGCTGTAACAGTTTGTTAGACCTGGATAATGCACTCGAACAAATATTGAAAAACAAAGAAAATAATTAACCAACACCAACAAAAAAATTATCTATTATGAAACCGGAACGAGAACAAAATTTACCCGAAATTCATTCTCCAAGTCACACAAATGCTATAGAAATTTGGGTTCACACAGGGGCTCTTCAGCAGTCGTTGCCGGCTAAGCATCAGGATTTTGAGCGTGGGATTTGAAGAGTATATGTGAGCCAAGAGTAACCGCAGGGAAGGAAATGAGCTCATGAAATCGTTAACAGTATATATTTATTTGAAACAAAAAAAATCCATGAAGCAAAAACAATAACAAATTCATGATAAAAAAATGAAAGTCAAAATGGTTAGAACAAAAGAAAGAAAAAACCAAATCCCCTACTCACTAATTAAATATAAAATTTCAAAAAAAAATTTATACAAAATCAATTTTATAAAAAAAATAAAAAGATTTTGTCAATCAATTTATGACTGATAACAAAAAAAATTAAAAGATTATTCGGTACCTCGTTCGGTGCGATGATGATGTTGATGGTCGGCGATGTTGCGTGATGTGACGTCACCAGCAAATTATTATTACTGTTTTTTTTCTTTATGGGCCACTATTCAATTTAATCAGGGCTCGAAAGGTCTTGGATCTTTCAGCATAACAATGATCCGAAACTTCTTTGGGTACCTTATACAGTAACCATTTCTTTACAACGTGAGCTGTATTCACGTTGTAAAGAAATGGTTACTGTATAAGGTACCCAAAGAGCTCCATTCACCACTCCAGTCGCCAGATTTGAACCCAATTGAACATATTTGGGATGAACTAGAACGAAGATTATGATAATATAAGATCTCCAACAAGGAAACACTTAAGGATGCGCTGAGAAAAACTTGGGCGGAAATTACTCCCGAAATAACCAGCAATTTAGTATTATCTGTATGGGTCGCCGTCTACACGCAGTGATTGATGGTGACGGAGAACCTGCCTGATATTAAAAAAAATGATTACTTGTATTTATTATATAATTTTTTGCCTTTAAAGTGGCACCTCATGCTAGAACATTGTTTTTCGTTCACGGGTATATAGTTAATGCCTGTAATAATCAGTTTCCCCAAATATGTGGATAATTAAACAACTTAATACTAATTCCGAAACATATAAGACCACCCCTAAGGCCTGTCTGCTTATCGCCTAATCTGTCTGCTTAAAAGATTATCATCGATATATTTTAGATGCCAGTGAAAAGAGTAACAGATCTAGCTGAAAATTAAGAATTTGAGACTGTCGTTCAAAGAACGAGTCACCTATGCTAGTAATAAGGCGTTGGGAACAAACGCGATTATGTAATGGATGATGCCAAATATAGGCGGGAAGTAATAAAGACTGTGACTGTTATAGGTGAGTGTAACCAAATTAATTTTACTATAAGAAGCTCTTGTGAGGACACCCAATTTCGTCTGGTCTGCAGAGTTGCCAAAAACGAAGAACTTGCTTTGTTTTCCTTGACGCGTTTCAACATAAAGAGACAAGGCATCCTAAACATCTATCATGGGTTCCCGAACATTGAAATTTATTGAGGTTGTGCCTACGTTCGCACGTGCGTTTGTAAAAACCGAGTAAGTTATGCCTGCTCGGCGAGGTTATGCTTAACAGCGGTTCCACAGCTCATGTGAGATACTGATTGGAGGTAGATAAAGGATTCCACCTCATATAAAAGAACACACACGCCAATTTTGTTTAAGTTTTTGTTAATTGGGAATAATTTTTAAATATCGAGCTCATTCAGAGCGTTCTGCCCATTCATTTGGGCAGCTATAGGACATCATCAATTGTATTCACTAATACTCGTACAATCTATTCAATTTATAATATACCTCCCAGTCCTTAGTCCATACAGTCTTCTCAGTCCATTCATTTAAATATAGTTCGCCCAGGCTATTTACACTCCGTCCAGTTCATTTATATTTACTATTAAGTTCATTCAGTTTAGCACTTCATACAGTAAATGCAGTAACATAGGGAAATCAAACTAAATTCAAATTTATCAACTATAAAAGCGAGTTTCTTCTAGTTCCTATCGAACATCAGCTTTAATAAAAATAATTATCTGAAGCTATTTATTTAACGAAATAATATTTTACAATATGATAGGCTCCTATAATTTAATAATATTCTTGCTTCCTAAATACCTAAATTGGGACTAGTTCTAAAACTGGGAAACTGGGGCTAGTTCTAAATTGGGGCCCTTTTATGAAATTTTATCATTGTCAAATTTTTTCGGTATCAAAACCAATCGGTCCAAGAATAAATAAATAATAAAATTTTTTTATTTATACCTAGAACTATTTTTACGTCATCGACGGTATTTGACTAAGAATAAGTTTATAAAACAAAAATGTCTAGTTGAAAAACCAGTTCAAGGTCGATTTTGTTCATATGCGATTTTAAAATACACACTCGTAAGGACAAGATAAAATTGGCACGTGTATATGCTTCCTTTTTATGCTTTTAAAATTAAAAAATTATAATCTACATATTTATTATCCCTACTATCAATATCGACGGATTAACAAATTATCGCTTAATAATATGAATAACAATGTTGCATACAACTGAAATAAAATTGTTTTGATTAAATTTAAATCAAAAATAATAAGTCTTATTTACAATAACTTCTTTCTAATGGAGTCTATCGTATCATAAAATATTTTCACACAGCTCATTCATTAGGTAACATAGGACACAAAACATTTTTTTTTAAAAGGACACAAAACAAAAAAATAATATTTTACGAAAAGTAAAAATTATTGATAAAATTCAAAGTTGATCTTGCTTCTTGTTTACGTTTTTATTCAACAACCCAATATGCAATGCCGACGGAATTCCATTTAAATTCGCGTTCTAAAACCACACTGCTTCTATGGAAAGAACCATGTGTATCACGCGGAAATTCGTACTCCCCGCCATAGCGCGCATTTAGGGGTATGATATTCGTAGTATTGCAACATTCGTACCGCCAAAATGAATAACTTGGTGTAAAAGTGCGCGGATGCACTGTTACAAATCGTGGGGACGACCTACACCCTGAAACTGTCTCATGCCGGGCGATTCATACTAACAAATTTCTATTAACTTTGCTAGGGCCGGCAACTTAGCCAAAATGGTTCATTATAAATGTAATTATCTCGAGATCTAGGCATACATTCCGTATGACATTCCGAAGTGCAGTGGCTATCTCATGAATATGTAAGTCTCATTCATTGTGTTGGTTCACTCAAATACTAACGTACTCTCTCTTTCTGGCACTACATCCCATCAAGGGATTTGCCGCCTCAAATGAGGTTTCATAATCATATTTTCATTTCGGATAATGAGTGATTAATTCATTGATCCTAAAACCAACCGTGAAATTTCGAAATAAATACGAACGTACCGCCGAGAGAATGGTACGGTTGACTCGTTCGGCTGCATTACTTTGTGGTGAATATATTGGGGTGCGAACGTGAATAACTCCGAATTTTTCCAGTAAAGCCTGAAACATTTTCGAAGTAAATTGCTTCCCATTGTCGCTGGTAATATGTTTGGAACAGAAAATACAAGGAAAATTTCATTCTCGAGGAATTGGCATATTAGCTGATGAAGCTTCTCTCAGAGGCTTTAGAATGACCAGTTTTGAGAACTGATCCAGTATAATTAGAATCTTCGCGTTACCGCCTTTGGATCTGGGATAAGGTCCTAAAAGGTCAATATATAACCTCTGAAAGGCTCGTTTCGAGAGAAATCGATGTCCCATCTCTGGCCTGGTAATAGTATTCACCGGCTTGGTCATTTTACACGTAGCACAATTTGCGACAAATTTTTTAACATTCAACGCAATTCGTTGCCAGTAGAATTCACGTTGGAGTCTGTCTCCCTTGGTGCCCGTATCCTGATTCGAAACCGGTGTTCACCACCGTGTGAGTTCGGACGGATGCGCGCACCAAGGCACCTTCTTTCCGTTATAATTTTTTTATTTTTGTTTGTTCGTTTCTCAGGTTCCGGCCGGAACTTAGGTTCATGATTAATTGTTATTTGCGTTTTTTTTATTTTTTTTTTAATCTCTGCACACGTTGTACGCCAGGAGCCATGCAAGCTTCAAACCTCACGAACCATAGCACTTCTCCTTGAGTAGAAGCCGGCAAAAATCACCGTGGAGGCCTCTGCATGCGCTCAGTGTAATCTGCAGGATGGCAGTAGACATCCTGTAACAAGATGTTATTCCAGCAACAGATGGGGCCGGAGGAGGATAGGCAACTGACATAACCGGTAATGAAGGCGTTCGCATACGATTATCTAATTGACTTTGAAACTCATTCTGCCTCTTAGTTATCAATGTCAACTGTGAAGATAGTTGATTCAATTGTGCCATAATATTTGTCACAGATAAATGTTGATTATCGGAAAGCTTTTTACCATCAGTCTCAGTTTGATTCTCGCCATGATCAGTATTTGTAGATTTCAAACATGAAGGCTGAATTATATTAGATGGACAAGCAGCGTTATTTGAGGAGGGATGTTTTGTGACCACATTTGGTGTTTCAACGGTTGCTTGTGTGATGGTTACTTGACTAGCCGCTTCAATAGATTCGTTTAACTTATCTACATTATCTAAGTAAATATTTATTGAGGATAATAAACCTTCACAAGAGTCTTTTTCTCGAAAAGTTTGGTCTTGATAAGTGCGTGATTGAGAGACGCGTTCTAACCGCCCAAAACATGTAACTAACGAGAAACAAAGTAACGGGCGGTTTTACTTTTTGTCCCGTCAGGTAGGTCTTTCAAATTAGAAACGTCGAGTTGTAATTTTGTACAGCAGCTTTCAATCTCAGTGTCAGGTCGTTTGGATGCTTTTGAATGCATTCGCTGCGGAACGGCTACCGTACCAACCTTCTCAGAGGCTATTAGGTCTAACAGATTATTCGTTGCCTCGGGTGTATCGGGAATCACTCCACAAATCTCGTATTTAACCTCAAGTTCGTCTGCTTTTAATCACAATAAGTCCATTTTGTTTCTAAACTAAAATGCTTTTAAAAATAAAAATAAATTTTTATGATGCCAGTAGTATGATTTGTTAACAAACAAAATTCAATATGTAGCCGATTCACGAACTATCACAATGAAACGGACCGCTAAATAAAAAACGAAAATGTGAACTTGTATGCAATTTTGTATATATGGTATATATAAATATTATATACACATATATAAAATTTTGTGCTGATATAGAATTAAAATGTAGTTTTGGGTTTGATGCGAATAGTCCGTGCAATTGAAAAAAAATATTTGTATCACCACAAATATTGAGTAATACGATAAATAATTTTCAAATCCTTCCTGATTTCTTATTTCCCAACAATAAGAATAAAAAGACGGGAAAGGTTCGGAGCCGAACGCTATGAGCATTTTTGTTGCATATAAAATAAAAGAAAATAGTTTTTCCAAAAAAAAAAAAATCACAAACCACCACACCTAAACATTATTACCACCCTCACTCCAAAACCCCCAAAATCAATCTCACCCGCACCACCCTATACCACACCACCAATATAATCACCCTTTAACACCTCCATACCCACTTCCACACACACACAAACAACCCACACAAACCCTCATCCACCAAATCCCAAATTCCCACACCAAACCCAAAACGCCTCATCCCACCCCCTCCACCTCCCATACCACCACTCCTACCACCCCCATAACCACACCACCTACACAAAACCACATCCAAACGAGATATATTTTGAATCCACATTCACATGCTCTATGAAACCAAAATAGAATAGAAAATGAAAAAAAAAATTAACAATTTTAAGGTAACAAAACCCTACTTACCTCCGAACACCCTAAACACAGAAATGTCCAAATCAATAGGGATCATTCCCAAGAATTGCTTGAACTTTTAGTGAAGAAATTAAGTTGATATCTTCATTCGTTCTCAAGTTATCGTGCACACAGACGGACAGACGGCAAACCGAAACCATGTAGCATTTTTTTATAACAAAAATGCTTAAAAAAATCCAAATGTAAGATATAAAAAAAATAGAAGAAAATATAAACTTTCACGAATAGAAGTGAAAAAAAGTAAACAATTTAATTCGCGAATTCGTAAAAATTAATGTAAATTACTTTGACTTAATAATAGGTAATGATAAATAAAGTACAAGATATGTGCAACTCAAACAAAATTAGTAAATGAGCCGAAATTAAATTAGTGCAAGGAAATTAATAATATGCAGGTGAGGATGAATTAGAGCAGTATTTTTTTGTCATTAGAAACGATATTTAATATTTGCGAATTTATTTATAGTAGGTAATTGGCTTCTTAGTGAGGCGTTGACATTGTTATTCATATTATACATACATATAATTGATTGTTTTTATTTGTAATTATTTTAATATTGTAATAATTGGTTTAATATATTATTATATTGATATTATTTTAATGTTTATATATTTATGATTAATTATTTTTATTTATAATACATATGTGGATATTCTATTTAGCATTTATGTTATTGTGTAAATTATTTTCGATGCGTATATCAATACTGCGGTGGCTTGAATCCTGTAGCTTCTTCAATCTTCGTTCCTTTCTCCTTTACCTGTAAAACTTATGCGTTTTGTATTTGAGGGGGGGGGGGGGAGGGCTGGGAGACGGGCGGGGGTTGGCCGTAGAGTGGATGTAGGTGATAAGTTATATTGAGTGAACTATGCGAAGACATTTTAAAGTTATTTTTTCCGACTATTTTGTTCACATATGTACATAGAAATTTATCGTTGAGTTGAGACTCATGTGACATGTGTACGCGTGAATGGTTTTTTGAGGCCAGAAACTGGTCTCAAACGAGTCCTTGTATGGTTTCCCCATTGTAATTTAAATTCATGTACATATGTAATATGTACATACATTAGTAAGTGTATTATTATTTATTTGCTTTTATTGTTTATTTAACTGGTTTATAATTTATTTAATTAAATTATTCTTCTCTCTAATTATTAATAATGCGCGGTAAAAATTTGTAATTTCAAATAATATAAATAAAACATATATTTTTTGTAGACTTGTTGAAAACGGTAAGACCTCACGTCGCGCGTGGTATGGAGGGGTTAGGTTAGGTTAGGTTAGGTTAGAGAGGCTGCTATCGCACACTTAGGCCAGTAGTCGCCCATTGTGATACCACAGGATCCTATCTCCCTTTTACTCCTGCTGAAACCATCCAGAGCTACTTATGTAGCGTTAAATATATCGCATTCCACAGCCCGCGAGTTGCGAAAGGCTGTCCATACTATACACACCTAAATACTTATGCCTTCTGTATGATAGTGCCGGACACGAGCATAGGAAGTGATCTAACGTCTCTTCCTCCTCTTCGTCTAAACAACTTCTACAAAAGTCATTCGTCTGTAGACCCAGCCTTCTTGCATGTTCCCCAAAAAGGCAGTGTCCTGTCAGTATTCCTACAACCAATCCTACCTCTCGTTTTCCCAGGGATACAAGTGCTTTGGAGCGCCGCAGGTCCAGTTTCGGCCAAACCTGTTTTGCTACCCTGCACGTCAGGGTGTTGGTCCACCTCCCGTTTGTCAAACCGATTGCCTTTTTACTGAGCGCCGATTTAAGCGCTGCTATAGGCCTCCCCAGACCGGCCCTTTCCGGCTGCATCTGGAGAGTCGTACCGTACCTAGCTAGTTCGTCCGCCCTGCAGTTTCCCGTGATGTCCGAGTGACCAGGAACCCAGATTATCTGGATACTGAAATACTCGCTCATCTCATTAAGAGATGATTGGCAATCTAGCACCACCCCTGACTTCAGACAAACCGCCTCTAGCGATCTGACTGCCGCCTGACTGTCCACATAAAACGCGATATCCCTAACGGATACCACGTTATGCTTCAACCATGTCCCGACTTCGCCTATCGCCACCACTTCAGCCTGGTTCACGCTGCAGTAGTCAGGGAGACGAACAGAAATATTAACATTAAGCTTCTCACAGAAGACTCCGGCTCCTACTTTGCCGTCTAGCTTAGAACCGTCCGTGAAAAATTGCAGTGCCTCGTTTTCCAGTATTGATCCGTTCCACCAGGATTCTCTCGAAGGACAGATGGTCCGGAAAACTTTATCGAAGCACAACGTTGGTTTAATATAATCTAGATTCACCAGTTCTTCCCTTAGCGATCTAACTATCGTTGAGTGTCCCGCCTGAAGACACTTCCACTGAGAGACAGCCGAGAGCCTTGTAGCCACATTGGCTGCCATCTGCTTACCAAAAAATTCGATTTGAATAAGGTGGAACATAACCTCTAAAGCGCGTGTAGGTGTTGACCTAAGCGCCCCGCTTATAATCATGCAGGCCGTTCTTTGCACCTTCTCCATCATCTTCCTATATGTTACCTTCTCCAGAGCTGGCCACCACACACCAACCCCGTACATCAGCACAGGTCTTACCACAGCGGTATAGAGCCAGTGTACCAGCTCTGGTTTTAGACCCCATCTCTTACAATGTTAGGCTTCCAGCTTAGCTTACTGTCCAAGATTATGCCCAGAAATCTCGCTCTGTCAGCAAAAGCCAGTGTAATGCCGTTCACGGTAGGAGGACTAACTACCGGAATTTTATATTTCTTAGTAAATAGTACCAGCTCTGTCTTGGAAGGGTTAACCCCTAATCCACATTTGCTGGCCCATTTCGTAACGATCAGGAGTGCATTCTTCATAACATCCCTAATCGTATCCAGATATTTGCCTGAGACAGCTATCGCTACATCATCCGCATACGCTACTACCCCTATCCCCTCTCCCTCCAGTTCCAAGAGCAATCCATTCATCACAACACTCCAAAGAAAGGGGGCATTACACCTCCTTGCGGGGTTCCTCTAACCGCCCGCCTTCTAATGGTGACCTCCCCCAGTTTCGAGGTAATAATCCTGCTTACCAGCATCTGATTTATCAACCTACATATGGGGTAGTCCACATTCAAAAATAGCAATCCTTCCATGATCGCCTCCGTTTTAACATTATTAAAGGCACCCTCAATGTCGAGAAATGCTACTATACAGAACTCTTGCGAGTAAATTGACTTCTCAATCATGCGTACTAGATCGTGCAGAGCTGTGTCCATCGACGTTTTCTTACAGTACGCATACTGCGACATTGCCCAACTCCTGGGCTCATTTTTTGATCGAATACCTATATCTTCCAACCTTTTCAAGGTTTTCAACAGAAAGGATGATAGAGTTATAGGTCTCAGATCCTTTGGATAGGCATGCAAGCTTTTTCCCGATTTCGGGATAAAGGCCACTCTGACCTCCGTCCATTTTTTAGGAATATAGACCAGTTTCAGACATCCCATGAAGATACCTTCCAGCCAGGGGAAGGTGACTGCTGAGTTTCTCTGGATCTTTGCTGGTATAATCCGATCCGGACCCGCCGATTTATAAGGTTTAAATCCGTTCAGCGCCCAACGGATTCGCTCCTTATCCGCAATGCCCTCCATCTCTATTGAAGGTGTTACTCGATTAGCTCTAGGCTCTGTCGAGTCTTCAAAGCTTCCCAGAAAATGGGTCTCGATGAGGAGCTCCAATGATTCCGCACTTGAAGTTGTCCATGACCCGTCTGGTCTAATTAAATAACTAGGACTGGTTGGGTTAGAAGCTAGAATTTTCGTAAGGCGAGAAGTCTCAGAGATCTCCTCCATTCTACAACAGAAGAGTCTCCAAGACCCCCTTTGTGCCTTCATAAACTCTTTTTTGTACTTTCTGAGGTCCTCCTTATAGGAGTACCAATCCTGAACCTCCCTTGTGTTCTTAGCTTTATTAAAAGCTCTCCTACACACACTCCGATATGTTCCCAACTCCTTGGTCCACCATATCGGTTTCTGCCTGCCCCTAGGCTTTATTAGGGGGCACGCAGCATTAAATGAAAGATTGCATGCCTTTGTGACAACATCAACCATGCCATCTAATTCCTCTACTATCGCCGGAAGTCCAGGAACCTCCAGCGGCAGTAGTTCCTTCAACTCCTCTCCATATTTGTTCCAGTTTGTCCTTCTGGGATTCCTGAAGGATTTCCGGGTAACAGGTTTAATGTCGAGGTTATAAATTACATATCGATGATCAGAGAATGAGTGCTCTTTCGCCACTCTCCACCCTCTGATCATATGAAAGATCGTTTCTGACACAAAGGTGACATCTAAAACCTCCTGTCGATTTTTAACAATAAATGTCAGTTCTCGTCCAATATTGCAAACTAAAAGGTTGGTATTTAATAAATAATCAAAAAATAACTCACCCCTCTCGTTGATGTCTGTGCTTCCCCAGATTGTGTGATGCGCATTTACATCACATCCGAGTACAACACCTACCCTTCTTTGATCTGCTTCCCGGATCAGTTCCCCCAGGTTAGGTGGAACCTCCTTCCCGCGATCCATATAGGCTGAGGCTAGCCATAGCTTTTCACAGCCAACCTCAGCGCTCACCGCTGTAACGTCTCCGCTACTAAATTGTGGAAGAAGAAAAATATTCAAATTATTTTTCGCTAAAATACACGATCTGATCTTCTCAGAGTTGCTTGAGTATAGTAATTTATACCCTTTCATTCTGAGGCCACAGATCCTGTTATTGTTAATCCAAGGTTCTTGGATTGATTGATTGATTGGACTGTATAACCAAGTACTTGACGAGTGTCCCGGTTAACGCCGGGCCTATTCCTACAGCCTTTTTACACATAACAATAGGAAGGATAGGAAAGGTGTTTTTTTTTGGGACAGAACGACCCGGTTTCAGACACCTAGCGATCGTACGGCACAACACAATTCTAATCTACTTCTAATCTACGGAGGGGGGATAAAGGTTTAATAGGTTCAATGGATAACGATGATATTGGTCTTCAAAAATTGCTTCTGATTTAAATCAGCAACCTGATAGAAAAATATTATTATTTCACGAGCTTCTGGAAATTCCCTGAAATATAATTCAAAATTAATAATTTCCAGCTTCCTAAAATAAAATTGATTGATTAATTCACTCCGAATACAGTCACCTAGGTAAATCCGATAGTGAGTAATACAAACACAACACAATTCTAAACTACACAATCATCAATTAATATTTTAAAGAAGTATTAGACTACAAACATCCTAAGACTCCTGAAATTTAATTCTTCATTAATGTTTTTCGGCTTCCTAAATAATACAAACATTTATTGATTAATCCTCCTAAAACTCAACAATTTACAAAAGCACTTCCTGAAATCATAGTTATTAGAATTATATTAATAATAAAACTAAACTGAAATCCAGTAGCATTTAAAAATTATACTGTAAACATGGTTGGGCTGTATAGTACTTAAATTGTCAGACTAATATTATGAAACTTACAACCAATTTCTCAGAATTCCATCGTCAAACAGCCGAACACTTAACATCAAATTGGTAAGAAACACAAATCGAAATATACAAAATTTCAAGATCAATCTCGAAATAACGTAAAAATTTCAAAATTTAGTAAAATATTATAAATTCCATCTTATCGATAACTACACCAACGATAAGTTTTGTTTTACGCCGCAATGATTTCATTGGGTAATTTAACTATATCCCGCGAATCTCTTTTTAATTAATGTGTCCAAGATAAAAAGGTAATTCAATTATTACAACAACAATGTTAGTTCCGAATAATGAAAATTAACAGAATTATTCATTAATTTTACAAGTATGAGCACTTTAAGTAAGAACTAACAAGCAATTTATTCAAGATTTCAATATTCTTAGGTTATTAAAGAATCAAATCAATTGCATACATTAAAGGGGCAATTAAATATCTATACTTAAAAGATTTTTTCTCAGTACAATACAGCCATATCCTTCATAATAAGCCAAGCTTAATAGTGAAATTTTATTTGCACGTAACAGTACATAATAACAATCTTAAGAGTTTATACAAAATAATAAGAAATCATATAGTAATTTAAACAAATAATTAATCGTTCGTTAAGAGTTAAACTTAATAACATCACAATACTGTTAGTAAGATAAAAATTAATTTACATTTAGTGTTCATCTTCTCAGTATATTTCATTTGTAACTTATTTATTAATACTTTAACTTATGAAAGTTTATAAAATTCCAGGAGATGGTAATTGCCTTTTTAATTCTCCATCAGCTACAAATGAAAGAAAGAAAGAACGAAAGAACCCCAGAAACCATCCTGCAGTGTTAATCAGTTACGGACTATCGTAACTGAGTACCTCAGGAATAATCTTAATGATTACATTCCAACTTTGCTGGATTCTTGCCGTTCTATATATTCATCTAACCTTAAATTGTCTGAAAGTGATTTAATAACAAAATATTTAACTAATTTACAACAAGATGGTTTCTAGGGTGGTGCTGAATGTCTATCAGCAATTTCAAAATTAAAAAAAAAAAAATCATAAAAATTAATGTGCATTACCCAAATTCCCAACACCAAGTCAATTTTCTTCCTGAAACTCCAGAATAAAATTTTGAAATTAATTTATTATACACCGGAAACCATTATGACAGTTTAGTTCCACCATGTAATTCATCTATCTGCACATTCTCTGAAATTTAATAATGAATTAATATTTTCCTGCTACATGTCCTACCTAAATGGAAAAAATGTCAATAATAGCAAAAAATCATATATATTAGCTGTTCAGGTAAAAACTTATTTTAGGATAAATATTTATTTAGGAGTATTTATTCCTCGAAGCTTACAAAATAAAAACAATTAATTATAAACATTAAATATAAACATAAAATAATAAGGGCACTCGGATTGACTCGAACAAACAAAATCATTTGAATTAACTGAATCAACCGAAGGGAATTGGGCGCTCACCCCCTCAGTTCAGTCAAAAAATTGAGCTACTAAATTAACTGAAGAGATGTACTTAATGATGAATGTACTCATGTACTTAATTCAGACAGGTTGTTTTTCTTGTATTTTTGACATTTACATATTTGTTTTACGCTCATTTCATTTGCGTTTTTTTTAGAAAAGTGTGTTTGTGTTATTTTCAAATTAAAATTATACAAATTTTAATAAAATAGAATTAAATTATTATCTACTGTATGATTTAAATTAATTTAAGTAATATTAGAGTTATTAAAAATGGCCTTAGAATACGATCTTAAAGAATTTTTACGTTTCGACAACGACCAGGATTTTTTAATAATCAACAAAAGCCTAATTTAAAATGATTTAGTTTGACATTTGTCTGAAGTGAAGAGGTGTGAAACGAACACCCAATCCACCTTGGCAGCTGAATTAAGTGAATAGCAACTCAATTATCTGAATAATAACTCAATCGCAACTCAATCAATTCAGGTCAATCGAAAGCCCCCAATACCAATATAATAATATTAAACTGATTATTAAAATAATCCCAAAAAAAACAATCAATTATATATATATATATATATATATATATCCGTTTTCCGGCCCGCATACCCAATCGTGTAAATATTATTGGAATACGAAAAAGAATCATTCCAAAAATTTACCTTGTATGCAATATGCACCACCATACATAACCGTGCATTCCATTCAAACAGGTTTTCACCCGAAAAAACAATACTATAACTATATACCAATAAACTGACTAATAATTTATCAAAAACAAATTATTAACGTTATACAATTTATATGTTATCAAATTATGAAATTTTTCAAAAAGGACCCCGATCCAACTAAGAATGGTTAAAATCCGTAAGACACCACAAACTGTGGTTACTTACACATACATTTGTGCATGGTGAACTCAAATAGAAGCACAAAAACACCTTTTTGTGAACGCGAAAGGGGTATATAAAATTAATTATATACACATGGATTCATATACATACCTACAAACACAAATTTGCACATGCCCATACATATACATGCACATATACATACCGGAGATCACACAACAAACACAACCTAACCTTGTTTCATTTTTTACTACATACTCGAAAACTAAAATAAAATTAAAAAATACATGTTTAAAATGTACGTATATAATATTAATCTATATCACACTTTTATTCATTTTTAAAATATAAAAATATATAATATACATAATATTATATATTATATAATAAAACTATTCTCCATTAACTTTTTTATTATTATTATTTATTTTCGCGCGCAAACTCATCGTAATTTCAATGATCATTTTTGATCATCATGATGATAAAGAAATACACAAATTACATCGTTTTATATTTTATTTTAATCCTTTTCTGTTATTTGTCTTTTAACTAAATGATCACGTACCCTACAAGCCAAAAGCACCTAGTCGATGATTCCTTTTCCATTAAAATAAAAAACTTGCAATGCTACACCCTGTCTAAATGTATTTATATATACCATTAATATGTTTGTTGAAACTATATAAAAAAATTTAAATTATAAAAACATGTCGACCAAATACTTTTGGCCTGTAGTGTATATAACCATATTATTATTTTTGTGTGTGAACGTATAAAACAGTATATACAACTAAAAAAACAAATTTGTATATATGTATGTACATAAAACATAAGGTCGAACCAATTTTTTATTTTATATCCCTTTACAACTTTCTTCTAAATTTTAAAGTAATGTATAAATAGCTACCACACACACACACACGCAAACAGTACCACACCACACTATGGCGAAACATTAAAAATGCGTATTTACTACACAAGCACAACAACCACTAAAATATATCCATACAAATAAAAATAAATAAAATCATAATTTTTAGATTGAAAATATAATCAAAAATTAAAATAATTAAAACACTTATCTTATATATCCTTTGGAATTATCCCCACAATGTGAACAAACTCATACATAGAAATTATTGTGATGCATTTCCTCGCACGACACACAATTTCTATACATTGCTGCGCACTACACACTATTTTTAATTTTAATTTTATTTATTATTATTATTATTATATTAATTCACTTTTAATTAAATTATTAACACGTTATTATATTATTTTAATTATTTATTAACACATTACATTACATTAAATTAAACTAAAACTAAAATTTAATTTTATTCTAAGCAGAGAAAGACGAAAACGCGTCTGTCCTCTACGAATACAAATTCACTCTCCCGTTAATCCAAGGTTCTTGGATTAACACTAAATCCTCATCTGACTTAGTCAGTCTGAGCACGAGAGCTGCAGAGGCAGCCTTCGTGTGATGTAGGTTTATTTGTACAATGCTAACCATTGTAATGGACCTTACTCACCTCTTCCTGCACTCCCTGCATCAGGATAGTGCCATCTACCTCATTGTGCCAGACGCTGTCTTCCTCTCGTCGAGAGCCTGACAGGATGTCCCCACCAGGCTCCAGAGAGAGGAGGCTATCTCCCCTAACTATGCTCCCCAGAGCCGAAGCATCACTCTCCTGGCCGTCCTCAGCCCGTTTGACCGTCTCCTGCTGGGTCCGTTCGCCGTCACCCCAGGCTGGTCTTTCGCAGTTGCGTCGGTCTCGTCCTTTTTATATACTTTGAGAGTGATCGACCCGAACCCGAAGTTGATCACTCCCTTTAATTTTGCAAGGGAAGCCAGGGATTCTTTATTGATCAGCATGATTGCCAATCTAAAGCCTCCCTTAGCTTCCTCTCGCTTTATAATCCTCCAGTCTTCCGTTGGAAGATCGGGATTGCTGAATGATCTCGAGGATCTCTTCTACTTTATCCGGCTCGGTTGGCAGCCAAACACGTGCCCTCGGCCTGCTCGGGATTTCCTCCCTGCAGACTGCCTCAAGCCTCGCGCCCGGCCACACCTCGCCTACTTCGGCCACTGCCCTTTTGTCAAGGTCGACCGATCTCTGATCCGAGCACGCAGTCAACTTCACGCGCCCCTGGTACCATCCCGCATCTCTGCAGGACGGGGGGATCCCGGATTTTCTCTCAGGATCCGCAGAAAAATGGAGTTTAGTGCATTAAACACTACTTTCCATTTCTCTGACGTGATGCTCCCATCTTCCTGACTTCTGTCAATGACGGCTAGCAACAACACGTGCTCCTTTAGGATCTCACTGAATAGCTTCAGTTTTTGATCCCTAGGAGCACCCGACCACTTTTCTACCTGAACCTTGGCTCGCTTACTCTAGCCCGTTTCCAGCTCTTCCTGGGACATCTGTCTTTTAGACAAAAGAGCCCTTTCCGAGCTGTCACAGCCGACAGTTTTTTTAGCCCATGCCACAGATCCTCGTTGTTCTACTGTAAGCTGCCCCTCAGGGGTCGCAGCCAGTTTTTCTAAAATTCTGTACGCCGCCGTCTCTCCCTGTATCGACGCTTCGATTGAGGGATCTCCCTCAATCCCCCTTATTTCCTTTAGCGGGTCCGCTTCCACCTGGCTTCGATGCCAAATTGTCGCTTAACCTTGCCCCTGATGATGAAGCCCCACCTTCACGGTTAGGGTTGCTACCTTCTTCCGGTTTTTGAAGGGTGCCGGCCCCTTTAATTTTATTTTGTTGTTTTTCCATGTTTCTCCCACGAGTATCGGAGAAATACAGGTCAACCTGCGCAGAGATCCGTGTACGCAAGCAAGGCTAAATACAACTGGAGGTCGCCAGGTATCCAGAGGGCTCCGTTCACGACTGGGCTTTGTTAAATGGGCCCCCAGTCTAGCTGATCATCAGCACGGGTCGCGTAACACCTTAATCCAGCCCATTGGCTTACTGAGCACACCACCCCTCGCGCCCTTGCCCTCCTCCCATATTCACTCCCCCATTCAGCCATTCATGTGGATATCCCAAACAAATGGGACCCACTTCATTCATAGGATTACCGTTTATAGGGTTCCCCACTCACTACCTGGGGGCCCGGGAGCACAGGGAGACGTGATGCTCGGTTTACCGTGGTTGTGGTCGATGGTTTTATGGCGCCTTCAGTTCGCCTTTCCCTACTGGGTATCCTAGGCACTCAGAATTTGGTGAACAGAGGTTAACCACTCCCCCGTTCTCTAAGACTCTCCTCCCAGCAGAGCTGCGGTTGGGGACGGCTTATTTTATTCACCGCTAACCTACCTATCGATAATCCGTTCACTATCCACCAACTGTGACCCCCCCGATAGCTGCAGCTCGCCACGGGGGTTGCAAAACACAAAAAAAACAACTTTTTCAGTTAGTTCACTAAAAAGATGCGCAATCTTAGATTTAATATCCCGCAATAAAAACATTTTTGATTTTCCTTCACCCAAAATAATAGAGCGCAAAGTGTCATTCTTCGTTTTAGGAATTTTAAATTTAATAACGTAATTAGTATTTTTTGTTTTTGCTCTGCTGTCAAATTTTAGTTTTTGAGTTGTGTTTCTTTTTCATGTCATGTGCGATATGTTGTGATATGTGTTACGGCATGGCAAAGAGAAAATGATTTTTAATTTTAATTTTCGTTGTAAAGACAAGTAAATCTTCGATGTGTGAGGGCTATTAATGTCGACTATTTATGGCGTTTTCTTTTTATAAAAAAGTGGCAAAAAATTTTGATGTACATCAATTGATTCATTATATCCGAATCCCATAATTTCGTCAAATCCAGCTTTGCACACCGAATTTGACCTCCTTTTATTGAGAAATGGCCTACTTCCATTGAGCATAATGTTAGAGTGCCAATCCAATTGTGCATACCATATTTGACAGTAATTGGTTAAGGAACGGTAACGCTCCATTGAGCATGGCATTATATGTCCTGTGCAGTATAATTTACTTGGTAATTAATCGAATATGTACCATTGCCTTTGAGATGCCCCACATATTTTTTGTTAAATACTAATAGATTTTAGAGAAATTTTTAATATTATTTAAATAATTATGGTTTCAGGAAATTCGACTGTAAGTTGTGGCAAATACATGGCATTAGGATTAAATTGAGAAATGTTTATATTATTTAGGAAACCGGAAAATATTAATTTAGAATTACATTTCAGAAAATCTACAGATGTAGGTGAAATAATATTTCTTCGAAATATTAATTGGATGGTTCACAAGCCAAACCGATTAACTCCATTTTGATTTTTTTTTAATTTTAAATCAACGTACTTGATTGGCTCCTAACTGTTTATATTTAATACAAATTTTGCTAATAATAAGTGCTAATACCACTAAATGACAAAATTAAAAGTAACTAAGGTTGCAATTTATGAGGAATTTAAGAAAAACCATTTTTGTATTTCCCCATTTTTCGCTACTTCTTGTTTTATGTGGAGTTAATCGTTTTGGTAAATGAAACATCCAATTGTTGATTGTGTAGATTAGAATTGCGTTGTCATTGTGTTACTAACTATCGACTTAACCTAGGTGTCTGTAACCGGGCTGATTCAATCAATCAACTTGTTTAGGAAGCCGGAAAGCATTGATTTTGAATTAAATTTCAGGAAATTTTCAGATCTAGGTACGTGAAATAATAAAATTTTTCCCTCAGGTTGCTGAATTTGGGAAGCAATTGTTTAAGACCAATACCATCATTATCCATTAAATCTATTAAGCCTTTATCCTTCCTCTAGTAGATTAGAAGTAGATTAGAATTGTGTTGTACCGTACGATCGCTAGGTGTCTGAAGCCGGGTCGTTCCATCCCAAAAAAAACCCTTTCCTATCCTTCCTATTGTTATGTGTAAACAGGCTGTAGGAATAGGCCCGGCGTTAACCGGGACAATTGTCAAGTACTTGGTTTTACAGTCCAATCAGTAGGTAATTGGCTTCTTAGGGAAAGGAAGGGAGGGAAGTGGACAATGATAATTTAACTTACAATTCAGCAAATCAACAAATCAAACAGTATAAAACCGGAAGCACTCAAATTTGCTAAAATGCACTTATACGAACAGGTATAACGAAACGAATCAACTGTCAAACTCCTAAGAGGAAATCAAGTCAGATGATGTGTACAAATATTATTATAGTGTATTAACCAACCAGAATTTGTAACTAAAATCAATACAAAATGTAGCAATAGGTAGATTCGAGTTGATCAGAATCACTATGTTATGTATTATGGAAGATAAAGAAATTTTTTTTTTTAAATGAATAAATTTTTATACAAAACTATGCTCGATTTTCCTAATTCAACAAAAGCAAAAAAATCCAAATAAAAAATTATAAAATTTTATCCATTTTGGATATTAGGAAAAAGAAACATGTGCCAAAAACAGGAAGGAAGAAAGATGGATACCGGGAAAGGAAATGATTCTATAAGGGAAAGCCAGATTTAGATTTGGGCGCTACTGTAGCAGTTTGTTTGACCTAGAGAATGCACGCGAACAAATATTGAAAAACAAAGAAAATAATTAACCAACACCAACATAAAAAATCATCTATTATGTGGGCGTGGGATTTGAAGAGTATATGTGAGCCAAGAGTAACCGCGAGGAAGGAAACGAAGCCAACTACCTACCTATTTTGGAGATGGATAAATGGAGATAAATAATGAAAAGATTCGATATCTTTTGCAATTTTATTACGACAAAGGTAAAAACGCGGCTCAGGCTTGCGAAAAAGTTTGTGCTGTTTAGGGAGAAGGTGCTTTATCAAAATCAGCAGCAAAGAAATGGTTCGTGCGCTTTCGTTCTGGGAATATTGATTTCAAAGATACACCTCGCTCTGGTCGACCAACCACTGGAAAAGTCGATGAAATCATGCAGAAAATTGAAGAAGACCAGCATATAAGCAGAGCCATGCAAATGGTAAAGAACTAAATATTGATCATAAAACAGTTCCAAACCATTTGAAAATGGCTGGATACAAAAAAAAGCTTGACGTTTGAGTACCACATGAATTAACAGTTAAAAATTTAATGGACTCGATTTCTATCTGCGAAACGCTGTTGAAACGGAACGAAATCGGGCCAATTTTAAAGCGGATTTTACTGGTGATGAAAAGTCGATAAGATACGACAACGTTGTATAGATGATGGACGAAACGAGCTCAAAAAGCTCAAAAAACTCATGGACGAAACGAGGTGAAGCTTCCCAAACGGCATCAAAACCAGGACTGACGCCAAGAAAGGTAATGCTGTGTGGCTGGTGGGATTGGAGAGGTATCGTGCATTATGAGGTGCTGCCACCGAGCCAAACAATTGATTCTTATCTTTAAGCAATTCAGTTAAAACCTCCAGAATTGATCAGCAGAAGGGCGTTGTGTCCCATCATGATAACGATAGGGAACACACACATCACCCAGGTGAAACTGAGAGAGCTTGGCTAGGCAGTTTTGAAGTATATAGTCCTGACCTTACACCATCGGACCACCATTTGTTCCGGTCCATGCAGAACCATCTTAATGGTTTTACTTTAAATTCAAAAGAGGCCTGTGAAAATGAGTTGTTTCGATTTTTCTCCTCTAAACCACAGAAGTTCTACAGTGATGGGATCATGGCTCTACCAGAAAAATGGCAAAAGGTCATCAATCAAAATGGTACATATTTGGTTTAATAAAGTTCATTTGAAATAAGAAAATTCTTTGTTTCAATTTCACCCAAAACAGGCCACGAACTTAGGTACCGTTAAAAAATAAAAAAGTTTGAGCCGCAAAATTGATTTTCTGCGCACCAGCATGTATTGGTTCTCTCGTATTTACTTTATTTTTTTATTTTTATTTGTATATTACGCACAAAACAAAATTGGCACACCAGCGTGTTTTGCTTCTCTCTTATTTACTTTATTTTTTATTTTTTTTATTTCGTTGCATCCCTACTGGAAGGGAATCGATGAACTCATCGATGAGTTCACCATGACTCATTCAATGAAGTCTCAAATGAATTTTATTCTGTGCCCGGGGCTAAAGTCATTTATATATTTAATGAAGTTTTACATGATCTAATGAAGGATGTTCATAAGAAATTTTCTGTATAACGCATCGATGAATTCATACACGATTTTTGTAAAGAAGTCATTGAGATAGTAATAAGGCAGTTTTTACGGAAATTCATGTAAGTAGTGTGCTATAATCTATTAAGGGGCATTTTGAATGGTTCTTTATGATTTGTGATTAATATTTTATGTTTTAACTATAAAATAAAACACGTCTTCACTTTGTAAGTCACTTTTAGTTCAGGTACACATATTGAATTACTTTTATTTTCTTATGTTATTAAAATAACATCCCATAGTTAAACGAATTGCCCAAGTAAATTAAAATTGTGGGTTTGATCACTTCTACAAATTTTACTAGAGTAACATGTTTATACAAGTTAAAAAATTAAATGGTTTCTCTCAGTGAAATTGGATTTTACCGTTAGAAAAGTAATAATAGCCTCTCCACTAATGACTTTTATTAACAAGTTCATTAGTTGATTCAGTAAAACGCCCAATACACAATTTTAATTTCTCACGGTGAGAAAAATAATCGCAACATATCTTTTGGCCAAAATTTCATCGAGAAGTTCACTTATGTTGTCATCAGTTGCTTGACTTACAAAAAATTCAGTCACATACAATCAAATAAAATTTGAAGATTTTTCAATACTAAATCAAAAATTTATGTTATTTGTATGTTTGTGAGAGTTTTTGCGTTACTGTATTTGAGGCTTGATGAACATTTTCCGGAAGGGATATTCTTGGGACAAAATTTCGTTGCATTTTTCTATATAATGCGGCGCCAAAAACATCTTCGATGTTAAAAACCTAACAAACCTAATAAAAACCTAATAAAACCTAACTAACTAATTAAATATAAAATATCAAAAACAAATTTATACAAAATCAATTTTATAAAAAAAATGAAAAAATGTTGTCAATGAATTTATGACTGATAACATAAAAAAAATTAAAAGATTATTCGGTACCTCGTTCGGTGTGATGATGATGTTGATGGTCGTCGATGTTGCGCGATGTGACGTCACCAGCAAATTATTATTACTGTTTTTTTTTATGGGCCACTATTAAATTTAATCATATTTTATTTTTTCCCCTAAATAACACCCAACAAAAACGTAAATGGACGGTATTTTTTTTTTTTTACATATACATACATTCATACTCGTCCATGAAATGTAATTAAATAATTTTTAGGATCGTTTTTGTTTTTTTTTGTATGCACACACTTTTTCACGCACAAAGCACTTGGGTCCGTTAACTTTTTACTATTTAAATAATTTAATGTCCAACATTCTGTATTATATAGATTTAATTTTAACTTAGGCACACAACGGGGTCCAATATATATTTTATTACCCAATAAGAGTAATATGATTTCTTTAAAAAAAAAACACACTAATTGTTAAGGAAATTGAAATATTTTTTATTTAATGTGAAGTACAATCGATACAATTAAGTTCTGAATAAAACGTCATTCAAATGGCCTTTACGACTTCTTCTGCAGGACGAATTCGATGAAGCCAATTTTCTAGCACTTTTTCCACTAAATCAAGTCGTATGTCATGAATAGCACGTTCAATATTTACTTATAAAGCTTGAAGAGAGTTTGGTTTATTGCTAAAGACCAATAATTTCAAATAACCCCACAAGAAATAGTCTAATGGTGTTAAATCACAACTTCTTGGAGGCCATTCGATATAACAATTTCTCGAAATAATCGAATCTCCAAACTTTTCTCGCAATAATTCAATTGTTGCACTTGCTGTGTGGCACGTAGCCCCATCTTATTGGAACCATATGTTGTCAAGATCAACTTCTTCCAATTTCGGCCATAAAACGTTGGTTATCATCAATTTCCATTGACAGTAACGGTGTTATTAGCTCCATTTCGAAAAAAATACGGACCGACGATTCCACCAGACCAAAAACCACACCAAACTGATACTGTTAAAGTTAGCCGAAAGTTTCCAGCCGAAAGATAATGCAGATAGTGTCTTGAATACATCAAAAATCAGTCATGAACTCGAATTTAGGAGAATTTAGGATCGAATTACATCATTCGGGTGAAGGAGAAATTATTTCAGTTTATAGAAATTTAAAAATCGATACGAGCGAGAGTATAGAGAGAGTTTAAAAATAGTCAAGACACTATCTGCATTATCTTTCGGCTGGAATCTTTCGGCTAACTTTAACAAGGTACCAAACTGTCAATTTAGGTGAATGTAATGGTTTTTCATGAATAATTTGTTGATTTTCTTCGCACCAGAATCGACAGTTTTGTTTACTTAACGCACCACTCAGATGAAAGTGAGCCTCATCGGAGAAGTTGATTTTCTAAAAAAAATCGTTATCGTTTCAAGTTGTTCCAAGGCAAAATCAACAAATTTACGAAGTTTACCGTGGTCCAATGGCTTCAGTTTTTGAGTGAGAACAATTTTATACGGATGCAAACCCAATTCCTTTCTCAAAACCTGCCAGGTTGTTTTTTGAGACAGTTCCAATTCTTGAGAACGTCTTGGAATCGGTCTTCAGCAACACTTGCCTGAAAATGTACGCTCAAAATCTTCAACAATTCGACGAATATCGAGCACACTTGGACGATTATTACGACTATAAAATGGCAAAAGCGCACGAAAAGTTGCTATTTGAGAACGATTATTTTGATAATAATACTGAATAATTTGTAAACATTGTTCTTGCGTATATCTCACCATGATGAAATTGTAAATATTACTGAATACAATGAAACAAAAATGACAGATCATGACATATTACAAATGGCCGAAACGTAACTTAAAAATCATACCATTCCTATAGACCATTTTCCTCAAAAAAAATTGACAGCTGGAGCTGTATGGCAAACCAGAACAAACTAAAATTTATTTGTAATTGTTAAAGTTTATGACACAACTATTAAAGTTTAATGTTTAAAACATAACCACAAACAATTGTACTGTTAAATTTTAATATCATTGTGAAAATTTATGAATAAAATAAAAAAATAGAATTTTATTTTAATGGTTTGCCATACACGTTCAACTGTCATAATGTTATTTTGACGTTTGAGGAAAATGGTCTATTGGAATAACCCCCAATATACACAATATTTTTTCATATTTATTTCGATTTCTTTTTTTTTCATTTTATTTTTATTATACACCATACTTTTTCCATATTTATTTCGATTTCTTTTTTTTTCATTTTATTTTTATTCAATATTAATCGTAAACGCACGATATTATGATAAAATGATTTTTTTCGGTCACAAATTTATTTACTTAATTAATGTACATACCTATATACAATTATACATTAACAATTTTTATAATTTATATAATTTTTTATAATTAATATAATTTTTATAATTTATTTATATCCTTATGTATAGTTCTGTATTTTCCAATTCTTTGGAATCAAATTCGATAAACCACTTTTTACTTAATTTTTTTCAGTTTTATAAAAAAACTCTGACGATCACTTGATCACAAAATTCTAAAATTGACTGCCCCCCCCCCCCCCGCACTTCTGGTCGGCCTTTTTATATTTTTTTTTTCAACACCCGCCAAATTTTGCGCTGTACTTTTAGTAGGATTCTCAAAAAAAAAAAATCGCAAATCATTTCCCATAAAAAAAAAAATTAAATATAATTCGGAACGATAGAGGTGCCATCTATTCGCATCTATTTGCACAAATTACATCTTATCGGTAATACAAAAAAAAAATCCGACCGTTGTGTATTATAGTTAGAGCGCATTTAGGGGTATGATATTCGCGGTATTACAACATACGTACCGCCAGAAAATGAATAACTTGATGTAAAAGTGCGCGGATGCACTGTTACACTACCGATGAAATTCTGAAGAAGCACTACAAATTAAATTTAATATTTGCTTGTGATAAATGTGATAAGCGGTTTATTAAGTAAAGTTTGTTAATAAAACATAAGTCAAACTCGCATTTAGAAAGTACAAATATCGAATGTCCTATATGCAAATACGTGTTTCGCGCTGTTTACAATTTGAACCAACATTATTTTGTTTACACATTCACTGTAGAGGACATTTCAATGTACGTTTGAAGGATGCCATCCGAATTTTCGACAAATCAGTTCCCTTCAAGCACACGAAAAAATTCGTAAGAATCGGCACCGAAAGAAATGTCCAATATGTGAACAAATGGTCACTAAATTAGGTGAGTTGACAAAGTCTATGTAATTTTTTCATGCAATAATATGACAAATCATTTACAGATACACATTACACATATGTGGTCTCATTCGGATGACAAACCATAGAAATGTACAGAATGCACTAAATCATTTGCATCTAAAACCCAGTTGGAAATACATTTTTATTCACATGAAAGTGACCGTCAATTTCCGTGCAAAATGTGTGATGCCTCGTTTATGTTTCGTAGTAGCTATCTTAAGCATAAAAGTACAATACATACAGCAACTAACTATCCTTGTCCCGTTTGTAATAGAAATTTTAATCGAAAGGAAAAAATTATTTTACACACAACGATATTAGCAAAGTGCGCCCCAATTTCGTAGCTTGACGGCATATAATTATATCCTCCTTTTTCTCTAAGTGCCAAAAAAAATCTCCAGCACATCTTGGTTGGTCTTCCCGGTTAAAATATATTCTATGCCATATTTTGAATTTAAAAATTTAGCAACTCTAATTGAGCAGATATTGTTAGCTGTAGCCCTTTAATAAATTTAAAATAATTTTCAGTTTTTGATGAAATTTTTAATTCGTTTAAAAAATTAAACTCTTTTCCAAATAATCGTAAGTTTTTCCTTTTATTTTAAGCGGCTGCTCGTAATGGTTTTTCGATGAAAAATTGCGACAATTCAAGCAATCAAAAATGTTATTGAATCGTTCAATAACTATTGTCGTAGGTAAAACGTTCGGTAAATAATTTTCAAACAGATCCGGTGCTGTTTTTAGAGTTGTTCGTAAACTGCAGGATACCGTGTTACTTAACACTTGAACCGCCAGTTTCATGTAACCACTCATTTTTTGAAAATTATTTGGATCAATATGATAGTTTGTTAGATGTGGCAGTAGTCGCACGGGTTGGCTTTTGTCAAAATCATACATTTTGCGAATGACATTAAAATCGGTTGATCCATAATCTGAATGAACAAATTGGTGTTTAATGAAAGCGTTTCTGGCGGATTTGATCAAATGCGGAGGGTCAAATTGTAAAAAAATCTTTTTTTCATTAACTAATATGTACGGGTTTTCCGGGGTCACACCAAAATGTTTGTAGACCGCTACATTGGTTGTAGCCTGATCACATGTAACCATTACAACGTCTAATTTCAGTATATCTTGACATACTTTTATATTATTTATAATTTATTTATAATTAATTCAGCTAGGTCAGTTACGTTAATAGAGTTATTTATCAAAACATAATTCAATACGTGCTTCCAACTTCCAATTATTCCCCGTAACATAAAAAATAAGGCTGAAGTTGCAATTTTGTTGGATCTATCGGCTCCCGTATCAGAGTATCCTTCGATCAGTTAGTGGATTAACTGTCAAATCCTTTCTGTTTGTGATTTCGTCCAACGTCAGCACGCACAAACGGGATGAATCTGGCATATTGTTGAATAAATTGCTAAGCTCCCTCAACAAAATGTTATTGGTTCCAGGCAAAGTGAACTTAATTGGGGACCATTGGTAAATTGAAGAAACCGATGGTAGCTTTAACTTCAAAATATTTCTGAGATATTTATATTGTGGTTGCAGATTTATAATAGAGACACTGTGCAAACCTTTTGTCATTTTCCGTGTAGAAATAATCGTCCTTTAATAATAGTTTACAAACATTTTTTGTCATGTCATTAGCTGTAGCTTTATCTACAACTATATCCGTAGTAACATTTTTAATTTTATTGTACTTTGTTTTTAAAAGATTAAAATTTCTTCTTAACTTTCAAAGGGCGTGAAGTTTTTTTGTGTCGAAGCTAATTTTTTTTATAAAAATAACAAAGTTTCCTCATTTTTGAACACTTTTCACAATGAAGTTTTTCAACACTAACACTGTCACAATGGAAGCAGTTTATCTTGTTAATGATTGCCAGAAATTGTACATCTTCGTCTGCTGGTTCTGTTTGTGTCATTGCTGAAACCTTTAATATGGTTCCTTTAAGGGGAGTACTTCCCGAAACATTATCATTACTCTCATTACAAACATTAACACTAATAAAACTATCATATGGTGGTGCAGAATTCATAGGCGCATCGAAACCAAATTTAAAATAGGCACAGCATTTCTAGTAAGATAATGTTTTCCAATATTTTCTGGCTTAAAATGTTTTTGACAAACAAAGTTATGTTTATTAATAAATTCCGCTTCAGTTAAACCTATTGTATTCATCCATTGAATTCTTCGTTTCGGATCTATTGGAAATTTAAAAAAAGTTACTTTCGATTTCGAAGAGCTTACTTTACAACACGGCACAATACATGTAAACACTTTTTTACTAGGCGCCATCTCAATTAAAATAATTGTTTTGAAAATTTAAATTCAGTTGATTTCGAAACAGGACTAAAATTCAAGTTCCATAAAAATATTGTTTAAATTAAATATTACTAAAAATTACAGTAAATATGTTTTTACATAATTACCGTTACTTTTCGTATAATATATATATATATATGTATAAATAATATGAGATTTTAGAAAATTAAGAAAATTTTTTTACAAAATAAGTTCTGCATCCGTATGGAAATTTTTTGTTTTTGTTATTTGGTCGTAATGTACGTTTGTTTCCTTCATTTAAATTTTGTTTGTACTACAAAATCGATTAAAATAATATGATCTTGTTTTTTGTTTTTAAATAATGCGAAACAAGGAAAGGCGGTTAATAGTTAGTTCTATCGAATACCTATTTCATCTAATCTATACGTGTATGGTATTATACATATATCATGGTCGATACATACATATATATGTATGTACATATATATATTTATAGTATAAATATATATGTACATACATATAATATGTAGGTGACCATGACATAATATGTATAATACCATACACCTATAGATTAGATGAAATAGGTATTCGATAGAACTAATAACTATTAACCGCCTTTCCTTGTTTCGCATTATTTAAAAACAAAAAACAAGGTCATATTATTTTACTCGATTTTGTAGTAAAAACAAAATTTAAATGAAGGAAACAAACGTACATTACGACCAAATAACAAAAACAAAAAATTTCCATACGGATGCAGAACTTATTTTCGAAAAAAAAAATTTTTTAATTTTCTAAAATCTCATATTCATGTAACTTACAAAATCAGAAATCTACATTTCTGATTAAATTGATCAAAAAATATGTTTATTTATCATACTTATCAATGATTTCTTTTTTGAGGTAGTTTTCTTTGACCCCATATTTTCTTCTTAATCGTAATTGTCCATAAAGTTCAGTTTGTATGTAGGTGTGTGTATAGTTATTTCGATTTTTCCGGCATGTACTTCTGTCCTTTTCAAGACATATAGAAAACCAACCCAAATCAAACACACCTCATGCTAGAACATTGGTTTTCGTTCACGGGTATATAGTTAATGCCTGCAACAATCAGTTTCTCCAAATATCTGGGTAATTAAAAAACTTAATACTAATTCCGAAACAGATAAATCACCCCAAAGGCCTATCTGCTTATCGCTTAATCTGTCTGCTTAAAAGATTATCATCGATATATTTTAGGTGCCAGTGAAAAGAGTAACAGATCTAGCTGAAAATTAAAATTTGGGACTGTCGTTCTAAGAACGCGTCACCTATGCTAGTAATAAGGCGTTGGGAATAAATGCGATTATGCGATGCCAAATATAGGCGGGAAGTAATAAAGATGGCGCCTGCTATTGGTGAGTGTAACCAAATCAATTTTAGTCTAAAAGGCTCTTGCGAAGACACCCTATTTCGTCTGTTCTGCAGAGTTGCCAAAAACGAAGAACTTCCTTTCTTTTTCTAGCCGCGTTTCAACATAGAGAGACAAGGGATCCTAAAAATCTATCATGGGTTCCCGAACAATGAAATTATTGTTGAGGTTGTGCTTACGTTCGCACGTACGTACGTTTGTAAAAACCGAGTAAGTTATGCCTGCTCGGCGAGGTTATGCTTAACAGCGGTTTCACAGCTCATTTGAGATACTGATTGGAGGTAGATATAGGATTCCACCTCATATAAAAGAACACACACGCCAAGTTTGGTAATTTTTTGTTAATTGGGAATAATTTTTAAATATCGAGTTCATTCAGAGCGTTCTGCCCTCTACTTTGGCCAGCTATAAGACATCATCAATTGTATTTACTAAGACTTGTGCAATCTATTCAGTTCATAATACATCACCCAGTCCTTAGTCTATACAGTCTTCTCAGTCCATTCATTTAAATATAGTTCGCCCAGACTATTTACACTCCTTCCAGTTCATTTATATTTACCATTAAGTTCATTCAGTTTAGCACTTCATACAGTAAATGCAGTAACATAATGAATTCAAACTAAATTCAAATTTATCAACTGTACACGCGAGTTTCTTCTAGTTCCTTCTAGGCTCCTATAATTTAATAATATTCTTGCTTCCTAAATACCTAAATTGGGACTAGTTCTAAAACTGGGAAACTGGGACTAGTTCTAAATTGGAGCCTTTTTTGAAATTATATCATTGTCACATTTTTTCGGTATCAAAACCAATCGGTCCAAGAATAAATAAATAATAAATTTTTTTTATTTATATACCTAGAACTATTTTTACGTCATTGACGGTATTTGACTAAGAATAAGTTTATAAAACAAAAATGTCTAGTTGAAAAAAAAGTTCAAGGTCGATTTTGTTCATATGCGATTTTAAAATACACACGTCGTAAGGACAAGATAAAATTGGCACGTGTATATGCTTCCTTTTTATGCTTTTAAAATTCAAAAATTATAATCTACATATTTATTATCCCTACTATCAATATCGACGGATTAACAAATTATCGCTTAATAATACGAATAAAAAAGTTGCATACAACTCAAAAAAAATGATTTTGATTAAATTTAAAACAATAATAATGTCTTGTAAATAAGACACAGAAATATATGAGATCTCAAAATCTTCCAACCAAAAATGTTGAGAAGTTCAGTTAGAAATGAAATTAAGTACGTAGTAGGTATATGAGTTAGTTTTTACGGATTTTTAAGCAATTTTTTTTATTTAAAAAAAATAGACTAGAACGAATTTAATCTTAGAAATATTGTCTATCGCTTTTATGACCAAACGCCATCCTTCAGGTAACATGCGAATGCCATCGCGAAAGAAACATGCAAGCTTCAACGCGATAAGGTCATCGACGAATTTATGCACATCGTCCAGCGTTTTGCAGCGTACTGCATTGACCGCAAAAAATGGTAGTCGGATGGGGAAAAGTCTGCTGAAAATACGGCGTGCGGGAGAACTTCCCATCCCAAGTTGAATTGGTCTTCTGAGCCACGCGAGCAACGTGAGACGGAGCGTTTACATACATCTGTATGACTTGCCTTCTTCCTTGCCCAGTAAATGGCAATTTCTGATCAATTACTTTGCTCAGTTGTCGGCTGTACCGTTCTGCAGTCCAGTCTTACCAGTTTCCAGAAGTTCGCAATAAAGCACACTCTTCATGTCCCACCAGATACACAGGAGAACCTCCTTTAAGTGGATGTTCTGTTTTGGTGTCGATGTACTGGGTTACCTTGGATCTATTCACAACTTTTTACATTTGGAATTCTAGTAAAAAATATACTTTTCATCACCCGTCACAACGTTCTACAAGAAATTATTTTTTTGTTGCCGGGCTAGGAGTAAAAGGCATGAGTTCATACGTTGACTTAGTTTGTATTCGGTCTACACATGTGGGACCCACTTAGATCGAAATCACCACTTCTAAACCGATTATACCAATAATTACACGTTTCATAAGACACAACGTCGGTACCAAGAATACTACAAATTGATTCCCTGTGATTTAGAAGCATTTTTCCTTGTTGGACTTCGTATCGAAAGCAGTGCCGAATGTGCTGTTTTTTAGTTGCGTTCGTAAACTCTGCTATTCTGAGAGGTTATGTAAATCACGTAGGATTGTCGTTTGTTGTTCCGAAGTCTTGCGTCTAATCCTGTAAAAACTACATAATACCGTGAAAATATTTCTATTTCAAATATAATTTTAAGCTCGAAGAAAAAATTTATAGAAATAAGGTCATACACCTAATAAATAAAAGGTGGCTAAATAAATTTGTTTCCATGATTTAAAGTTACAACTTAAAAATTGAGTTGCACTTCTGATGAGGATTTTAAAGCTATGCTCATTACCGATATTGAAATGTATATTTTTTAAATTTTCAAATAAGTGGTCACTTGGGGTGGTTTTCATGATAAGGGGTGGTTGGTATCTGAAAAGTTGCAGTGCACTTTTAATGTGAGCTTGTAAATCGATTGACAACACAAGCAACGAATTATTTATATATTGTCATTGTAAAACCTGATGATGGGTTTTGCCCTTAGGGTTAGCAGTTTAAAAATGGAATTGCATGGATATTGTGTATACTCATAATTCTATTTACCACAACCGTCATCGAAATATTATTGTTTTTGCAAATTTGGTTAAAACCAATAACTAGCTTTTATTTTCAACGTCTTAAAATGTGTGCAAAAACTAGTCAAAACAAATCAATTACTACCATGCCTAAGATAATATGGAAAAAGGAGAAAATTTTAACAAAAATTTGTATATTTGACCAATTTTTTGGAGGCAAATCTTAACACATAGACATCTATACGTTTCATGAACAAAATTTTACGAAGTTTAACCATAAAAAAAGAACTATATAAGAAAAAGCAAGGCATACTATTTTGGATAAGCCAGTGCGAAGCTAGCGCCGCTCCCAATATATTAGTTTTCGGTACTACACATTGACTGTGTGTTCACGGAATGAGATAAAAAAGCTGGCTTTTTACCAACTTTTGCTCAAAAAATTTGTCTATCGGTTGTCGAACAAAAATCACTATAAAAATGAAAATGTTGCCATAAAATATATTCGATCCGAGTATTTTTATGGCAACATTTTTAAAATTAACAAGAAAAAAAAAATATTCCGTATTTATAAATGTTGAGAATTCATAATAAAAACAAACGCCATAGATAAAAATGTAAATTTCGCATTTTTATTCATTAAAAATAAATTAATAATGATCCTATAAAAAAATTACACCATTACTATATATGTTTATTTCTTTCTGGCATATTGAATATTTTTATATAACGGATTCTTTCTTATTTACTTGCAAAAATTTGTAGAAGAAAACAATTTTATACATGTAAACCGGGCATAAACGTATGCCTTGAAATTACAAATACACAATATTCGGTTTTATACACACATCACAATTTATAAATTATCAAATAATTTATAGCCCAACAGTTGTAACAAAATAAAATTTTTGGTTTTCATCCTAATTGTTTCACTTAAATGCATCTCGCATATTTATTTCATTTATTTTATATAAAAACTTTAAATTAAATTATTGAAGGCGATAACCTAACAAATTCATTCGAAACATGTCAAAAATAAACAACAATAACAAATATTTGAGCAAAATTATTGCTCATACTTCCTGTTATTTTTGTTACTATGTTGGTACGAATTAGAATATTTGCTCAAAAGATGGAAAAATTTCAACTAAACCGAGATCAAATTGGGCGGGACTTAGTTGAATATAAAGATTTGATTGGCTAAAGAGTTCGATCAAAATAACCCGTTCCGTGAACTAAGCATTGGGCTATAAATTATTTGATAATTTATAAATTGTGATGTGTGTATAAAACCGAATATTGTGTATTTGTAATCCCCAGACATACGTTTATTCGATTAAATTAAAATAAAGCCCCATTTAATCGTAAACAAAGCAGAAATTGTAAACAAAAAATACAAAACAACAGAAAACATATCGCACATCCTCTTAAAAACTGTCAACACAAAAAAACAGTTTTGAGATAAATGCATTTTAAATTTTTTTCTGAATTGCTAACGCTACTGCGATGATGCTGAGATTATTCATTATTAGCTTTATAAAATAAATAATCAAGTATAGCAATTTAAAATGCATTTATCACAAAACTGTTTTTTGTGTTATGACATTTTTTTAAAGGATGTGCGATAGACAACCGTATACAAATTTTTTGAGCAAAAGTTGGTAAAAAAGCCAGCTTTTTTGTTATCTCATTCCGTGAACACACAGTCACCACTGTATACGTACAAAAAATATTTTTTTTTTATTTTCATTCGGTTCGATCTTCGTTTCGTTTTTACTGAATCATGCATGCAATCCCAGTAATACAAATCAGCGCACAATCAGCGCATAAACAGCATATTATAATTAGAGCACTCAATTTTTACTTCAAATTGATACACCTAATTCCATGCTTTTCGTATTTTTGCCGACCGAAAAATCGGTTTTGTTTCCCCTACGTTAACTTAACGATTTAACTAGAAACAATATTTTTTATTTTTATGTTTTGTTGTATACCAAGTGTACACACTCGCAAATATAACTAATGTACTTAAATATATATTTAAATAGATTCTGCATCAACTCACACCTCAAATGAAATCTCCAGACTGATAAAAATGAAATATGTAGAAATTTTTCGAAATGAAATTGATAAACAAGAAAATAAGTGGGGGTAAATATGCAGTGTATCTGTATATATTATAATGGAGAGTTTTTTCCAACCAAAAAGTAGATCAAGTTTTGACAATTGCCAAAGAACGTAAAATTTTTTGTTGTTGTTTTTGTTGTCAGTGTGTCGGTAATAGCGCGTACGCGACCGTCTGTTGTTGTTTGTTTTTATGCATATTTTGTTTAAACACACTTGTGCAACACAGACAACGTGTTCCTTGAAAAAAAAAATTATGGCATAAACAAGTTTATATATAATAATTAATATTAAATATACGGTTATTAATTTGTGTAATATATTAATTTACACAAAACACATTTGGACACAGCAAAAAAATACTTAAATATCAAATTATAAAAATTGCGCACTAATAATATTTTATGATGGTAGCGTCGATCAAATCGAAAAAGATGAAATCTATCAAAAAATATAGATTTGATCTAGATCAACTCTCTGTCATTTTTGTGTTGGATAGAACGTAAAAAAATCAAATCTTTTTGATCTAAATCAAATCTTTTTGTTGGAAAGAACGTCACGTAAAAGAAACCGAAGTAAATTTATTTGTTTTCTCACTTCGACTTGTGCAAATGGTTCAATCTGTTTCATACTGCTATCAACGTTTGTTTGCTGTTTGTTTTGGTTAAAAAAAAATTGAAGTAGCAGAAATCAGAATAGTAGAGAATATAAAAAACAAGCTGTGTGTTAATATGTATATGAATACATAAATGTGAAATGTGTTTTTGTTTTTGTAATTTAGAATTACTATGAAAAAGATGAACGCAAACATTTTCCGTACCTGAAATAAAAAATTGTTCTTGTGCCGTCGAGTACATTATCAGATATTAAGATATAAGTATTTATAATATATGTAGTTATTGAGCGTTTTTCATTCAAATTAAGTAAAGATGTCGTTATGTTTTTTTTATAATAATATTTTTATTTCTAACCGACGTTTACTACTACTAATACTAATTTATTCTTCAGGTTTTTAAAATATGTATGTATTTGCACAAAATTAATTTTAAAACTTACAAATATTAATTATGTTATAAATTAATTAAACATTTGTAAGTACTTCAAGAATTTAACAGAACAAAATACTCTTTATACAAAAAATGTTTAATTCATTTTTAATACCTATGTAATTTTATATTGTTTCTCTGAACATAACTACTATTTTCACACATTTGGCGTAAAGCGAAAAATTTAAAAATTGTAGTTTCTTAAGTTTGCTATCTGTAATATAAACGGCCTAACACGATGTTAAAATAATTATAAGTGGAGATCTGTAATATGTTCGGGTTTCTAGGATGAAATCCTAATTTAAAAGTAAGTATGGGATTAAGTTTAGAAATATAGTAAAGCCTTTCGATCAGCAAGTTTAAACAAACTATATCATGAAATCTGAGTTTAATGTCAATTTTTAAAATAATTTGAATAAATATCGAAAATTTGTCACATGAAGGTGACTGGCTCACTGTCTTATTAAAGAGCTGAACAAATATTCTACGTATTCCTATGTACGATAGCTAATCTAGCACACAGATTCTCTAAAAAAAGTCAATGTTTAAACGTGAAAAACATAGTAAGCTTTTCGAATTTACGCAATTTACACCCCGATTCTGAAGCACAGACACTGATTTGTCCATCCAAATTTGTCCATCCAAGCTAAAAACCGTACTCCAGTGCTTAAACCAAAATTTCTTGCCAACCTCTAATTGCAATAAACAAACTTAAGTTAGTAATAATTTCATAACAAATAGGGTTCGTTTCACTCCATTTTAATACAGTTGCAAACTAGTTCCTAATGTATACATACATTATTTTATACATCTAGCATTTTAGCGCTTTACTTTCACTATACAAAATTCTAATTTGCTGCTATTAAATTACATCATATATTAATTTTATAAACCCACTTAAAAATGCTGAACAGAGTTCAACTTAGCTACATTTTAAAACTTTACCCAAAACATTGTTGTAGGTTTTAATTCATATCCACCTAATATAGCAAAATTTATTAACAGTTCAAATTTTCAATCATCAATTTCATCCATAACATTGGCTATGGATTTTATGTTTCGTGACAGGTTCGAAAAAATTTAAAATTTTATTATTAATTGTAGAACGCAAAGGCTCATAGATCTACATATGTATTTTGGTTTCAAAGTGCACCTTACCGATCAAGAAAAAATAATTTGTTTAAATTTACCCCTCGTTTCTGACGATAAGACTACTAAGACCATCTTAGTTAAGACTTTCTCGTGAAGACTAGTCTTCATTGGAATTTTGAAGGCTGTAGTCTTAAATAATATACTAGAAACTTTCCAAAGACTTTTATAAAGCTGTCCAACCCAAATTTTCATCATATTGTCCAAATTTATGAACGAAAAGCGACACTTCAACTCAGAATTGTTAACTCAAATTTATGCTATATGTTAATTAATAACATGTTTTATAACTATATTAATAATTTTTCTGTTTTTAATAATCAATTATAATTATTGCCTCTGTTGAAATGTCAAAATTACTAACTGGAATCGTCAAAATTATGATTCCTAAGACCAACTATTTCGTTGTTATTAACGAAGACAATTTTTTAAGCCGATAAGATTAAGTGCAGAATAATAATTTAAAGTTCACAGTCCTTGTTAAGACAAAAGCCTTCGCTAAGCCAGAAAATACGCCTGCGACTGTACGTTCGAATCGGGGGGCTAATATATTTAAACATTTTTTTTTATTTTTTTTTTAAACTAGTTATTGAAGCTTAAATTTCCGATGAAGTTTTGTAACAGAAGTAATATCCAGTTTCGATCTGATAAGATAATGAAAAAAATCAATCATCTCATCAGACCATGGCGACCGCATATTAGTACGTAATGATAACATTTTGTGTTATGTAGAACAACCGTGTAATCGTAACTCTAGTGAGTTATATGACAACTTTCTAAATTTATTCTTATAAACTTTCATCTGATTCACACTGGTTTCGATTCCAGTACTCGTACAAGTAATTTTTTAATAATTTTACTGAACTAATTATTTAATTAATTATTTCATAGAGATATCGAAAATATCGGCCCTTACTAAGGCCATTTTATATGTGATTCTTCAGGTAACACGAAATATATTGTTCTACATATTTAACTCGAAATGTAATCATTACTTAGTAATATTCAATCACCATGGCCTGATGAGACGATTAAATTTTTTCATTATCTTATCAGATCGAAACTGGATATTACTTCTGTGACAAAACTTTATCGAAAATTTAAGCTTCAATTAAATTAATCGAATTAATAAACAAAAATTTGAATAGTGAAGCTTCACTATTTAAATTTGTATTCTTTTATTCTTCCTGTCTACTACATCGCCTGATTCATTTAGAGTTACCCAGGGAGCACCACGTGGAGGTATGAATCTCGGACTTCGCTCCCCTGCCGTCTTCCTCCGAATATAACGCCTAGGTTTTCGCATTTCGAAAATTGATGTACTAATTCATATTTAAAAATAAAATGTATAATCTTAATGATGTATAATCCTAATTCAATAGACCGCTACATCATCAAAAGATTACAAATTAAATTTTAAAATATGAATTATTACATCAACTTTTGAAATGGATGCCTAGGCGTTATATTCGAGGGAAGACGGTAGGCTTTATATGCTATTAACAATAATATAAAGAAATGTGAAAAGGTCTATGTAATCTAAAAAATAAATGTGAAAATAGTTGTCAAAAATATAATTGAAATACCAACTTAAAAGAATAACGGTCGTGACTCAGAGATCCAACAATTTAAAGCCCGGTGGCTGATATAAAAATAGAATAATAATAGTTTAAAATAAAACTAGATAGATTTATAATAAAAACAATTTTCGTATTTTAAAACTTAAGAGTTTCGTTTATTTTTTCTAATTTTTTTCATTTCCCATTTACAAAATTTTTTTATTAATATAATAATCATAAGTTTTAATATATGAACACGATGATCGTATCATGGGTTTTCAATATCATAAAATTCTTTGTTTATGCTTCTGTTTAATAAATTATTTAATGTATCGCGCTTAGGATCAATAATATCGGAACACGTTTTTAAATAAGAATCAACAAATAAAATTTGCCTTTCACATATCTCAAAGAACGATTCTGATGGTGCTCGTAGTTTACCAAAACCACCCGTTTTTAAATAATATTTATTTTTAATTAGGCGTTCAGCGTTATTCTCTACAAACTCGACGTCTTTTAAAAATTCTGAGCAACAAGCAGCACAATTTATTTTTTTAAATAATCGATGAACTAAATATCCAACCAAATATCTAGACGATACTTCTGAATTAACATTAGATATGTTAATTAAACAATCATCTTTATCGCTTTCTATCTCAAGCAATAAATAATTTTCATCATCATCTTCAGATTCGTCATAAACATCAACTAGTGAGAAACTTTCACCAAAGATTTCTACAAAATGTAAATTGTTTTCTCGAGTCTCTACATTAGTCAAATTTTTCTCATTGGATTCGTGCTCTATTACCCATTCCTTATATTCCTTTTCATCTCGTAGAGCATGTAACAATGTTATATCTGCATCGTTTTCGCAGTTTGATAAGCCAGTAAATGATGTTAAATATTTGATGGATAATAATTTCGAGACATTAAAGCCAAACTCTTGAACCGAAGGGTTAAAGTTATTTCCATTAGCAGATCGTATTATAGAAAATGTATTTTCTAGCGCATCTTGAGTTAATCTCGAAGTCAACAGGTATTTTAAGCCGATATTCTATTCTGATAAACTTTTCAAAATATAGAGAACGTCATGAATAGTCTGCACCATCCCTTCAAAAGAGTAAACTTTCTTACGGTTTTTTAACTTTATTTGCGTTAAGTAAGTTACCATATCGTTAAGAAATGTTACAGACTTATTTTTGTCTTCACAAGTTAAAGCACATTTATATGGATTGGCATCAAACAAGCTTTTAGAATTAAGAATATCAAATAGTTGATCAAATTTCTCACAAACACTCCAAGTTGCAGCTGCCTTAGTTTTGGCACTTTTAGAAAATTTATCAAGTTCGTATGCAGTTTTTATGCCGGCCACTACGCTTCTACTGAAATCTGAGTTGCTAGTTTAACCATCAAAATGCTGAAGATACACATGTTTGTCGCTCAACTTGGGGCACATTCTTGACACTGATGCCTGGTTTAATTTATATAGTTTACGAACTACTTCCCAGCTCGCAAGACCATCAACAGTTTCAATATCGGACTTGAGCATATAATTGCGAAAAGATTTAATTAAATGCGTGGAAGATCAAAAATGGAAACGATTTTTACGGAATTATTAAAATGGAGTATTGGGTCAGAAGCAGTAACTCCCAAGTTTTTCAGTGATCTTCGATTGTTTGTACCTTGGTCGCAAATAACAGCTCTTACTGTAAGGCCTATGATATACATAAGTGTAAATTGGTTTCTATTAAGTTCGTTAGCGTATCTGAAGGAATCGCATTCTCAGAGATGTAGTACGATAAAATATTTTTCCAATTTTCAACTAACCCGCGAACCATAAATACACAAACGTAGCTGCCTAATTTTGCATGTCTTTTGTCGTCCCCTAGATCAACATATCCATCAACATAGTCTCTGATAGAATTATACTTTAAATCTTGTTTTATTTTGATTTCGTCAAACAACAAACTGCATTGCCTCCATAAAACACTTAAGCTTTCAACTTTTTCTTTCAAACATTTTAACATAAACGAATTGTTGGTGCCTGGGAAGAAATTCTTTATGGGTTGCCATCGAATAAGTGACGTCTTTGATGGTAAATCGAAACTTAATTTGTCTCGTAAAAAGTTATATGCCTTAGGAGAGCGATAATACAAATTCTGCGCTAGAACCTTATATTTATCTGGCCATTTCTGAGTTTTATTTCTTTCAGACAAAATCATTAAAGAAATTTTTTTCGCATGTTGACTTTTCATTGTCTGCTCAACCAATGTGCTTAGAGGCATTTTAGCTTGAAGTTTGAAATTATCAAGTTTTTTATTTGCTACCCTATTTTTTTGTTCTAAGTTCTTAATTTTTTTGTACAATTCTCTTTTTTCATGTTTCAATTTGGTAATTTTTTTAACAAATTTATGATTCATCGATCGGTATACTGCTATAATTCTTTCCCGTGTTTCACAACTATCACATACTATCGGCTATATTGCTAAAGGAGCTGTTACTTTATCGAAATATGGATCTGGTATATGAGCAATCTGTTCTAAGTTTAAATCTTCGAAGTCTTCATACGTAGATGAATACGTTTTAATATTTGTACTTTGAAAGAATTTAGCAATACGGGTTTCATTTAAGCCTAGAGGTAAATTTAAATTGTTTTCTTTGGTAACGTCAGAGTTCTTTGGTTCATTTTGAGGTAAGTTTAACGTCGGAATGGCTGTTCTCTTCAGCTTACGTTTTCCTATATAATGCGGTTCAAAATGTTTTGAACAAAGAAATATCCTATTGGCATTTTCTTTCCGAGTGCCATCCCGTTGCTTAAAATCACAACCCTGAACGGAGCATTTAAGTCCCACACGACCACTCATAATAATAATAAAACTATATATATTCACTTTGTCATAATTAGAAAACAATACTCACGTGTACAAATAGGAAGAAACGGAAACATTGAATAGAAACGGAAAGCCGAGGTTGAAAGTTTTTAAAAAACTGTGTCGAATATATAATCACTAATAATCACTATAATCTGTTAATTCGAATATAATCACAAAATACTTTTAACACTATTTGCAGTAGGCACTTGGCGAAACACTAAACACACTTCACTTAACACTTGTTTCGTTAATTAAATTTTTGAATATTTTATTTAAAAAATTTGTCCAAAAAGTTTAAAAATCACTTGAACGATTTCGACTTGTTAGGTCATCAGCAGTATCTAATGATTTGTAAAATTTAAAAATTTGGTTTTATACAGTAGGAAAAAGCAAAAAAAATAAAAGGAGAGACAAAAAATAGGCAATAAAAATTAATCTATTGATCGCCAGAACTAGGGCGGGTGTACGACTAGTCATCGGCCGAGGAAAGCGTACGATTAGTCATCGGCTAAGTAACAAAATTCAAGGTATAATGAAGTACATTTAATTACCCGACGTATTAGTCATATTATTACGAGCGTGAGATTAGAACAGGGCGGGACCCGTAATTGGTAAGAAACGGATTTCTCTCTGTTGGTTAAGGATGTTTAGGTTAAGGAATATTGATTTTCGAATTTCGTAAGATTCTAAGGTATCTAAACGCGTGCTTTTGGGTTGTATATGTAATATATCTAAATTGTTTAAGTTAGGTGTATGATTCTCTAAAGTTAAATGATTAAGGAAGTTGATTGATTGCAACCAAATAAATGTTCTTTAGTTCAAACTCTAAAATTGCGCCCAGTCTGTACAATAAAGAAGAAACTACAATCATTGCAACTAATCCTATAAACACCACACTTGGAAAGGCGATCAACTTTAGGTTTATTGTTAAAAACAATTTTCTTTATTGTGTTATTATTATAAAAAGCAAAACTAATATTGGTATAATCGGACACGATGTTGCTAATCCGTTGGCTTGTTTTTCCTATATACTCTAAGCGACGTCAATTTTCCCGCGTTAGGCTATCCGGTAGATAAATACTCGTTAAAGTATTCCGCTTTAGCTTTTTGAAATATGTGGTCGAAACTAGTACTTTATGTAAAATTAGTATAATATAAATCACCACAAAAATAAAAGAACAAACTCATTTATTTAAAATGTAATATATAAAATCGTGATAAAAAGAACACAATATGATAAATAACCATAGAAAATAACTTGAGACCAATTTTTTCCATGCTGTGTTTTAACGATATTGAACGATATGAAAACGTATAAAGGTAAATTTCAATTTCGTTAGTATATACACAAACAAAATAGCAATCAGACCTGCAAACCAATAGTAACTTTATGTGTAAATCAAATTCTCGATGTCGTTACAAATGGAAAAATATTTTGAGCGGCTGTTAGTAGAAATGCTTAGCTAAAACTCAAACCCTATGTGCTCAATATACATCTCGCTCAATATATTTATTCAACGCGCGCGACAAAATATTTTTTTTTTATTTGTGTGTACAGTCAAATATAATATTGCCGATCTCATATAAATTTTTTCGACAATTTTTTTTTTTAAAAAGGGAACCAATGCACAGTAACCACACCATGCGGACACTTTTTTCATTAAATTTTACTTCAAAAAGTTTAGGTAAGACAACAATTTTTCGTGACATCTATACGTTTAATAAACAAAATGTTACGAAGTTTTTAAAATTTTTTATCGATCTGTATTTTTGACGATTTGCACATGCTGGATGCACATGTTGAAGTATTTACACAGACTTGAATAAAAACGTAAACAAGAAGCAAGATCAACTTTGAATTTTATCAATGGTTTTTAGTTTTCGTAAAATATTATTTTTTTTGTTTTGTGTCCTTTTAAAACAAAATTATGTTTTGTGTCGTAATCTCCCTATGTATCTTATGAATGAACTGTGAAAATATTTTATGATACGAGAGACTCCATTAAAAAGAAGTTTTTATAAATAAGACTTATTATTATTGTTTTAAATTTAATCAAAATAATTTTTTTCGAGTTAACATTGTTATTCGTATTGTAGCATAACATTGTTATTCGTATTATTAAGCGATAATTTGTTAATCCGTGGATAATTGATAGTAGGGATAATAAATATGTAGATTATAATATTTTAATTTTAAAACTATGGAAGCATACATGTGCTAATTTTATCTTGTCCTTATGAGTGTGTATTTTAAAAACGCATATGAAAAAAATCGACCTTGAACTAGTTTATGAACTAGACATTTTTGTTTTATAAACTTATTCTTAGTGTGGAATACCGTCGATGACGTAAACTAGTTCAGCGTTGCACTTTTTTATTTATTTATTCTTGCATCGATTGGTTTTGATACCGAAACAATTTGAGAATGATAAAATTTCAAAGGGATCCGTACATAAATGCATATTTTAAAATTGCATTTCTCAAAACACCATATTTAAAAACTGCATAAGGTACAAAATTGCATTTTTCAAAACTGCATATTTCAAAACTGCATAAGGTACGAAACGACACAAGGTACAAAATTGCATTTTTCAAAACTGCATATTTCAAAACGGCATAAGGTACGAAACGGCATAAGGTACAAAATTGCATTTTTCAAAATTGCATATTTCAAAACGGCATAAGGTACAAAATTGCATTTTTCAAAACGTCATTTTTCTAAACGACATATTTTAAAACGACATTTTTCAGAATGGCATTTTTTAAAAGTGCATTTTTCAAAACGGCATAGGTACAAAATGGCATTTTTCAAAACGGCATTTTCCAAAATAGCATTTTTTAAAACTGCATATTTCAAAACGGCATAGGTACAAAACTGCATTTTTCAAAACTGCACAAGACAGAATGAAATATTTTAATCGATTATGAATCTAGAATTATCTTTTCATTAATTTCTGGAATATGACCAACAGGTACGGTTATTTATTACACGATGAAATTTGAGATGAATGAAATTTTTGAACATTTGTGAACGATTCTTGGATTAAATTCTAGGATAAAGTCAAATGAAAAGGAACTTGACTATTTCTTTGTCGAGTAAGATTTAATTTCACATGTTTAGGTTTAGTATAGGTATATTATAAGAAAGGACCTTCATGGAAATTAGAAATTATTTGAAGATTTAGTATGCATATAATATTCTCCTTCGCCTAAATTTTTCTACCTATGTCGTTTCGAAAAATAAAATTTTGAAAAATGCCGTTTTGAAAAATGTCTTTTTAAAAAATGTCGTTTTAAGAAATGCCGTTTTGAAAAATGCCATTTTGTACCTATGTCGTTTTGAAACATGCAATTTTGAAAAATGCCGTTTTAAAAAATTCCATTTTGTAAAATGTCTTTTTAAAAAATGCAGTTTAGAAAAATGCCGTTTTGAAATATGCAGTTTTGAAAAATGCAATTTTGTACCTTATGCCGTTTTGAAATATGCAGTTTTGAAAAATGCAATTTTGTACCTTATGCCGTTTTGTACCTTATGCAGTTTGAAATATGCAGTTTTGAGATGTCGTTTTAAAAAATGTCATTTTAAAATATGCAATTTCGACCTGGACCCATATTTACACATACGAGTATGACGACGAATTATATTAATTTGATGCTACTTAGCAACAGTGGGCGAAGTGCAACGGAAATACCTACTAAAATGTATCGAATATTGCAGCAACAATGAACCTACGTTTCAAACTTATAGTTAATTGTCATTGTTGCCGTATTCCAAAATTACCATATACAGTTTTATCAATTTCCCTTATCCTAACGAAGTTAAATTTCCATTCTTCGCTATTTTTCGTTGGCAGTCGTGCATTATATTTTTTGTGCTCGAATATTATTTTGTTGTTGTCTGTTTAATAAAAATATAAACAATGGTACGCCTACAAAAAAATTACCGATGAGATATTTAAACGTTTAACATTATTAGGTTGAGACGAAATGGTCTGTATCATTTTGGGATGTGCATGCCATGAATGGAGATGGAACCAAAAAAATTCTGGTAAAGATTAGTATTTGTGACATTCGCTACATTTTAGTAGGAGTTTCGGTTGTACTCTGCACAGTGTTCCAAAATATATAAATGCATCAATTAAATGTTTATTATACCTTATTCTTAAAAAACAGTCCGTTTGGCTGATCTTGGACAAGACCATTAAAAAAGGAAAAACCGCAATCAAAATTGTAGTGACGACGAAAGCTAGCAACGCTATATATCTTGAAACTTATATCTTTGAAATTAATTTTTTCCAGATTTCGGAATATATTCCGCCTACAAAATAAATTTATTTTAAATGAAATGATATAACGTTTAAAACCTTATTTCACCAAAGTTCGACATCTATATAGCCCAGTCGGATTGACTATTCTGAATAAATCTTCATACTTAACATTTGTAAGTTGTATTAATTGCGAAATTCTTGCGAAGTTTAGTGGAAATCTGTGTACCAGAAGTGGCAGCTTCCACGGGGGCTTTTTCAATTTCTTCACTGATGTTAAAAAGTTATAGATTTAATGATTAAGTTTTCAACAAGGGTTGATTTTGTTGATTTTCTGAAATCTACGCAGGAGTTATGATTTTTGATTGTGTAAAACAGTTTTACCAAAAGAAAAGTAACTTTAATTTTTCGCTTTAGAAATCAAGTGAGGTGTACTCGAGATCTATGTATACATTCGTGGTAAAAAAAAGTCTGGTGTTGGCCACAACATATTCACCACTCTAATTGTTTACAAGTTTTTCTGCATCAATGCACTTTGTGCCAATAATATTTGCCACGGAGACGCCGGCGTTCTAGCGTAATGTTTACAAAAAATGTCAACAAAAGTTTCCTTTATATAATATACTCGAAAATGTTAGGAACATGATTACTTATAACTCGTATTATGAAATTTTACTGGAAATAAAATAATAAATTTTAATTTTCATCCGAAGCTTCTTTCTTTTATTGCACCAATTTTAAAAATTCTTAAATTAATTCATAAAAATAACAATCGTTAAATAATCCAAACGTAATCATTTATTAAATTTGGTTATGCAACCAGTTCCAACTTATTATTTTAAAACAAAAATCTATATACATATGTATATGGAAATGTAAATCTAAAACCTGATTCTATTTCCTGCCAATCAAATTAGATTTTTCATTTTGAATTAATATTAGTGAACTATTTCCATATTCCGGGAAATCGCTTAAATAAGTGAAATAATCCCACCAACCAACTAAGTTAAAATTATTGATTCGATGAATTTTTCGTAATCAGCAATAACTTTAAGGATCAAATATCCAGATATCATTACATAAGTCAATCATCTGTTCAACCGCTAAGGAATATTAAAGAATTTAAGATTTATTTAATTTGCCTATATTTCATACTTAAATAGTTAAAAAAATTTGCTACCTGCTTTTTAATATTATTAATGTATGTATCTTGTAATTTGTATGTTATATTAATTATCGTTTATATATTAGCATTAGAATAAATTGCAGTCGAGAGTACACGATCAACGTAAAAAATAAGAAGACACAAAATAAGAATTTAAAATTTCGTTTTTCTGTTTAAAGGGAAAATAATTTAATTCCTCGGAAAAATAATTTTGTAGAAATAATACATTTATGATATTGGACGTTTTTAAATAAAAGTTTATTGCACATACATCATAAGAAAAAATAAAACATTATTTTCATAACATTCATTCATTTAAAAAGCAAAACCAATCGATGCAAGAATAAATAAATAAAAAAGTGCAACGCTGAACTAGTTTACGCCATCGGCGGTATTCTACACTAATACTGGGTTTACACCAGAGCTACTTTAATAGTATTTATAATACTTTTTTGCTAATAAAGTATAATACCCGGCCAGTTTACATCGCAAGCAGTGTAAACCCATACTATAATACTATATTATTTTTTTTGTCGGTAAATATATTTTTGTTTGGTTAATATCACAAATGGAAATGTATAGCCAAACAAAAAATGTCTTTATCGGCCACTTGAAAAAAATAATAAACAAAATTAAAGTATTATAACATTAAATTAGAGTTTAAACCACGACTATAATGTCAATATTTTTTTGATAGCTATTATACTTTAATAGCAAAATAGTACGTGATAAACTATTAAAGTATTTTAGTTTGAGTTTACACCAACATACTTTTTTGCTACATACTTTTATTCTACTGGTGTAAACGGGGTATAAGAATAAGTTTATAAAACAAAAATGTCTAGTTCATAGACTAGTTCAAGGTCGATTTTTTCATATGCGTTTTTAAAATACACACGCATAAGGACAAGATAAAATTAGCACATGTATGCTTCCTTAGTTATAAAATTAAAAAATTATAATCTACATATTTATTATCCCTACTATCAATTATCCACGGATTAACAAATTATCGCTTAATAATACGAATAACAATGTTGCATATAACTCGAAAAAAATTATTTTGATTAAATTTAAAACAATAATAATAAGCCTTATTTACAAAAACTTCTTTTTAATGGAGTCTCTCGTATCATAAAATATCACATAAGGTACATAGGGAATATACGACACAAAACATAATTTTGTTTTAAAAGGACACAAAACAAAAAAATAATATTTTACGAAAAGTAAAAACCATTGATAAAATTCAAAGTTGATCTTGCTTCTTGTTTACGTTTTTATTCAAGTCTGTATGTAAATACTTTAACATGTGCATCCAGCATGTGCAAATCGTCGAAAATAAAGATCGATAAAAAAAATTTAAACTTCGTAAAATTTTGTTCATGAAACGTATAGATGTCTCGCAAAATTGTTGTCTTAGCTAAACTTTTTTAATGAAAAAAGTGTCCGCATAGTGAGGTGCATTGGATCCCTCTTTAAAAAAAAATTTGGCGAAAAAATTTATATGAGATCGGCAATATTATATTTGGTACAGTATAAAAGAAACAAACGGAAAAATACAAATTCAACGTGTTTTTTATTTTCGTTTGAAAATATCCTTTCTCTTATTGTATGTTTTAAATTTAATAAAACAGAATGTTTTGAAAACTAAAACGCACGTATTATGTATATACTATACATATACTAGATGTATATACATATGTACTATTTAAAATAAAATGTGTGCACGATCGATAATTTCTTGTCGTTTAGGTATATAAAATTTAAAAAACATGTGATCATGAAAAGAAAGAGGATCTATTTTCGATGTATGTATGTATGTATATATGAACGTATATACGTTGTATGTACGTATATATATACGTATATACATTGATTATGGTTTGGTGTGCTGCATGAAATATAGTTTACAAAAAAGAAACAAATATTTGGAGGAAAGGATACGAAACATCAGAAATTTATGAACGAAAGGGAAAATATTATAATTAAATTGTTTTTTACTGATCGCAGTAAACATTTAGATATACATATTACATATTTGTGTTTAGTTACATCACAGATAAGGATTAAAGATGTGGATCTTTCCTACAACCGCGATGTATATGAAACTAAAATTATTAATTTACATACCCTGTTATTATAGGGGTTTTGGAATTTATGTTAGCAGAGATAAGATAGTTTAGCTATTTAATATATAACTCTCTTTCATACCAAAGTAAAATTTCATAAACAATATTTTATATGTTAAATGTTCGTTTGTGTACGACACTAAAAGAAATCGTATGCTACCCGTTTATTATTATCGATCGTTTCAAAGTATCTGTTTCTTTTACGTACATAGGTATTTATATTAAATATAAATATGTACGTAAGAGAAAAAGTATTATGTATATATTTACATACATAATTACATACTTGTATATATAATATATTGTGAGTTTGCATATACGATCGAATATTCGTGCTCATTTAGATTTATTAAAATTAAATACTCGAAGATGACAAGAAAAGGAAAAGGATCGCTTATTTGTGTATTTGTATGTAGCGTCTGTGCGGCTAAAATTGAATATATATATATACATATTATGTTGTGGTGTGCAAAATGAAATGTAAGTAAAAATTTGAGAAAAAATATTTGGAGGTTTATGTATGATACGAAAATAATGGTAAAATTATCAATCGAAAGGAAAAGTTGTTTTCTACTGGTCGCAGTGAATAAGCATGTACATATTATACATATAGATATTTGTGTTTACTTTACATTATGTATATACCAACTATCTATACTGATTTTACCAAATTAATAAATTAATTACATACTTTTTCTACGTGTACTATACGGATGATTGTGATTTTAATTTAAGAATATTAAAATAACAAAACTCGTAATTATTTTGTTTGGATAAAATGAATGAAATCAGGTCACACTGGAAAGATTGCATTGGGGAATGTATTATGTATTTAGATTTGTTTCTAAAAAATGATCCAGCATACAATTGTTTATTAGAATTTTTCCTTTTCATATTACCTGAAGCATGGTAGTAATAAATTTGTTTTGACTAGCTTTTTCACATCTTTCAAGATGTTGAAAATTACAGCTCGGTATTGATTTTAACCAAATTTGCCTTAAACTTAATACTTCGATGTGGTGTATAGAATTATGGTACAGTGTATACATGCAGTTTCATTTTTGAACTGCTAACCCTAGTTGTGATCAATCGATTTACGAGTTTACATTATTAGTGCACTACCATTTTCCAGCCACCAACCACTCTTTACCATGAAAACCACCCCACATTTCTGAAGCATAAACGACCACTTCTTTGAAAATTTCGAAAACAGATATCTCAATATCGGATAATAGAGAAGATCGATTTGGTCTCACCATAGAAGCGCAATTCGACTTTTGACATGTAATGCCTCAACCAGTCAGCCTTAAGTTCTTAAGTTGTGCTCCATTTTGGACCACTTAGGAGAGCGGTACAACCACCAAAATTTTAGAGGTCACTTGTTTATTTGTGACGAGAAGCCTATACAATTTTGGTGAGTGTAGCACTAACCGAAGTGGTGCAATCAGCGTTTAACTTAAGAACTTAAGGCTGACTGGTTGAGGCATAACTTTTGACCATGAAAACCAATTTATTTATTATTATTCAATTTATCTAGCCACCCCATTATATTTATTTATTTCCATGCCTAACCGAAAGTCTGATAATTTTTGGTTGGCGGATTTTTAGATAAACCACATAATTTACGAAAGTGCGCTCTAAATTATTAACAAAGTAATTAAACTATGAATAGGAATATGTTTTACCAAATCTTATCAATAAACCAAAATTTCAGCGATGTCTAAGCATAATCACTAGGTTGTAGATATGAACGGGTGATACTTAAACCTATCTAAATTGGCATGGATCTTTTCGTAAATTATTCATATAATATTGCGAATGGGATTGCTCAAGCCCGTCATACCAATTAACATAAATCTCCGAGACGGTTGAGCATAACCATGGGTAAGTATGAATAAAGAATACTCATCCCTATCAAAATTTATATGTATTGTTCCAATAAAACTGGTTGTGCTCGTCTTTCGATTTCCTAGATATCGTATATTATTCATACATTATTGGGACTGAAATTGTTCACACGTCATACAAATTCACATAAATCTCACTGACGTTTGGGCATAAGCCCTAGTATGTATATGGATAGAGGACACCCAGACCTCTCTAAATTGGTACGATTTAGTCCGATTTAGCATGATTTAGTGGAATACATGACAAAGATTGGACTGATATACCACTTAACTTAAACTTAAGATATGTATAGGCATGCCCACTAGTAAGTATGGATAGAGGACACTTAGGCCTTACTAAATTGGTATGTGCTATTCCAATTGAAATGGTTAGGCTCGTCTATGGATTTTATATATGCATATCGTATATTCTTCATATAATGTTGTGAATGGAATTGCTCACACGTCACAAAGATTACAAACACACAGTCCTAACTTAATTTTTATGCATTATTATTCCAATAAAAATGGTTGGGCCTCGTCGGAGGGTTTTATAATTGATGTGATGTGTTCTATTCGCAATATTATATTGTAATATAATATATATATATATATATATATATATATATATATATATATATATATATATATATATATATATATATATATATATATATATATATATATATATATATATATATATATATATATATATATATATATATATATATATATATATATATATATATATATATATATATATATATATATATATATATATATATATATATATATATATATATATATATATATATATATATATATATATATATATATATATATATATATATATATATATATATATATATATATATATATATATATATATATATATATATATATATATATATATATATATATATATATATATATATATATATATATATATATATATATATATATATATATATATATATATATATATATATATATATATATATATATATATATATATATATATATATATATATATATATATATATATATATATATATATATATATATATATATATATATATATATATATATATATATATATATATATATATATATATATATATATATATATATATATATATATATATATATATATATATATATATATATATATATATATATATATATATATATATATATATATATATATATATATATATATATATATATATATATATATATATATATATATATATATATATATATATATATATATATATATATATATATATATATATATATATATATATATATATATATATATATATATATATATATATATATATATATATATATATATATATATATATATATATATATATATATATATATATATATATATATATATATATATATATATATATATATATATATATATATATATATATATATATATATATATATATATATATATATATATATATATATATATATATATATATATATATATATATATATATATATATATATATATATATATATATATATATATAATATATATATATATATATATATATATATATATATATATATATATATATATATATATATATATATATATATATATATATATATATATATATATATATATATATATATATATATATATATATATATATATATATATATATATATATATATATATATATATATATATATATATATATATATATATATATATATATATATATATATATATATATATATATATATATATATATATATATATATATATATATATATATATATATATATATATATATATATATATATATATATATATATATATATATATATATATATATATATATATATATATATCAGTGATTGAAAATAACTATTATTTTTCTATCTCTCACTCTTTTTCCACTCTTTATCAGCCGAAACAAATTTTTATATAATTTAAAAAACTTTTTCTCTTTAACTAATTTGTTTTGTACATATTAAATCTTACAGCAAAGCGTGATATTTATTTCTAAAACATAAAACGCTTGAGCGTAGAATTTTTTCCCAACGAAAAAAAATTTTCTACAAAAGAGAGATTGAAAAAAATAATATTAATTCCGCTTGAAAGACGAATATTCCCTCGAAATTTATTTACGTCTTTTCACCAAGCGATAAAAAATTATTTTAAAAATAAAAATTGGTCGAAAAAGAGTTTTATTTTTTTTTCAAAGGATAAAACTCTTTACAACAATAACAATTAATAAAACATCTATATGGAGGATATTCATAGAAATATGTAGGAAGATAAAAAAATGTGTTTGGTTGTTTTTCTAATACACAACATTGAATATGGAATTTTTGATGCACTAGGCAGGTAAAAACTATACGATAGAGGTTTGAATTTTGTTATTTTTTAAATGCAAATCCGTATTCAAATCTTGGTATGATCTTATACGAACAATTATCGGTTATCATTGTATGGGTTAATTATTAAAACGACAATTTAATTTGAACATAATTTCTAGATTAACTTTTATTTATATACATTTTTTGAGAATATGATTTATTTTAAAGTTTAAAATTTAAACGATTGTTCAAAATATTTATTACTTTGCAGAAACATATGTAAAGGATTTTGCTTTTTTTACTAAATAAGAACCACATATACTTGTTCACACTTGATGTTCAATTTTTATTATGTGTATAGACTTCCGAGTGTGATTTGATTGTTTCTACAAGAAAACGTTTCATATAATGTTAATAATACGTTATATAGAATGGCTGGTGATAATAATAGGTAGATTTTTCCTGGTTATATAACGTGTTAAGCAGCCAAATATTCTCCAAATTAATTAAATTTCATATAATTCGAATTTTAACAATTTAATTTTTTGATATCGATATTTCGGGCTAAAGGCCCATTTTCAAGATACTAAAATTAATAATAATAAAATATGTGTTACAATTTTTTATATGGTCGGATTATATAAAGCAACAACATTATAAATTTAAAATAATAAACTTACATTATGCTATAAATTTAAAATTCGGTAAATATAATTGTTGTTGTTATATTTTGTCACTAAACACAACACAATACATAATTATGGATTATCATAAAAATGTTATTTTATAAATTATTATAAAAAAAGGTTTGTTTTATATAGGTAATTTAAATAGGGTTTTTTTGTTGCGCGGGCTCAAAATTTCGTATACAATCTTAGTTGTAATTGTATATAAAATTCCATATACAATACTGCGAGAAAAGATGGTGGCGTTAAGGTATTGACAATACCATTATGATAATACATACTTGTATTCTCAATTATGAGCGTAATAAAACAAAACATATGATTGAGTTCGTTGATCTATATCAACGCCTTCTATACTACTGGCCTTTTACTACTCTCATTTTTCGCACATGACGTCAATTTAAGTCTATACCGAGACTGCGCAATACTAATTTTAGGATATTTACACTAACAAAGCAACTAGAGAAAGCAACAACAACGTCGACTTAGTGTGTCGTCATCATTTGGTGTAAGCGGCCAGTAGTTTAGAAGGCATTGTCTATATACTACAGAACATTGGTAAAACTGTACAGGTATTATTATTATTATTATTATTATTATTATTTGTGTTTATGTATGTGTGTAATACAAAAAGTAATAATTACAATTATCCAAAAGTTAGATGGTGTTGACTTAAAGATGTTAAACAATACTTTTATTTCATGTGCAAATTATTACACACGAAGGTGTGTTTCTGAACTGTTGATAATTTTAATTATGAAGCCAAAAACAAGCTGGTGTTGTGCTTATTATTGCTTGTAATTTCTAATAGTTGTTTAAACTCATCACACAAATTATTGGTTTCGGACTTCAAGCTCACACTGCTAGGTAGGTTGGATGTAATGTGGGCTGATTCAAGGATACGTCTATTGATCATGTTCGATTCTCGGCGTATAATTTTGGTTTCATCAAATAATCGTCGATTGCAAGGGTGGTCGAACAAGTTTTACACCTTACGTTACTCTGGTGGTTTTGCATTCTCATTTTGAGTTTGTTACTTACCGGTTTTGTCAATATATATTTTACCACATTCGCAGGGAATTTCATAAAATACACCATGTTGTTGGTCCATAGGAATCTTATCTTTAAGTTTAGAAAATGAAAGATGATTCTTGTTGGGAATCTTATAAACAATCTTCCAGTCAATATGGTTACTAGGTATAAATATTTTCAGAATTTGTTGTAATAATTTATTAACATAATGTCAAACTATGGTGTCAAACATAATGTCAAACTAGCGATATGGTGTGGAGGAAGGGCTGGTATGCTCAATATTGTTGGTGATGGGAGGATTGTTGTCGTTTGTGTTATTGTTGGTCGTGTGTTTGGCTTTGTAAATGGCTTTGTTAATTATTTTATGCGGGTAATTATTTTTTTAATTGCCCCCGGTGGCAAAGTAGTCAGCATGCTTGCTCCAGCGACCGGAGGTCCCGGGTTCAATTCCCGGTGGTTACAAGGAAAAATTTCACTGCTGGTTTAGGATCAATGAATTAACCACTCATTATCCGGAATGAAAAAATGATTATGAAACCTCATTTGAGGCGGCCAAATCCCTTGATGGGATATAGTGCCAGAGAGAGAGAAAGAGAATTATTTTTTTGAGGATTTCATAGATGATTATTTTATTATCTTCATGGAACTCAACATTTGATAAGGCAAATACTCTATAAGCAAATGCAACCGCAAGATTGAATTTCTTGTTTGGTGGATGGGACGAAATGTAATTTAGTATGCGATCAGAGCTGGTGTTTTTTTTTGAACCAACACGTCTTGATACTACAATAGTAACGGATCAGGTTCATATCTAAAAACGGTATGGTGTTTTGTTTTTCTTCTTCAATTGTGAATCTTATGTAGTTATCGAATGAGTGGAATTTTATTAAGACATTATTGATATGATTTTTAGGGATGGCCAAGATGATGTCGTCTATATATTTCTTGATAAATTTTGGTTGGTGGTCTAATTGTGGTAAACAAGTTTCAAACAATCTTACCGCACAACTAAAAAACCCTATTTATCAAAACCACCATTTTTAATATAATGACGATCGTGCTCAAAGTCACCGGCTTAAATAAATATTTTAAATTACCTAAACAAAAATTTAAAATTTTATATTGTAAGTTTATTAATTTTAAATTTTATGTTGTTTTTTTTTTTATTCATGCCATCTATTTTGGGGTCGAAGCACTCTTTCGCGGTTTTTTTTTCCGTCTTACTTTACGTATCACCTGCCAAATCGAAGACGTACGGCTATATGGCCGATTTTAAGACCATCTGCACATTGCAAGCTCAATGCCAGCCTATACTGACATGGAAGATGGGTCGGTCCATGAGTTTTGCACTCCAACAGGGGGTCATGTGTTACATTTCATCCCAGATCGTAATCTGTTATGAAATTTCACTTTTGCATCCTGCCCCTATCGGGATTCGAACCCGGTACCTCCCGATCCAAATGCCAAAGCTTTAACCACTGTGCCATTTGGTCGGTTGCTTTATATACTCTGACCATATAAAAAATTGTAACACATATTTTATTATTATTAATTTTAGTATCTTGAAAATGGGCATTTAGCCCGAAATATCGATATAAAACAAATAAATTGTTAAAATTCGAATAATATGAATTTTAATTAATTTGGAGAATATTTGGCTGCTTAACACGTTATATAACCAAGCAAAATCTACCATTTCATATATTGTTTCTATTTCTCTGTGGTCAAACGAAGCGAGTCAAATTCGGAAGCTTAGGATATGATACCAAAGGGATGAGTCTCGCAAGTACAACATTAGCCAAAACTTTGTAAACAGCGTTCAGTAGAGGTATACAGCGATAGTTTTCACATTTAAGACTGTCGCCTTTTTTATGCAGCGGATATATAAGCGCCGTCTTTTAATTCTCAGGCAGCTCCTCTTGGTCCCAAATACAGGCGACGAGATCGTATAGACTTGTTGCAAGAGTAGCGGGGATTCCATCGAGACCGGGTGCCTTTCCATTTTTAATCGACTAATAGCTGCGTCTACTTCCTCCGCTGTGGGATATTCGACAAAGACCTCTCCACCTGGGGGAGCTATTGCTCTAATGGGGGTCATGTCGTCATTCCGATTTAGCAGATTTTGAAAGTAGATTTGCCATACTGAGTAAACACGTTTATTCTCAACTCTCCATTCCCGTCTTTGATGGCTTTAGTTTTTGGGTGGAAGACTTTAGTGAGATTTCTGGCGTTGGCAAAACAGTCCCTTGAGCTTCCTATTTCCGCTTGGAAGCTGATGTTTTCAATGCCTGATTTCATATGTTCACGTTTCATTTGTCGGAGGAATTTAACCGTGGCCTTCCTAGCGCGTATATATTCTGCTTGAGTGCTTCTAGTGTTGCGAGCTAAGCATTTTTCACGAAGCTTTCGTTTATTTTCGATGACCCCACGGCATTGACCATCGAACCAGTGTCATTGCGGGGCCTCGGAGGTCTTCTTTCGATGGTATTTTGCGCCGCGCTGGTTATGCCTCTTTGTATAGCGTGCCAATGCTCCTGGATGTTAGGAGGAGCTTCTTCATTGTTATAGGGCCGATCTAAATAATTAGGGACAGTTGATTGGTAACTCTTCAATGACGCTTGGTCTTTTAGAGCAATAGAATACTTACAGCAAGCACTCGATAAAAGCAGCCAATGGACCAGAGATTGGAAAATGAAGCTTAACGAGCTGAAATCAGTACATGTAACATACACGTTGCAGCATAAAAATAGTAACATCCATACATTTCTCAATGGAGTACAAATTCCTCAAGCTGAATTTGCTAAATATCTCTGATTACATATCGGTTCAAGATTGAACTGGAAATATCACCTTAGACAAAAAGCACAGCAAATGAAAATAAAACAGCGTGAGATGTATTGGTTAATAAGAAGACATTCTAAGCTTAGCCTGTACTGTAAACGCCTGATCTACGAATCGACAATTAAACCAATTTGGACGAATGGTATTCAACTCTGGGGCTGTACTAAACAATCAAATCGTTTAATTATTCAACGTTATCAAAACAAATTAGTACGTGCAATAATGAATGCTTACCGCTACGTAACCAACGAGGAATTGCACAAAAACCTAACGTTAAATGAATTGATGAAGTGATCCAGAAATATGACATCAAACATGAAAGAAGGTTACTGCAACATACCAACAGTGAAGCAATACCACTTCTTGACATAACACAAGAACTGAGACGCCTTAAAATAATTAAACCGCATGAGCTAGTCATCTAATAAATAAAGATTCATTATTGGGAGCAGAATATTGATTGCTTGTAAACCCACACTCGCGTCAAGTATTAGTTTCAAATAAGTGCGTTAACATCTTTAGTAATAAATTATCATGTGATAAGATTGTACTATTTAAATTAAATAAAAATAAAAAAAATACCCTGCTCAGCATCTGGCCAATAAGTCAAAGTAATACAATTAGTTCGTGAAATACAAAATCAGTTGCCACTAACCAAACATTTTTAACTTGTGACTTTTATTAATTTATCTGTAAATAAATAACTGTCGAAGTTGGAGCACGATAACAGAATTATGAAAAGTTAATTCAAAATCATTGAAAAGGAAATTCGTAAATTGCCTTTTTATCGACCACGTACTCAACATTAGAGGGAGCTTCAACATTTAGTGTAGTCGATTAAGGCATACCGTATTAGTGATATTTTATATTTCAGTTATGCCAACAATTTTCGATTTAGTAATAAAATGAAAGCGCACTGTAAACATAAATCTCATTAGGGTTTAAATTTAAACGCTTTATCTAATTTCATGTTACTCATGTCATGGAGTTACTAATTTCTAAGGTAGAGTAGAAGCAGTAGTTCATTAGATGGTCCAGTAATTCATTTCAAGCGCTCACATATATGTATTATGCATAGGCATTTTTATCGCCTATATTACTTATGTCTCTCCGCTGAAGCTGCAATTCATTCCTAGAAGCAAATTGTTTGATTTGTCTTAAAAAAAGAAAACAAGAAGTACAGTGAAATTATAAAACGCATCCAACAAATCTATTTTTAGATCACAAGAAAAATCGATATGTAACCAAGAGCAGACTATTTTAACAATAGATTGTAGCAACAACAACTTACAACACCCTTTTTTTATTTTAACGATCTCCTTTTCTACCTAATACAAAATTTCAATGAAATTGTTATTGTAGAGAAATATCGTACGTCATCAGCGAAAAAATCTTTTTACGAAGATTTTTATATTTTAAAAATTTATAAATCGCTTTGCAGAAAGCGTGATAAATTTAAAAATCTTTTTCTACGCTTTGAAAAGTAATTGATATTTATTTTTTCAATCTCTCTTTTGCTAAAGAGTTTTATTCCTTGAAAAAAAATATTACGCTCAAGCGATAAATACTTTTCTGTATTTTATCTCGCTTGACGTAAAGAGTTTTATTTAAATTTAGAAAATATTAATTGCAAAAGAGAAATAAAGAGATATCTGGACCGTCATTTTGTGGTGTTTTATCACATTTGGTGATAAAAAATGTGATAAAAACAAATTGTCGTAGCTTAATTCATGAATGAATCGGATGAATTATGTCACGTCGTATATTGATGCGTTTAGAAAAAGAGTGCAATATCTTCTATCTCTTTTTCACTAATAAAAAAATTGTTTTGACGTTTGTGTCAAAAAATTTTATATTATAACTTTTCATTTTCGTTTCAAGTCTGAGTAAATACTAAATATTAATTTTTAAGAAGCTTTAAACTTATAAATAATAATAAATTAATAAGGTGATCAACTTAAATATTTGTGTTTATTGTTTTGAACTTGCGTGTATTGTCTTGAATTTTTGCGGAAACTCCAGTTAGTGTGCTAAATAATAAACAAAATAAAATGATTGATTTTGAAAAGCAAATAAAAAATTACAGCTTTAATTTCTAAAATATTGGTATGTGACTCATTTATGATGGTTATTTGTTTTGACTGACCATCTGTTGTCATGTGTGAGTCACACAAACATTTACCTCCCTCAAACAATGACCATTTATTTTAACAGATAGTCAAGCGTGAGTCATGCAAAACTGCACCTCCCTCAGTATTTTACTGCTTATTTGGTGTATTTTATTTAATTGTTGCTATTTTACTGGCAAATTTAGAACTTGACAAATTTTGTTGTGAACATCAATAAATAAATAAATTTGTTGCTTTTATAGATCATGGAATCGCTTAACCCTCATACAGCGTATGAATATTGGCATGGGCAACGAATTATTAATAAGAAACATAGGCAAGAGTCGAATCCATATCGAATGAAAGAAGACGAATTTAGGGGGTATTTTCGGTTCCCTATAGCTCTCGCAGTAAAGTTAATAGATGAATTACAAACTATACAAAACGTCGAAGAACAAACATCAAGTGGGGTGGCAATGGTTGAGTCAGATGAAAAAATTCCTTTCGATATAAAATGTTTGGTAGCTTTTAATTTTTATGCAACCGGTTCCTACCAAAATCAAATAAGAAGTATTGGATACATGTCACAAACTACCGTAAGTAAATCCATCGAAGAAGTCACCGAACTGCTCAATACCTTGATGGGCAAATATATAAAATTTCCACAAGGAGATGATGAAAGGTCTCGAATAGCACAAGAGTTTGCTAAAAAAGGGATTCCGGGGATAATAGGATTGATCGATGGCACGCAAATTGCCGTAGCAGGCTTAAACAAGGACGTCGAAATGGCATACGTCAATAGAAAGGGGTTTCATAGTATAAATACACAAATTGTCGTGAATGACCGAAACATAATAACATATATAAATGCACGTTATCCCGGATCAGTGCATGATAGTTATGTTTGGGGTGCAAGCAAACTTATAGCTATGTTTGAAAATGAATACACCACCCCCGATGCTCAAAGGTATTGGCTTCTGGGGGATCAAGGGTACCCTTTAATGCCTTTCCTTATTACAGTGAGCGATGAAGGAGCAACTCCACAAGAGAAAGAATTTTACCGTAGGCATAAAATTATCCGCAGCCAAATTGAAAGGGCTATTGGCATATTAAAAAATAGATTTCGGTGTGTGATCGGAGAGAGAAAACTACACTACGCCCCCCTGAAATGCGCAAAAATAATCAATGCAGTAGCAGTTTGTCATAATTTTTTAATATTGAATGGATATGAAGACGAATGCGATGCTTCTGAGGAACAACCTGTCCCAGTTAATACAAGAATTGAACAGCGATTTATTGGAAGCAATCCTTACCTCGATGCAGGTCGCCAAGTTCGCCAAAAAATTATTAATAATATTTTATTGTAATAAATTAAATAATATTTTTATTTTTGTCTTTATATTAAAAAATATGTAGTACAATCTTATCACATGACAATTTATTACTAATGCTCATTAAATAATATGTTACAAAAAATAAAACACATTTTGTAAATTATCACAATATATTGTATTTACAAAAATAAAAAATTATAAAAAAATTTTGATTAATTATGCCTAACTGTATCTTTAATTTCATTTAAGAGAGCCATAGACTCTCTATGTCGGCGTTCACTTTCGTGACTTTCGCCCTTTAAAAATTCAAGCAACTCTTGCTTTAACTTGTTGCTCCTGCGAAGTTCTTTCAACGTCTCGTTTTGCAACTTCAAACTTTGTTGACTGTTCCTCGCCAAGGAAGTTCGGTATAAATTTTGCGCTCGACTGGTGCGACTTGTGGATGGTCGCGCACTTGTCTGTTGTGATGGTGCAGTGCGCGTTGAAAAATTAATTTGACAAGTAGGTACTACCCCCGATAATGGGTCCGTAGCTGGCGCTGATAACATATCAACCTCGGGCGAAGGCGTCGATGGATAAGCGGCTTGTACCGCAATTACTTCGAAGTCAACTGGGGATGACGTTTCCCCATCTATCGTTACCGATGGTAGTGTTGACTGAAAATTAAATTTGTTTCATGAAATATTTCGAATATTACTATATAATTTATACAGTTTACCTGTCTAAATGTGATGCCAGATGGCCCAGGAATTTGACTCAGCACTGAATTCTCAAAAGAAATATCCAATGTAGGAGAGGCCGATACATATGGATGGACTGGGGATGTTACTCTTTGAGCGGCACGAGCTTCCACAACATTTGCGATGACATCAGTGCCAAATCCTCCCTCGATGGAGTTGAGGCCGTCCACATGCTCACTAGGTAGAACGTTTAGCAACTTTTCTTCAATTGGATCCAGCTCTATATCCAAGGGCCCTCCCCCTCCGGTTTGGTACGCATGTTTTCGAATTTTTTGAAATTTGGCTCGTACGCCATTTCTAATATCATAAAATGACTGTAAAAAACAGACCAAATTAATAATTATGTTATTCATCACTTTAATTAGTAATTACCTTTTGCCAACCCTTAACATTTTTAGTTGCACCTTCCATTTCATTTAAGTTAGCCGCTAATTCAGCCCAAAATTCATCTTTCTGGTGTTTCCCATCTGCTGATGAAAACCGGCAAGCAGCAATAGAATAATTAGAAATAATTCTCTCGATTAACTCTGATTTTTGTTGGTTAGTAATTCGTTGCCGACGAGATTCCTGTAGGAAAAAAATTAAATTGATTAAATTTTGTTAAACAAACTTGATTTATTAAAATGCGACATGCTTTGGTTGGTAAAATTTGATCCAAAATAATTCACACCACAAATAGATAAAAAATTTTTTTTAAAAATATCTAACAAATATTTATAAAATTAAATTTAACTTACCATTTTGAATTTAGATCTTTGTAGTAATATTTATTTATTTATTTTTTGAAATTATTTTTATTATTATATTTATGAAAATTGAAAATTATTAGTATATCACACGTTGAAAATCACTTCATAAATAACATTCATATGACTAAACCACAAATGTCAAATTATCACTTTTAGTTCATCATTTCCCCTCAAAATTCATTTTGCAGGGTTGTGTTTGTAGACTTTTATGTTTTGAATTTTATCACAAAAAAAGTCTCCACTAATGATAAAAATTGGTGATAAAGCACCACAAAATGACCGTCCTGGAGTGTTATTTTCAATCACTGATATATATATATATATATATATATATATATATATATATATATATATATATATATATATATATATATATATATATATATATATATATATATATATATATATATATATATATATATATATATATATATATATATATATATATATATATATATATATATATAATATATATATATATATATATATATATATATATATATATATATATATATATATATATATATATATATTATATATATATATATATATATATATATATATATATATATATATATATATATATATATATATATATATATATATATATATTATATATATATATATATATATATATATATATATATATATATATATATATATATATATATATATATATATATATATATATATATATATATATATATATATATATATATATATATATATATATATATATATATATATATATATATATTATATATATATATATATATAATATATATATATATATATATATATATATATATATATATATATATATATATATATATATATATATATATATATATATATATATATATATATATATATATATATATATATATATATATATATATATATATATATATATATATATATATATATATATATATATATATATATATATATATATATATATATATATATATATATTATATATATATATATATATATATATATATATATATATATATATATATATATATATATATTATATATATAATATATATATATATATATAATATATATATATATATATATATATATATATATATATATATATATATATATATATATATATATATATATATATATATATATATATATATATATATATATATATATATATATATATATATATATATATATATATATATATATATATATATATATATATATATATATATATATATATATATATATATATATATATATATATATATATATATATATATATATATATATATATATATATATATATATATATATATATATATATATATATATATATATATATATATATATATATATATATATATATATATATATATATATATATATATATATATATATATATATATATATATATATATATATATATATATATATATATATATATATATATATATATATATATATATATATATATATATATATATATATATATATATATATATATATATATATATATATATATATATATATATATATATATATATATATATATATATATATATATATATATATATATATATATATATATATATATATATATATATATATATATATATATATATATATATATATATATATATATTATAAATAATAAACCATAACTAGAAAATCCTAAGTCAAGTTTAACGATTTTTTTAGAATAACTTTAATAACACATACACACTAATTTAAATAGACCTAGGCATTCTCTGTTCATATATTAACTAGTGATTATGCTCAGACTTATCTGAAATTTATGTGAATTGCTATGATTTATGAGCAATCCCATTCACAATATTATAAGAATACTATACCATCTCTAGAAAATCCTCCGAATGGTTCAAATTGGAATAACACATGCCAATTTAGAGAGGTCCGAGTGTACCTATTAATGTTATTTTGTATGACGTATGGTGAGCAATTCCATTCTCAATATTACATATGAGTAATATAAAATATCTAGAACTTCTTTACCGACCAAAACGGCACAGTGTGTTAAACTTTTTGATCGGTGATCAAAATGAAAACAACTATGACCTCCTGTGGGAGTGCAGAACTTATGGGATGAACCATCTTCCTCATCAGTACTATGCTGGAGCTATGCAATGCACAAATGCACAAATTATTATAGCTACTGCGTAAGATAAGAAAATTAAAGAAATTGCAGTGAGTTGCAGTGCTTCGGCCCCAGAACCGATTGCAAAGTTAATAAACAAACATATAAAACAAGCCCAAAAGTTTTTTATTGGAATAGTGCATACCAATTTAGATAGACCTGAGTATCTTGCATCCACAAACACTAGTGCTTATACTCAGACATCTTTGAAAATGAAAATAAATGGTTATTTTGATTTAATTAGTGAATGAAAGTTGAATTGAAGAACTTATCGGTTAAGTATTTCACATTCAAGTGACTGCCCAATGGTGTTTGTAATCACATTATGATTACTGATGATAAACACAAACACAGACAAAAAATCAAACTTCAGATACTGGTAAAAGCAACCAATTTTGAGGCTGAATCGATGGCCGCGTGATCAATTAAGCAAAACAAAGAATAAACGCATTTTGTTTATCTCCGTTACCTGTATTCTCAGGGATCAACATTGTCGCCTTCAATAGCAGGGTAAGTAGAGCGCTTGCCTTGTTATTCGAGGGTCCCGGTGGTGACCCGGGATATTTGTTTTATGTGTCATGTATTACATGCATGTTTTTGTATGCCTGCTATGTCTTGTATGCTTTTCTTCTCCATGATGTTGATTTTCCAAACAAAATTTTGTTCAACGATGAAGCTCAATTTTTGTTGAATGGGTACGTTAATAAACAGAATTGGATTTGGAGTGAAGATAATCTAGAAGCCTTTGCCTTTGAAACACCATTATATCCATAGAAAATCACTGTTTGGTGCGCTTTATGGGCCGGCGGACTCTCTGGTCTATATGTCTTCATAAACGATGATGGGTGGAATCTTACAGTGAACGGTATAGAGACATGATTTCTAACTTTTTTGTACCCCAATTGGCTGCCATTAATCTTGCTGATATGTGGTTCCAACAGGACGGTTCCATAAGCCACACAACGCGGAATACAATTAATTTACTCAAAGAAACATTTGATGAAAGACTAATTCAACATAATAGTCCTGTTAATTGGCCACCGAGATCGTGTGATCTAACTCCATTAGATTATTTTCTTTGGGGATATGTTAAGTCACTTGTCTACGCTTGCTGCGAAAAGTGTGTGAAAATTGGACATGCAGATTGCGCCATCTATGCACCAGCCACATGGCCACAATCATATTCAAGCATTAATGGCATAAAATTATCAATCCAATAAAGCTAGTTTCACTGATATTCAAAATATTTTTCTTTGTTCTATTGTAATTCAAAATTATGAACTCGTTTTAAATTAATTAATTTTATTTGAATTGAGTTCGAGTATTTTCTGGACTTCCGTGCGGTGTTCGTGATCTTATCTTTGATTTATGTCATCAGGCAGGAGGCCTTATACAAAAAATATTTATACTACGAACTCTTTAAACATGTCGAGCAAATTCAGCCTACTGAAGTCTTACCAAAAACAAAGACATGTTTCATAAAAGGTTTAATGAGGCCTCACTAAAATCTGTGACAATCTCAGTAGACTATATATGACTAAAGTATGTCATGTATGGTATGGTGATAGATTACTACAAATTAATTAAATACATTTACATAACCACCAGTTTCAGAAAATTCACTTTGTGCTGGGCATATTAATGTAATAAATTAATATTTAGTACAGGAGAAGATAATTACTGAAAAATAACTGTTCAGAAAATATTTTGCTCCAAGTCCGTAGTACATATTTCTTAAAATTGATTTAAATTTTCAGAAGTTTAGGAGAATTTAAACATTTGATAGTTATTTATGATTTTTAGGAATTGAAATCTTAGATGAAACCTAATAATTGGCAGTATGTTATTTAGATATTCGTTTTTTCTGAGTTATGCCTGTTGCTGTTGTAGATTCCAGGTTAGCTCGCACATCTTCAAACTTTCGAGGCTGTCACTAAGATCGAAATCACTAATTCTAAAACGTTTATACCAATAATTACACGTTTCATAAGACACAAGGTCGGCACCAAGAACACTACAAATTGATTCCCGTGCCTTAGAAGCATTTTTTCCTTGTTGGAATTCGTATAGAATGCAGTGCCGAATGTGCTGTTTATCAGTTGTAATCGTAAACTCTGCTATTCTGAGAGGTTATGTAACTCACGTAAACTTGTCGTTCGTTGTTCTGAAACCTTGCGTCCGATCCTACAAAAACCACAGAATACCGTGAAAAAAATCTGTAGAAATTAAGTTATATACCTAATAAATAAAGTGGGTGGCTAAATAAATTTGTTTCCATGATTTAAAGTTAAAAGTTACAACTTAAAAATCGAATTGCACTTCTGATGAGGATTATAAAGCGATACCCAATATCCGATATTGAAATGTCTATTTTTGAAATTGTCAAAAAAGTGGCCATTTATTCTAGAGAAATTTGGGGTAGTTTTCATGATAAGTGGTGGTTGGTATCTGAAAAATTGCAGTGTACTTATAATGTAAGCTTGTAACTCGGTTGAAAACAACAAAAAACGAAATTTATTTATTTTCATTTTTAAACCTTAGGATGGTTTTTACTTGGGGTTAGAAGTTTAAAAATGGAATTCCAAGGATATTGTGTATACTCATAATTCTATATATCACAACCGAGTTCGAAATATTAATGTTTTTGCAAATTGATTTTAACAATAACTAGCTTTTATTTGAAACAATTCAAATACTATACTATGCTTCAGATAATATGGAATAAGGGGAAAGTGTTAACAAAAATGTACTATATATGCTTGACCAATTTTTTAGATGCAAATCCAAATACATAGTACATCCTCCCTAAGGCATCTTTCCGCTCTAAGCTGATTTTATTATTTTTCTCAAAATTAAAATCATTTATAAAATTGTTAGGAATTTTAATATTATTGAATTTAGAACATATATCAATCATCCTTATAGTACACTTAGGAAAACTTAATTATTAAAATTAATTATTAAAAAAAAATTAATTATTAAAAATTAATTAATCATTCATTAATGTATGTATTTAATTTCGACCAATCAGTATAGATAGGCATATAAAATATACATAATGTAACTAAACACAAATATGTAATATGTATATCTAAATGTTTACTGCGATCAGTAAAAAACAATTTAATTATAATATTTTCCCTTTCGTTCATAAATTTCTGATGTTTCGTATCCTTTCCTCCAAATATTTGTTTCTTTTTTATAAACTATATTTCATGCAGCACACCAAACCATAATCAATGTATATACGTATATATATACGTACATACAACGTATATACGTTCATATATACATACATACATACATCGAAAATAGATCCTCTTTCTTTTCATGATCACATGTTTTTTAAATTTTATATACCTAAACGACAAGAAATTATCGATCGTGCACACATTTTATTTTAAATAGTACATATGTATATACATCTAGTATATGTATAGTATATACATAATACGTGCGTTTTAGTTTTCAAAACATTCTGTTTTATTAAATTTAAAACATACAATAAGAGAAAGGATATTTTCAAACGAAAATAAAAAACACGTTGAATTTGTATTTTTCCGTTTGTTTCTTTTATACTGTACACACAAATAAAAAAAAATTATTTTGTCGCGCGCGTTGAATAAATATATTGAGCGAGATGTATATTGAGCACATAGGGTTTGAGTTTTAGCTAAACATTTCTACTAACAGCCGCTCGAAATATTTTTCCATTTGTAACGACATCGAGAATTTGATTTACACATAAAGTTATTATTGGTTTGCAGGTCTGATTGCTATTTTGTTTGTGGTATATATATGGTGTTAGGTATACAAAGAATGATCTCGAGCTAAACGTCAGCAAGTATCAGTTCGCATTAACATATTCTCGCAAACAAATGCACTCTATTTTTTGAAAATAGTATATTAATTGTTGTTGGAGTGAAGTTTCGTCCGTTCCAGATTTGGGTGTTACATGTGACAGCAAATTAAACTTGCAAGATAAGATCGAAAATATCATCAATAGAGCGAATTCTATGCTTGGATTGGTTAGGCGTTGGGCTAAGAACCCTAGGTCTTGTTCGACCCATAATAAGTGTGATGGCCTCATCACGATGCCCACATAAATGGAATCGACGTTCTTGTGCTGAGGGGTAACTTTAGGAGGACTTGCCTCCTTACTCGAATCGTTTAAAATTTATTAATTTACAACCGCCGTCGAGCGGTCACTCAAATTTTAAATAACCAGATTGCTTTCGCCAGCAAAATCTATCTCAAAACATAAGACAATCATAATTCGGACTACATAACCGTAAGAGATCTGTATTCGGTACTCCTTATAGCTTATGTGTCTGCAAATACTCAACAAACGTACCTACGCGAAATCAGAAATCTAAATTGAGAGTTATATACAAATTACTGATGAGTAGTAACTCATCTCATGAGTGAAATACCAAGGTAAAAATCTATTTATCCTTAGAATAGTTCATCCGTCAGCTCAACATAGTAAATCGCAGGTATGGTTATATTATATATCACAGTGCTCGTGAACATTTTATTTTGCGAGCAATTCAATAATAAAAGTTAAAATATGTTATATGCTATGAAGAATACTATGTAAGGACCGTGTGTTGGCCTATGTTTCATCAATCACGTCTAGGTATTTACGTAAAACTGAAATACGGGCGTTAACACGTACTGAGTTAACAGTTATTAAATTGGATACAGCATATGATCCTTTGGATCTAGTTCCTAAATGAATTTGGGATATGCAAAACTGGTTACTCACTGCTCGGTTATATGTAGTTCTCGTGGTCGTTGTGTTGTGGAATGGTTTTGTGACAACGTTGCTATTATTAGTGTTCACGAGCCGCGTAGCATTATAAATCGATAAATCGACTGTAGCTCTTCTGTTGGAGAACAACTACCACTTATAAGGTTGAAATTTAGAAATAAAATTATTAAATATTGAAATGACCTGGTGTTTCATATTTTTGTTCTCAAACTATTCATTCATATCATAACTTGTAATTTCCAAAGTTTATCACAATTTGTTCCTTAAAATAAATTAACTCTACCCGATGTTATTTGGAATATTACGAAACATGATTTATTGTCCTAGTTGCATAAAAAATTGCACCGGTAGTGCAATAAACAGTTATAGATTTCTTATGTTACGATCCACGATCTTATACAGTTTTTTCTCCAAACGAATACATTTGTCCACTTGGACATTGCGGTAATTACCCGTAATTCACTTCTCCCTCGTAAAGGCTGTTTGTTTTTAGTTTTTTCGATTTACCATAGTTCAAACATTTTTTTTTAAATTTTATTATTAACATAGAAAGACATTGTAAAATGTGAACAACATACGATAATACCGCAAGATACCTGCTCTTCCTTCTGTAAGTTTTACTATACAATGCCACATACGCAATAATAAATTTTTTAAATATTATTCCAACTAACCAACTTGTACCAATCGAACTCTATGTACCAATCATAAATGCTAACCATTTTGTGCATGCTTTCTATCTTCCATGTTGCAGTTAGTAAGGGCAAGCGCAACACGTCACAATTTTAAAATAAGCAATTTGGAACTAATCTGAATATTGTTGAAAAATAGTATCGCGTATTGATCTTTTTTCAATTTGTTTTGTATATGTGAAATCGTATCGTTTAGAGATTTTAAGAATGTAAACAAATATGTATAAAGATTTGAAATCCAAAATAATTTTATTTGAAAATGCTTATGTGAGAAAACTCGTCAGCTAACATGACGAAAACTTTTTTCCAACAAATGATGAATGAGACACTACTTTTACAGTAATAAATAGTATATACATAGATTTTCACATAGAAAAATAATTGCATACATATTTTATGGAGTCCGTTCATAACTGCATATTTTAAAATTGCATTTCTCAAAACGCCATATTTAAAAACTGCATAAGGTACAAAATTGCATTTTTCAAAATCGCATATTTCAAAAGTGCATAAGGTACGAAACGGCATAAGGTACAAAATTGCATTTTTCAAAACTGCATATTTCAAAACGGCATAAGGTACGCAACAGCATAAGGTACAAAATTGCATTTTTCAAAACTGCATATTTCAAAATGGCAAAGGGTTAAAAGAGCATTTTTCAAAACGGCATTTTTCTAAACGACATATTATAAAACGACATTTTTCAGAATGGCATTTTTTAAAACTGCATTTTTCAAAACGGCATAGGTTCAAAATGGCATTTTTCAAAACGGCATTTTCCAAAATAGCATTTTTTAAAACTGCATATTTCAAAACGGCATAGGTACAAAACTGCATTTTTCAAAACTGCATAAGACAGAATGAAATATTTTAATCGATTATGAATCTAGAATTATCTTTTCATTAATTTCTGGAATATGACCAACAGGTACGGTTATTTATTACACGATGAAATTTGAGATGAATGAAATTTTTGAACATTTGTGAACGATTCTTGGAATAAATTCTAGGATAAAGTCAAATGAAAAGGAACTTGACTATTTCTTAGTCGAGTAAGATTTAATTTCACATGTTTAGGTTTAGTATAGGTATGTTATAAGAAAGGACCTTCATGGGAATTAGAAATTATTTGAAGATTTAGTATGCATATAATATTCTCCTTCACCTAAATTTATCTACCTATGTCGTTTCGAAAAATGAAATTTTGAAAAATGCCGTTTTGAAAAACGTCTTTTTAAAAAATGTCGTTTTAAGAAATGCCGTTTTGAAAAATGCCGTTTTGTACCTATGTCGTTTTGAAATATGCAATTTTGAAAAATGCCGTTTTAAAAAATGCCATTTTGTAAAATGTCTTTTTAAAAAATGCAGTTTAGAAAAATGCCGTTTGGAAAATGCAGTTTTGAAAAATGCCGTTTTGTACCTATGTCCTTTCGAACCTTATGCAGTTTTGAAATATGCAGTTTTGAAAAATGCAATTTTACCTCATGCCGTTTTGTACCTTATGGCGTTTTGAAATATGCAGTTTTGAAAAATGCAATTTTGTACCTTATGCCGTTTTGTACCTTATGCAGTTTTGAAATATGCAGTTATGAGAAATGTCGTTTTAAAAAATGTCATTTTAAAATACGCAATTTCGACCTGGACCCATATTTTATCATCTTGTAATACAATTTTTTGTATTTACATTTCTCTTTTCTGCACGCACATGTCACAAAACCTTGCGCAAGCAAATGCAATGCAAAGCAAAACTAAAATTACGAAAAACACAAAACAAAATACATATTTTCCATTTTTGTGTGTACAGTGAAAAAAATAAATGTTTGTTTTTGGGCTTGATTATTTTGTCGTAAATATAAAAAACTATTTCGTTCTGTGCCGCTTAATGTGTAATTTCATTATTGCCCGCATGGCGCTATTCCAGTTTTTTTGATGCTCACGCTTGGTTTTTCTTAATAATGTTCCTTTTTCTATGGTCTAACCACAGACAAAATATATTCAATCAGACCCCCAAACCAATAGAACATTTATGTGTAAATCAATTTCTCGATGTCGTTACAAATGGAAAAATATTTTTAGCGGCTGTTAGAGAAATAATTAGCTACAACTCAAACCCTATTTCGTCTATCTTGCTCAATATATTCATATTTCTCGCTCAATATATTTTTTCAATACGCGCACGTAAAAATATAAAATTTTATATTTGTGTGTATAGTATAAAAGAAACAAACGAAAAATACAAATTCAACGTATTTTTAAGCAATTTTGTTAAAAAAATGCTATATGGTTTCGGTTTGCCGTCTGTCCGTCTGTCCGTCTGTGTGCACGATAACTTGAGAACGAATGAAGATATTAACTTAATTTCTTTACTAAAAGTTCAAGCAATTCTTGGGAATGATCCCTATTGATTTGGACATTTCTGTGTTTAGGGTGTTCGAAGGTAAGTAGGGTTTGTTAACCCCCCTCCTTAAAATTGTTAGATTTTTTTTTCATTTTCTATTCTATTTTGGTTTCATAGAGCATTTGAATGTGGAATCAAAATATATCTCGTTTGGATGAGGTTTTGTGTGGGTGGTGTGGTTATGGGGGTGGTAGAAGTGGTGGTATGGGAGATGGAGGGGGTGGGATGAGGCGTTTTGGGTTTGGTGTGGGAATTTGGGATTTGGTGGATGAGGGTTTGTGTGGGTGGTTTGTGTGTGTGTGGAAGTGGGTATGGAGGTGTTAAAGGGTGATAATATGGGTGGTGCGGTATAGGGTGGTGCGGGTGAGATAGGTTTTGGGGGTTTTGGATGGTGGGTGAGGGTGGTAATAATGTTTAGGTGTGGTGGTTTGTGATTTTTTTTGTGGAAAAACTATTTTATTTTATTTTATAGGCAACAAAAATGCTTATAGGGTTCGGCTCCGAACCTTTCCCGTCTTTTTTATTTTCGTTTGAAAGTATCCTTTCACAAAAATAAGTTGTATGATTTAATTTTAATAAAAGGGAATGAAATGAAAACTAAAACGCACGTATTATGTATATAATAATTTCTTGTCGTTTAGGTATATAAAATTTAAAAACATGTGATCATGAAAAGGAAGAAGATCTATTTTAGATGTATGTATGTAGCTACATTGATATAGTTTAGTGTGCTGCATGAAAACAAAACAAATACAGGGTGGCGCACGAATCGTGCTACAAAAACAAAACGTAATAACTATTTTTCTGTGTGACTAATCTGTTTTTTATTTTTTTTATTTTGCAGATTATTATTTAAATTTACTAAAATGGATGCTTGGAATACCGAAACGAGGATTTGGATAGTGCAGCGCTACCATGCTTTGCAGTCCATCATTTCCGTCCAGAGGGAATTTAGGCGGGAGTTTGGCGGCACTCCCCCGAGTAGATGGACCATTATGAGGTTGGTACGCATGTTTGCTGAATCTGGAAGCATCGCACGTAGACCGTACAATCGAGATCCCTATGTTCGGGTCGAAGCCACAATCGCAGCTGTAGCATCATCAATTCAGGCAAATCCAAGTGTTTCGACTCGAGAGTTATCGGCGCAAATTGGAGTTAGCAGACGGTCATTACAACGGATAATTCATGATGACTTAAACTTGTTTCCGTACAAAATCCAAATTACAAGCAAATTAAAACCTCTGGATTTGCCTATTCGCCTGGAATTTTGCCGGAAAATTATTGAAATGGCCGAAGAAGACAACAACTTCATAAATTGCTTGTTTATGTCTGATGAGGCCCATTTTGATCTAAACGGCAATGTAAACAAGCAAAATTGCCGTATATGGAGTGAAACTAATCCAGAAATACTCCATGAGACGGAACTGCACCCAGAACGAGTGACAGTGTGGTGCGCAGTTTCATCAAGATGCATTGTCGGGCCATACTTCTTTGAAGTAAACGGTGAAACAGTAACTGTAAATGGGGACCGTTATTTAAACATGTTGAAAGATTTTTTTTACCCAGAACTGCGGCGAAGACGTATCCCTTTTAACAGCATTTGGTTCCAGCAAGATGGAGCAACTGCACATATAGCCAGACCGGTTATGGAGGAGCTCCAACGAAAATTTCCAAATAAATTAATATCCAGAAACTCCACTTTCCGCTGGCCCCCAAGGTCACCTGACCTCACTGCACCAGATTTTTTTTTATGGGGTTATGTCAAACAAGAGGTGTTTAAAACGAAACCAAGGAATTTGACTGAATTGAAGCAGTCCATTACAACAATAATTGAGGCGATCCCGACTTCAACCCTTCAGTGCGCAATGAATAATTTTCTGATCAGGTGTCGCACATGCGTGAATGAGCATGGAGGTCATTTACGGTCTATCATTTTCAAAACTAATTAGTTAAATAAAAATAAAATTGAATTATCTATACAATAAAAAAAAATAAAGCCGATTAGTCACACAGAAAAAAAGTTATTACGTTTTGTTTTTGTAGCACGATTGTATTTGGAGGAAATGACACGAAAGATGAACGAAAGGAAAAATATTACAATTAAATTGTTTTTTACTGATCGTAAACGTTTAGATGTACGTATTACATATTTGTGTTTTGTTACATTAGATGCTTTCCAATCGACCACCGCAAGTACTTATAAGCACTTAAGATTTTTGTCTTTGCTAAATTAACTACTCACAACTGTTCTACCTTTTTATTATGAGTAGTTGAAAGCAGTTACGATAAATTTGTCCGCTAGGTGATTGTGTGTAGTATTTTTCTGTTAAAATATAATTGAATGTCGTATGTGAAGCGCTAATAAAATTCCGGTATATAAATTATTTTATTAAAAAGTTATCACAAATAAACTACACATTTGTAGGTTATGTTTGGCTTTTGTCATTTTTTCTGCTTTCCAATAGACACTTTAGCCAATACACATTTTTCGTACTTACAAGTACTTGCGGTGGTCGATTGGAAAGCAACTATTATGTAAATTTTATATGCTTATCTATACTGATTGGTCAAAATTAAATACATTCATTACTTAATTTTTCCTAAGTGTACTATAAGGATGATATATGATCTAAATTCAATAATATTAAAATACCTAACAATTTTATAAATGATCTTATTTTTGAGAAAATGAATAAAATCAGCTTACACCGGAAAGATGTCTTTGGAAAAATGTACTAGGTGTTAAGATTTGCCTCCAAAAAATTGGTACAGCATACACATTTTTGTTAACATTTTCTCTTTTTTCCATATTATCTGAGGCATGGTAATAATTGATTTGTTTTGACTAGCTTTTGCACACATTTTAAGACGTTGAAAATAAAAGCTAGTTATTGATTTTAACCAAATTTGCAAAAACAATAATATTTCGATGCCGATTGTGGTATATAGGATTATGAGTATACACAATATCCATGCAATTCCATTTTTAAACTGCTAACCCTAAGGGCAAAACCCATCATCAGGTTTTACAATGACAATATATAAATAATTCGTTGTTTGTGTTGTCAATCGATTTACAAGCTCACATTAAAAGTACACTGCAATTTATCAGATACCAACCACCCCTAATCATGAAAACCACCCCAAATATACATTTCGCTATCGGTAATGAGCATAGCTTTAAAATCCTCATCAGAAGTGCAACTCAATTTTTTAGTTGTAACTTTAAATCATGGAAACAAATTTATCTAGCCACCCTTTATTTATTAGGTGTATGACCTTATTTCTACAGATTTTTTCTTCGAGCTTAAAATTATATTTAAAATAGAAATATTTTTACGGTATTTTGTAGTTTTTACATTATCGGACGCAAGGCTTCGGAACAACGAACGACAAGTCTACGTGAGTTACATAACCTCTCAGAATGGCAGAGTTTACGAATGCAACTGATAAACAGCACATTCGGCACTGCTTTCTATACGAACTCCAATAAGGAAAAAATGCTTCTAAAGCACGGGAATCAATTTGCATCAATTGGTATAATCGGTTTAGAAGTGGCGATTTCGGTCTAAGTGGGTCCCACATGTGTAGACCGAATACAACCTAGGTCAACGTATGAACACATGCCTTTTACTCATAGCCCGGCAACAAAAAAATAATTTTTTAGTTATTGATAAAATAATCAACTTCATTTATTAGATTTACATCTGCCCCACTAGATGTTCACGTTATTCGTGTTAAATTGATAAAAACTTATTGCTGTGTTTATCTTCGCTACCTGAGCTGATTTTACTAGTTGTAGAACAAGATGTGTTGATTGTTTTTCAAAATGACGGCTGTCCGGCACATTAACCTTGAACGGTAAGAGAATACTTGGATGATTCATTCCCAAACTAATGGATTGGTAGAGGTGGCCCTATTCCTTGGTCCGCATGGTTTTCAGATCTCACACCCCTGGATTTCTACGTCTGGGGACGTGCTAAGGAATTGGTGTACGCAACAGATGTATCCACAAAAGAAAATTTAATTGAAAAGATAAGCAAAGCATTTAAACAAACGAAAAATGAAATGAAACTTCGCACAACATCCGTGGAGATAAACAATGGTACCGTGCATGTATACTGAGTGGTGGAGGTCATTTTGAACAAAATGATTATTATGTTATGAATAACTTAAAATGTGTTTTCTTAACCTTGACAAATAACCCTGGCAAAATCGTATCTCTTATTTCATCCACAAAATAAGAGATTTTTATGGCATGTAGTATACTATTGGAAAGGGAGGGCATAAACTAGAGAATTAAAAAAAAGTTATTTGCAAAACAACCTTTAGTCTTCTTTAAATAAATTTAGATGGTGACATTTTTCGTACGTTTACACATTTTTTAAGATTTGGAAGCCCATAACAAATTTTTCTTAAACCAATTATATTAAATAATGATATATATACAATAAAATCACATCGCAGAATACAATAAATTTGTTTCGTGACCTTGCGACTACAAACAAAAACGTTATGACCATTTAAAGGTGAGACTTTGGATAATTTAAAAAAACTTAAATAACATATCTCAGTTTGCGCGACACTTATGACATCAGTTCCATGAGATGAAAGCTTCCAAATGACAACCCCCACCCCCCCTCTAATCTGCCAAAACATTTTGTTGGTCCACCTGCCAAACACCTTATCTTATATATTAATACGCTTAATTTTTAGTTTGTACATCCTTTTTAACCTATTTCCCGTGCGCGTATCTTAATGAAACATATATCAGGTGAACGGTATTTTTTCATAGATGTGCAGAATATATGTTTTATTAAGGTACGTGAACGGGAAATAGGTGTAAAAACCAAGAAACGTTTTTCCTATACTGTACCTCTTATAAATTACTCAGGACGCCAGAATGCCATGACAAAATATGTTTGTATTGAACCGTCATTACACCGTGACAATACAGTACAAAACAGAAAACATAAAATGATTCTACATACATACAAACATTTTGGTGTTCTGTCAGTGTAAAAAGACAATTTTGTCATGGCACTCTATCGTCATGACAAAATTTTGCGAGTGGAGATTGACCATAGTACTTACACAAACATAATATCTATGGAAAGTTTGGAATAATCATTTTCGTCCGATTTCAGGCAAAAGTCATTGGGTCTCTTAATTTATGCGAAAAGGTTAAGCGGGAAGTTTCGTCCCGATATGCGGTTGATTTGTGTCCAAAGTATATTTCGTAACCGGATAATTTATTAAGCTCTTAATTTCATGCTTGAACTAGCGTGAAGTGTTTCTGCTTTTTGTGTGGTGGTTAATCGACTATATAATCTACATAAGTACATTAGTTTAGTACGTCACAATTATTCATATACAAATGAAAATAACACACAACACACAAATACAGCGGTCCTTTTGTACATTTCTTATTAAATATTTAGATTAAAGTTGCGCGCTACGGCAATTGTGTGCTTTTCCCTTTTGAGATTTTAATATATAGCAATGGTGCTTTCGACAACATGTATGCGAGTGCAAATGAAGACCTGTCAGCAATGGTCTTTTACTTTGACGCTCCCGATGGGTGTGGCAAGACATTTGTATTGCAATCACTCATTGCATTTGCCAAGGGGCGTGGCTTGGAGTTCATTTGCTCCGTCTTCACTCGATTCGCCACGAGCTTGATGGAAGGTGGACGTACGCTACACAACATTTTCAAACTGCCGGTTCCAATATTTCCAACATTTTCAAACTGCCGGTTCATCAATGAAGCCAAACTTCTCTCACGCTACCAAGTTGAGAAGCGCGCGACTCATCATGATAGATGAGGCCAGCATCATGCCAGGGGTCGCGCTCATAATCAAAGCCAGACGTGTAATCGATTTCGTGTATGGTGACATCAACACAACACTAGCCGAGGGCACCATCGAGGAGCACGCCACCCTTGCACCCAAGAATGATGATTGTGCGCTAATCAATCAGCAGGTGCTTGACCTCCTGCCCGGCGGACAAGAAGTCAAACTTAGTGTTGATAAAGTTGAGAGTGACGACATGAATGAGAAACTCCGCTACCCGTCGAGTTTCTCAACAAGATTGAAGGATCCGGACATACGCGCCATGTTATCCCGCTAAAGGTAAACGCCATCGTTCTTTTGATGAGGAATTTAAACACTAGCAAGGGTCTTATCAATGGAACACGCATGCGAGTCGCAAAAATAAACCGTTACAGTCTGGAACGTGATTTGCTGACGGGCTTCTCAAAAGGCGAGCGCGTTCTCTTGCCACATATAAAGCTCTCACCCCCGGAAGGCACCTTCTCATTTAAAATATCTCGCCTCAAATTTCCCGTCCAGCTCGCGTTCGCCATAACCATCAACAAGAGTTAGGGCCAAAGCTTGAAGAAGGTAGGAGTGTACTTTCCGGCCCCGTATTTGTGGCCTTTTCACGATGCCGCTCATTTGACGGACTCAAAGTGTTTATGGTTGAGACAAGCGATCAATCAGCTGATCGGGACGGGTGCATTACAACAAAGAATGTTGTTTTGCAGAGATTCTACGCATGTAAATTCATATTTTATTATCCTTTTGTATACATTTCTTATTAAATATTTAATAGCGTATATGAATTTACTTTATTTTTGATAAAAGTGCACCAAATTTACATCTTAATAAATCTTCTTAATCATTTCTTAACCAAAAATTTAATAAAATGTAATCACGTGACTGATTATTCAGTCACAGGCCCGCTAGTATCCTATTGGTTATGCTTAGATATTCCGAGATTTTTATTATGATGTATGAGCAATTCCTTTCGCAATATTACATATTACCCAATGTCTAGAAAATACTCAGGCAAACCAAAACCTTAGAGGTTAGGTTTAGACCAACAAGTTTCTTTGCGAGCAACAAGTTCCAACCAATATTCTCTGTTAGAGACTGAAAATACTACGTGTTACTCCTAAATAACTTCTCTGGATTCTTAAGCGGGGGTCCTATTATATTAAGGCGGTAATAGAATTTTTTTTTGTCATTATTTGTGAAAAGCTTTGTGTTTTCAGTGGCGAGAGTGGTCCCCCTTGCATTCCAACTTGAAGCACCTTCCTCGATTAGTTATGGTAAATATAGAATATTGCTCGTGAAATATATATATATATATATATATATATATATATATATATATATATATATATATATATATATATATATATATATATATATATATATATATATATATATATATATATATATATATATATATATATATATATATATATATATATATATATATATATATATATATATATATATATATATATATATATATATATATATATATATATATATATATATATATATATATATATATATATATATATATATATATATATATATATATATATATATATATATATATATATATATATATATATATATATATATATATATATATATATATATATATATATACAGTAAAACTTCCCTAAATCGAACCACTACTGGCCAATAATTTTAGTTCGATTTGAGGAAAATTCGAATTATAGAAAATAAAACTAATTTGTTGAAATTCAGAATAATTAACCCCATTAAAATAATTTAATACATTTATAGTATAAACCAATTCATTCGACATCAATTCTTAATAAGTTTCAGTACAAAAAATAAATAAACTAAAAATAATAAGAAATTTCATGTATGGATGAAAATCCATCCATATGTATGTATGAAAATTCATAAAAAAAAATTTAACTTGAGGCTAATTTACTACCATGTTCGTCAAAAAATCCTTAATTGTAGTTTGTTTACCACTCATTGGTGGTCTATTGAAAAATTGATCAATCTTGTGAATGCAATATTGTATATCATCTGAGACCTCATCGTTCATTTCAATCGCTGTGCGAATCGTATCATTAGAACTTATTATTTGTTGAGCAGTTTGTTTAACTGGAAGTATTTCTTGTACTTCATCATCGCTAGAATCCTCACCAGTTAAATTGGTGCCGAAAGCTCCAAAATAGTTTGGTCGTCGATATACTCAGTCGTAATTATATTATCATCAAAATGAATATATTCTTCAGCCGATATGTCAATAGATAAACTACATATTTCCGATTTTCCATCTGTTATAGACATAGGTAACCATCAAGATCTAGTTTTTCACGTGCAATTTGGGTTTTTAAATCGGCTAATGGTAAAAAATCCTCTTCAGCCCATTGAAGATCTTCCACAAATCCAGCTTTGGAAAAACAATTTTTTATTGTTGACTTGGTCACGTCGGCAACTCATGCAGTGGAAATTGACTTTACTGCTTCTAGTAAACTGGTAGCCGTTGGTTTAACGTCCTCCATTCTATTTAAAACTGTATTTAAAATTCGTCTTCGGTAGTGAGTTTTTAAGCTGTTTATTATTCCCATATCCATAGGTTGAAGTTCGGACGTTGCATTAGGTGGAAAATATTCAACGCGTACAAATCGTATTGTAGTTTCGATACTATTTCCTTAGGGTGAGAGGGGCAGTTATCTACAAACAAAATAATTTTTCTATTTTGGCGACCAAACATTTTATCAAGTTTGGTCAACCAATCTAACCATATTGCACTGGTCATCCATGCTTTCTGGTTTGCATAATATACAATTCCAAGAGACTTGATTCCACGAAATGCTCGTGGATTTTTGCCATTTCCAATAATGAGTAATTTTAATTTTTCCGATCCAGACATGTTTGATCCAACAAGAAGCATTCATCTATTTTTGCTTTGTTTACCACCAAAGCATTTATCACGCTTAAAGGTGAACGTCTTGTTAGGTAGGCATTGGTAAAACAATCCCGTCTCATCACAATTTAATATGTTTTGTGGACTGTACTTTTTATTAGATCAGGTAAGATGTTGTCTTTCCAATTTGTGCATATTTGATGCACAAGTTATCGTACGATATACCATATGTGAGAATGACTCATAAACAAAACAAATTTCAGTTTTCCAATTGGAAATTATGTACCTCGTCTTATATGAAATTTAAATTTGTTTTCTGTTAAAAATTAAAGACAACAATAATATAGAAAATAAAAGCAAAAAAAGACAAAAAATTCGAATTAGGGAAATTGAAATTATTCGTTTTTTAACTCTTTCTATTCGATTTGAAGAAAAATTCGAATTATAGAAATTCGATTTAAGGAGAAGCATTTTCATACAAAAAATACTTTTAGTGCTTTTGCCAAAAAAGAAATTCGAATTACGGAAAAATTCGAAATAAGGAAGTTCGATTTACGGAAGTTTGACTGTATATGTATATATAAATATATATATATATATATATATATATATATATATATATATATATATATATATATATATATATATATATATATATATATATATATATATATATATATATATATATATATATATATATATATATATATATATATATATATATATATATATATATATATATATATATATATATATATATATATATATATATATATATATATATATATATATATATATATATATATATATATATATATATATATATATATATATATATATATATATATATATATATATATATATATATATATATATATATATATATATATATATATATATATATATATATATATATATATATATATATACTATTTATATATATCACGCCTGCCATACCAACACACCCAAATTTCATATTTTAACATCTGATGATCGTCGTAAATTGGATTATATTTGCGAACATTTCCCGAGCAGCGATATTTTAGGTTTGAGCCGAACAGCCCTCATCACTCATATGATCGATGTCGGTTACGCAAAACCAGTCAAACAACGTTTTTATTCCGTGTCCCCAGCTATCCAGAAACCCATGTATGCCGAGTTGGATAGGATGTTGTCTTTCGGGGTCATCGAGGAGTCACAAAGTTCCTGGTGTTCACCGGTCACGTTCGTGCGTAAGGCCAATGGCAAAGTTTGTGTTTGGATGCTAGAGAACTGAACAAGGCAACCGTCAAGGATGCGTATCCGCTACCAATAATCAACGGATTGTTGAGTCGTTTGGGACACACCCGATTCATTTCGGCGATTGATTCGAAGGATGCCTTTTGGCAGATCCCACTCGACCCAGCATCCCGTGATAAAACAGCGTTTACGGTTCCTGGATGGCCTTTGTACCAGTTCAAGGTGATGCCTTTTGGCTTATGCAATGCACCACAGACGCTTTGCCGATTGATGCACCGCGTGATCCCGTAAAAATTGCATGATAAGGTCTTTGTGTACTTCGATGACCTTCTGGTCACATCCTCCACTCTGGTCGATGTTTTTGAATTATTAAAACAGGTTGCTGGATATCTGACGGACGCTGGTTTAACAATTAATTTGACTAAAAGTAAGTTTGTGTTGAAAGAAGTAGACTGTCAAGGTTATATTGTGGGTTGTTACGACTCACTGGGGTCATAACCTGAAGTAATATGCCAAAATTCTTTTAAAATTTTAAAATTAAAGTGTTTTGCTGATGGCATTCCCATCTACCGTATAATAGATGTACTAACATAAATTTTTCGGTATTGCCTTTTATTCCCAAACCACGCCACCCTGTACACTTTTAATTGGTATAATTTCGTTTGTTTTCAACGATTTGTATTTTTGTAAACTAAAGTATTTTGTCTTGTTGTCTCATTTTTCCCTATGTAAACTTTTCGTGCTGGTGGTAATGCGAATGCGAATGGGAGAGAGAGAGGACAATGTGTATCGAGCGTGTGTATAGTAAAACATTCCATAAGAATGTTTGTCTTATATGCCTCTCGTTTACATCAATGTGAATTGATGTAAACGAGAAACAGAGAAAAAAGACATGCTTCTGGAATGTTTTGCGCGTCGTTTGTGCGGCGTAAAAATGTTTTTTTAGGCAGTCGAGTTTTGGTTTTGATATTAATAAAGTCGGGTGTGTAATTTTGTAAGAAAAAGTTGGAATTTTTACTTCTGTAATTTATATTTTGAGTTTTTTGGTTTGACCAAATTTATTTTTCTAATTATGAAAATTTGTTGTTAAACTAATTTGTTGGGATTAATTTCTAAATTTATTGTGAAACCAAGTTTGTTAATTCTAAAAGTGAAGAAACTTAATAAAAACAAAATTGAATTAAGAAAACGTCTACAAAAGTACAAAGTTTATGGTGTAGTTACAATAAAAATAAAAATCAGAAAAATAATTTTTTTATTGCCTGGGGTGTTCAAACGTTACAAATTACGCTACAAAAATACCGAAGTTTTTTTTTGTATTTGAGGATAGCCGATTGTGCCAACTTTTCTAAAATTGCCTTCCACTGGGATTACTTTTATTTACATGGTGTAAAAATTTAACTGAGGAAATTGTCTTTAAGTTTTTTTACACAATATACAACGAGCAGAGACGGAATATTTCTGCCTACAAGATATAAAACGGTAGTGTAATTAACGGGTGGCCCGTTAAGGCCACATTATAAACGGTTTTCGGCGAGCCAACGCCCCACACATTTTGGGTGACCAGTTAAGGTCACACGGCGGGTGCGGATTCGGCGTCAGTTGAGGCCAGCCGTAGTAGTTTGCAACGTAACGGTAGCCAACCGGCTATTGTGTTTTTTATTTTATCGGTGGTCTGCCGCAACACACCGGTAGCCAACCGGCTATTGTGTTTATTTGGTTATCGGTGGTCTGCCGCAGCGTAACGGGTTGCCAACCTGCACCTCGTTATTTGTTTGGATATCGAGGAGAGGCCCCGCACCGAAGAGTAGCCAACCAACCGGTGGCCCGACTTTTTGGTATCGGGAAAAGGCCCCGCAACGGTCCGGGTGTGGCAAGGTCACCTGTGGCATGACGGCACCAAGGCCGCAACCTATTTTTTTGGTATCGGGAAAAGGCCCGCAACAGCAAATTTTTTTTTATTTTGAAAAAAATAATATTAATTAAGGTACGATTTTTTTTATATTTTTTTTAATTTTCTTAAATTTTTTTTGATTTTATTTTTATATATATATATTTAAATTTTATTTTAAGTTTCAAATTTAAATTTTGTAATCGAGCGCCGCACAGCGGGTGCGCGCTCGGTGCACATTGGTCTTTCTCTCTCTCGTTCTCTCTTGTCTTGGTGCGGGTGGGAGGGGAAGTTGTTTCCTTTCTTTTTTGTTGTTTCTCTGTGTGACAAATAAAATGAATTATTAAATTTTTTCGGGTTGGTGTGATGAGGGGGGAGTTCCCATTCTGTGTCTGCGTAGGATGAGCGGTCCCTTGGTGCCCGCATCCGGATTCGGAACCGGTGGTTACCACCGTACGAGTTCGGGCGGATGCGCGCACCAGGGCACCTCTCTACCTTTATGATTATCTTATTTTTATTTTTATTTTTGATTTTGGCTCTTCGTTCCTCAGGTTCCGGCCGACGAATTTCGGCGGAACTCGGGTTATTATTATTATTTTCGTTCCCATTTATTTAAATTTCTGTTAATCACGGTGTAGGCCAGGAGCCATGCATGCCTCAAACCCCACGACCCTTCGCACTTCTCGCTGAGAACGTAGCCGGCAAAATATCACCGTGGAGGCCTCTGCATGAGCTTAAGTGAAATCTGCAGGTTGGCAGTAGCCAGCCTGTAACAGTGGCGTTCAAACTATTTCGCAAATTTTGATTTTTTTTTGTAGCTTCACTCCCTTTGGCGTGCGTGTCCAGCGCCGAAACCAGTGTTTCACACTGTTTGACTTCGCCTGGACGCGCACACCAAAGCCAGTCTCCCAGTCTCCGGTTGACATTCCCCATCTGCGATCGCAACCAGCACGGGCTGTTTATTGCGCGTAGATGGGGGTGTCATACCCCTATTCTTCTGACATCCGACTTCCGAGCTCCTTCCCATTTCCACTGTGTTGTGTTCGATTGTGGTGGAGCTCGGATGTCATTTGTCCGGGGTTTAGTTGTCCTAGGTTCATTTCTTCTCTTCCCCGAAATTTCTTGGCCGAAATTTGAGGAACAGAACAACATTTTATTATTATTTTTTTATTTTATTTTATTTTATTATTTAGCCGACACAGAGTGGGATTTCCACTCTCATCATACCATCCGTTTCGTATTTTTAATTTAAATTTATATTTGATATGTTTATTTGAGTTTTTTGATATTTTGATAATATTTCTGATTTGAGTTTTGCGTAATATTTTGATTATTTGATTTTGATATTTCGGTATTTTGATTTTGATTTTGTTAATCTGTGGGTTGTATTTTAACCCTCGGGTTTATTAGTACTTCACTTTATATTTTACTTTTCTTCGCTTATTGTTTTCTTATTTTTGAATTTATTATTCTGCTTACGTACCATTGGGTGTGTTGGTAGTTGTGGATTTTTTCTATATTTTTCATTTTTTTTGGTTTTCGTATCGTTTCAAATTTTAACGAGCCCCTCCAAATTAGGTTCTCATTGAAAAGCGCCAGTTTGGGGGGTATCTCGTCCAATCCGTAGTTAAAAAATCGTGGGAGTACGGGCCCCACAAACCACTACAAGGTATCCATTCCTTTCTTCTTTTATTATTATCTTATTTGTATTTTCTGTTGCCACTTTGTCTTCTTACCTGGGTGTGTTGGTAGCTTCATTATCTACGTTTTTATTATTATTAACATTTTCTTTATTTTTCTTTATTGTGTTATAAATCGAAATCAGTGGGATACGCCAGAAAGACCTCAAAGACGTACAGTGTAGGATAACTCGGACGTAGAACGGGAATCGTATCCAACGTATTTCTCCGTGGGATCGAGTGGAGGATAACCGAAATCATATTCGAACTAGATATTATCCAACGCACGGGATAACTTTCTGGCTATTTATCGCGGTTTGAGTCATACCTTGAATTATTATTGTAGTTAAAATTTCAACGAGTCTGTAACGTGACCAGAGGTCATGCTAACAGAAATTAACTATCCAGCAGTCTAGGCGGTCATCGTTTGTCGGCTAAAGCTCAGGGTTGGAGGTGGGTAGTTCTAGACAACTGAATAATCCTAGTTGAGACCGCATAAGGAAAGGGAATAGGGAAGAGGTAGGGGAGGAAAAGGAAGACCCACAGACAACTCACCTTGTTTCAATTCGACTTACCTAGGCTCCATTTCAATAAACTAATTGGCTCCACAATACATGTTCACTTGATAATCACAACACTACTTCGAAATACAACCACAACTCAATATTGAAAAAGAAAATCGAGAAAAAAAAACTAGAGAAAAGAAACAAAGCACAACAATATGGTCGAAGAAAAAGAAAAATGAAAAATTAATAAATTTCCAATTGAATATTATAAAAATTTATATATTTAGATCTAAAAATCACCATCACCATGAAGTTAGTACTTAAATATTACTAGAACTAAGGTACAAAGGTAAGAAAATATAGAGAAACTAATTTTAAGTTACAAATGCAAACTATGTATTTGCAAGAAAAAGAAATAAAAGACAGATATAAATAATTTGAATCATTCCCTTTACCTCATATCAATTTTTGCACTCACCAAAAATTAATCTATAACAAAGTTAGTTAATTGAAGACAAAAAAAAACAAAAAAAGAAATGATTCAATCTATTTGCGATTATACTTAATTATATAACTAAACTAAACTAGCTTACAGATTTCAAATAAATGTTGGGCGCCATTGGTAATCCAGAATGCATTTGGTGTAAATTGTATAATAAATTCTATAGTATTACGTGTAGCGTTTATTTTATATGATCGGAATTATGTTATTTATATTTATATAGATATGGTATTATTATGTAAATTAATATATTAATTATATTAGTTGCATTTACCGGTATCGTATTATTATGTAGAATATTATTTTAATTATATTATATTATTGATGCGCTGATGTTATTTCGCATTTTGTAGCTACCTGTGCGAGCTTGTTATCGTTATTCACTTTCTATTTACTCATTTTACACAACCACAAAAGTTTATCGTTGTTGCTGTACCTTGCATGGGTAACGGTAGTGACCGAATCGAATGTTCTTTACACGCACTTTTATATTAAATGGTTAGTTTTCACTATTATTATAATCTTAGTTTAAACATAAACTATTAGAATTTGTTTGGCAACTATTTAATTTACTACTTATTTAGTCCAACGGAAGAAATAGACATTATAAGTATATTAATCTTAAAAATGATTCACATTTAACACACTCGCAGTTTAGTGTATTTTATCCAGTTAGTCAATGTACAAGCCGACTTAATTTTCTAGCACTCACGTTTAACATGCAAATTTAGGCAAAAAGTCCACCATTACTTCAAACATGAAATATTTTGCTTTAAGTTACAACTATTCAATTCACTTATTATTAATTAGAGTTAAAAAAAACACTTATCAATTTATTAATTAGTTAATGATAATAATTAGATTATAATTTCTTAATGTAATCATTAGAAATCAAACATTAATATTTAATCACTAATTTTTTTTATTTAAATTACTAACTACTTAATAATTTTTCATTTTTTCTACATAGATAACTTTTTCTTTGTTTTTAATCACTAACCCATTTTATTGTTTTATGGGGTTGTTGTGTTTTATTTAAGAGAAGGTTACTCTTCCAACAGCTATGATTAACTGCTTGTCTACATTGTATTTTTTTCTCCTCGAAACTTCCGTTTATTGATTTATGGTCATCAACCGAAATATTTAAAAAAAAACATAATTACATTACGTTAAGACAGAGGTCTCAATGGGGAAACTGGATTAGTAAATTAGGTTACACATACAGGGTGTTACAAAATATTCCGGACTCGTTACTATGAATTTTTTCCTCCGTTTCATATTTTTAACAAAATTTAAGGAATTACATGGCACGAAATAATTTCGTTACAAGCCCCTCCAAATTAGGTTCTCATCGAAAAGCGCCACTTTGGAGGGTATCTCGTCTTTTTCGGGGGTAAATAATCGTGGAAATACGGACTCCACAAAACTTTACAAGGTAACCATTCCTTTTATTATTAATTTTTTTTACGTTTTATATAGTTATAGTGGGTGTGGAAATAGTTATAAGTTCACTTTACTCTGAAACCTTCAGTTTCAAGTAAAGTTATTCTGAAATAAAATATTTTGTATTTTCAATAAATTAATAAAGACTACGTCAATTCTTTTCTTGCCGAGTTAAACCGAGCGAGCTTATTCCCTTATCCCTACTCAAATCAAAATGGACGTCACCCTTTTAGAACCAGAGGAGTTGGAAGTAGAGTGTCTCCTTCGTGATATTCGTTTCGACACGCCAGATGCCCAGCATCAACTCGAGGAAGCGATCCGAAGTGAGCAGACCGAGGCAAAGCCAATACCATCCAGAATGCATACGAGTGCGGCAAAGAGGCCAGATATTGAAATTAATGCGTGTCAACGCAAACTGAAAATTTTAAAGGAATCAATCACGCAATTGGACAAACAAACCGAGGATCCAGTTGAAACGGCGCGGCGATACCACTCTCGTTTGCTGCATTTGTCCGGTCGATTAAGTCGAGCCTTAACCTCCCCAAAATACCAGGATTTCGCACGGCAGGTTCTTAAAGCATGTGAGGATCTACAGACGAGTCTGCAAATCTATCTACAAAATCACGACAAGCTGAATGAGTCTATCGAAAGCGCTAAGAGCATTCACCTTAAAATGGATATGCTTCGTTCAGATAATACCCAGGGCAGTGGAAGTGATGGGATTCAAGTGCAAAACCTTGGTGATGAAGCAGACGAATCGGAAAACCCATACCACACGGAACGCAGATACACGTTAGAGGAATTGCTTGATCAGGTTTAAGCGAGAATTCTGGCGGCTTCACAATCAAATGCACAGACAGCCCTGTTGGAATCCATGCTGCAAAAATTGGAAACCGTATCGCAGCAATTAGAGAGTTTGAACCAGCGACAAACCGCCTTCCAAACGCAGCTGGACGGAAAGGACCAGTCAAACTAAGCTACGCCAACTCCGATCGCTCAAGAACGGGTTCCTTCAGCTTCCACCAGTTCACCAGCCCCACCGAATTTTATCGATCGACGCTTACTGTCGGGAAGTGGACTAAGTTACACCAGATCTCCATTGGGCATAAACATCGACATGTTCTTATTTCAAGTGGACACCATCGCCTTGTCTCGGGGATTGTCCGACCAGATTGTTTTATTAGAGCTACACACTATATTAAAAGATATCGCGTTGCAGTGGTACTGGACCTTCCGTAAACACAGCCCGCACGCTACCTGGACAGAGTTACGAAACGGTATGATCGAACGTTTTAAAGATCGTCGCACAAATTACGAAATCCGCAGAATGGTCGAGGCACGTAAACAACAACCGAACAAAAGCTTCCTGGATTTCTACAACCACGTGTGGACTCTTACCTTACAATGTCGAACGCCGTACTCAGACGAAGAGCTCATTCAAATTCTCATGAACAATATGAAGCCGACGCTACAATACCATCTAACCGATAGGCAATTTAGCAGCATCAACGAACTAATCAAAAGCTGTTCTGCTTGGGAGGAGTCTTTCAGGCGGCTCAAAGCTCCGGCGGATCCTGCAATCCATCCACGACCCCTTTACTGATGTTCTACCTGATAACTCAGTATCCGCAATTCAAACGGGGAGCAGGTATCCGTCGACAGCGGCGAGACGTTCTGGCGGACAAGTCCCAGCAGACAGTTCAGGATTAGTGTACAAACAGCATTCAAGTTATGGTAAAAATATCGTCTGCTTTAATTGTTCGGATATGGGTCACACGTTCATGGATTGTCAATTGGCTCCCGCTGGATTGTTCTGCTATCGATGTGGGTTAAGAGGTACGATTTCTGCGCGATGTCGACGTTGTGCTGAAGACCGAAACACGCAATCACGACTGTCGGAAAACCAGAACCGTGGTTCTTGCAGGACTGGGCCACAAGAATCACCACAACCACAATCGCAACCCAGACTGATGTTACAACGAACAAATCCACTCAAACCGATCCAGGAGGACGCAGCGAGCAATACGGACGCGGAACTTCGCTCCCACTCGAACCCGACCAGAAGGTAAACTCGTCTGCTAGTCATGATTCCTTTCCCGATCCTTCTTCCCTACCAAATTCCTCTTTCCTTCCTGTCGCTCTAAAGTTTTTCTATAATTCTCCGTCGTTAGCTAAGTTAGATCGTTTAAAACGTTCCAAGAAATATTGGAACCACCGCGCTGCAATGAGAAATGACGTGATTTCCTCCGTTTTGTTCTCCGAGGGTAGTGACACTCGGCCTTACGCCCAGGTCTTTATAAATAAGATCCCTTTTAAGGGTCTTCTCGACAGCGGGGCGAGTGTCAGTGTTCTCGGAAATGGAGCGGAGAAAATCTTGTCCAATCCATTCGTAGAGTTTCATATTTTCCATCCACGATAACTACCGCGAGTGGTCAAGTCCAACGAGTATTTGGTTACATACGAGCTAACGTCGAGTTTAATGGAATTACTCAAACCATGAATTTTCATGTTGTTCCTTCCTTAGAACAACCGCTTTATTTGGGTATCGATTTTTGGAATCGTTTTGGAATTTCCCCAAAAATCTCCGCGTTAAATAATTCGGACGAATTAGGTGAAACTACCAACACACCCAAATTCCATATTTTAACATCTAATGATCGTCGTAAATTGGATCTTATCCGCGAACAATTCCCGAGCAGCGATATTTTAGGTTTGGGCCGCACATCCCTCATCACTCATATGATCGATTTCGGTTCCGCAAAACCAGTCAAACAACGTTTTTATTCCGTATCCCCAGCTATCCAGAAACTCATGTATGCCGAGTTGGATAGGATGTTGTCTTTCGGGGTCATCGAGGAGTCACAAAGTTCCTGGTGTTCACCGGTCAAGTTGATGCGTAAGGCCAATGGCAAAGTTCGTTTGTGCTTGGATGCTAGAGAACTGAACAAGGCAACCGTCAAGGATGCGTATCCGCTGCCAATAATCAACGGATTGTTGGGTCGTTTGGGACACACCCGATTCATTTCGGCGATTGATTTGAAAGATGCCTTTTGGCAGATCCCACTCGACCCAGCATCCCGCGATAAAACAGCGTTTACGGTTCCTGGACGGCCCTTGTATCAGTTCAAGGTGATGCCGTTTGGCTTATGCAACGCCCCACAGACGCTTTGTCACTTAATGCACCGCGTGATCCCGTACCAGCTACACGATAAGGTCTTTGTGTACCTCGATGACCTTCTGGTCACATCCTCCACTCTGGCCGAACACTTCGAGTTGCTACAACAGGTTGCTGGATATCTGACGGATGCCGGTTTAACAATCAATTTGACGAAAACTAAGTTTGTGTTGGAAGAAGTCGACTATTTAGGTTATATTGTGGGTGATGGTTGCCTCCGTACAAACCCAGACAAATGTAAAGCTATTCTGGAGTACCCTATTCCGAAAACGACGAAACAGATTAGACGTTTTCTGGGGATGTGCGGATGGTACCGTCGCTTCATTCCAAACTTCGCCTCCTTAGCTTCTTCTCTCACCGATCTTACGGGTAAAAACACTAAAGTATGTTGGTCTGCAGCTGCTGATTCTTCTTTTAACGCTCTCAAAACCGCCTTGTCAACGGCTCCTGTATTGACGCATCCTGACTATTCAAAACCTTTTTTCATACAGTGTGATGCCAGTGCCGTTGGGGTCGGTAGTGTCTTATTTCAGGTGGATGCCGAGGGGGTGGAGCGGCCCATTGAGTTTTATTCCCATAAGCTCAATGCGGCGCAGCGAAACTACTCGGTGACCGAGCTGGAATGCTACGCTGCCGTCCTCAGCGTGCGAAAATTTCGTCCCTACGTGGAAGGCTATCCGTTCGTCATTTATACCGACCATTCCAGTTTGCGCTGGCTAATGAGTCAAAAAGACCTCTCCGGACGTTTGGCGAGATGGAGTCTTAAACTCCAAGCGCTGGATTTTCAGATTGGATACCGAAAAGGTTCAGTTAACGTCGTACCTGATGCGTTGTCTCGAGCTTTTCCGGATGAATCCGCTCCTTGTGAGGATGATTCCGAAAGTAAGAGCACGCCTGATCCTGGTGCCTAATTTGAAGATCCAGTCTTGTCGAGTAAAAACATCGACCCTTCCGTGGATGCGTTAGTACCTTCGGTCCCCATTCTACACGTTGATCAAAATTCGGTTGCGTTTCAAGATCCAGATTACGTCGATCAGATCGAAAAAATTCGTAGCTTAAAAGATTGTTCGCACAATTATAAAATCCAGGATGATAAACTGTTAATATCCCCTTTGTTTGGTTATAAATATATGGATACCGATTTGTCGAATTGGAAACTTGTTATTCCGAATTCATTAACTCAATCGCTTATCGAACAGGCAAACGTACCTCCCACTTCAGCACATTTAGGCGGCAGCAAAACTCTCGAGCGCCTTCAGCGTCAATTTTTCTGGCCTCAGATGGCAAAACAAGTTAAACAGTACGTTGCTAGCTGCACTAAATGTAAAATGAACAAGGCGATTAATTACTCAACACAACCAGCCATGGGAGCACAGGTTACGTCAACTCGCCCGTTCCAAAAATTGTATGTCGATTTTTTGGGTCCGTACCCACGTTCGAAACTCGGAAATACCTGTATCGTTATCGTTCTGGATCATTATTCGAAATTCGTAGTTGTAAAACCCTTACGCGAAGCGTCTGCCTCCTTATTGTGTCGATTTTTGGAAAATGAAATATTTTTATTGTTCTCGGTGCCCGAAATTATTACTTCTGACAATGGGAAGCAATTTACCTCGAATTTATTTAAAAATTTGTTGTCTAAATACGGTGTAACACATATTCGTACGCCGGTGTATTCGCCCCAAAGCAACGAATCCGAGCGTGTTAATAGAACGTTGATTGTCAGCATTCGATCATATTTGAGCGATCACGATCATAATTTGTGGGACAAGAATTTGCAAGAAATTGCAGCCGCGTTACGAAATGCTGTACATGATACGTTACATTACTCCCCTCATTATGTCGTGTTCGGTCAACATATGTCGATGCACGGTTCAGATTACTCACTGCGACGATTACATGATCCCAGCGAAGTCCAAGTATGGGCTAAGCCAGATCGAGTCCTACAAGATCGTATCACCCATTATCTACGCGTAGCACACGAAAAGGGGGCTCAACATTACAACTTACGTAGTAATAAGCGCTCTTTTCGAGTTGGACGGGTATAGTTAAGAATTTAAAATTCAAAAAACTATTATTTCCATTCATGATATCAACCTAAAATTTTGAATGCAGCTATAGTTATTGAGGTTAATATAAACGGAGAATTTTGTGTTTATACGACCTTTTGCTTTGAGCGATGCATCGAATAAATTTTCCGCCAAATTGGCTAGCAAATTCAAACCCGCGGTAATTTCTGGTAAAGTAGGTCAGGTTGCTTATTCAGTAGAAGATTTGAGTGGCAAAAATTTAGGTACTTACCGTATTAAAGACATTCGTGTCTAATCATCTCGCTTACATTGTTTGTTTAAATCGTTTGTTATCTCGTTTCACATTGTTTGTTTTAGGCCCGGCTTATGAGACATCTCAGGGTGTGGGACGTTCCCACGTTTGTTACGACTCACTGGGGTCATAACCTGGCGTAATATGCCAAAATTCTTTTAAAATTTTAAAATTAAAGTGTTTTGCTGATGGCATTCCCATCTACCGTATAATAGATGTACTAACATAAATTTTTCGGTATTGCCATCGAAAAAAGAAATATAAAACCAAGAAATATTACTTTTATAAGCCAGTGCGAAGCTAGCGCCGCTCCCAATACATTAGTTTTCGGTACTACACATTGAGCGACACAGTGCATGAAATAGTTTATTTTATTTATGAAAAATATTTCAAAGCAGAAATTTTAGATTTGCTTTCACCGCTGTATACGTACAAAAAATATTTTTTTTGTTATTTGGTTCGATCTTCGTTTCGTTTTTACTGGGATATGTAGAGAATATAAAAAACAAGCTGTGGTAATATGTATATGAATAATTGTGAAAATGTGAAATGTGTGTTTATGAATGGGTATGAAATGTGTTTTTGTTATTGTAATTTAGAATTTCTATGAAGATGAATGAACGCAAACATTTTCCGTATCTAAACTAAAAAAAATGTTCTTGTCCCGTGAATCGTGATATTATTAAGATACGAGTATTATATGATGTATGTAGTTATTGAGCGTTTTTAATTCAAATTAAGTAAAGATGTCGATATATTTTTTAAAATAATATTTTTATTTCTAACCGACGTTTCAAATATTAATTTGATCTTCAGAATTTTTAAAATATGTATTTGCACAAAATTAATTTTAAAACTTAAAAATATTAAACATTTGTAAGTACCTCAGTTTAAGAATTTAACAGAACAAAATACTCTTTATACTAAAATGTTTAATTCATTTTTAATACCTATGTGATTTTATATTGTTGGCCTGAACATAACTACTATTTTCACACATTTGGCGTAAAGGTAAAACTTTAAAAAATGTAGTTTCTTAAGTCCGCTATCTGTAATGTCATATAAACGGCCTTATGATCGTAACACGATGTTAAAATAATTGTAAGTGGAGAAGTGTAATATGTTCCATTTCATGGCCTGAATGATATCTTGTGACCCATTTTTTTTTTGATTTTTCGGGGATAGTATAATCTTGAGGATTTATCGTGGAAAACGGTCAAGAATGAATAGTATTTACACAACAATTCATTAACCAAATTGTAACTAATTCAAAAAAAAATATTTTGTCCAGTTCTGTAACACATTCAAAATGTGGTTTATATAATGAAGTCATAATTTAACAGTAAGTATGGCATTAGGTTTTGGAATATAGTAAAGCCATTCGATCAGCAAGCTTAAATAAATTATATCAGGAAATCGAAGTTTAACGTGATTTTTTAAAATAATTTGAATAAATATCGTCACATAAAGATGACTGGCCCACTGTCTTATTAAGGAGCTATAGCTAAAAATTTTAGGTATTCCTATGTAGCTACTCTAGCGCACAGATTCTCTAGAAAAAGTTAATGTTTAAACGTGAAAACCATAGTAAGCTTTTCGACTTTACACAATTTAGAACTACAATACAATCCTTTGTGTTTTTTTATGTTGACGTTTACATCATATCTTGTTTTCTAGATAATCAGGGTACAGAACATAGGTTAATCTTTATTGAACATGTCATATGCTCGTCTGAAGTCTAAAAATAATTTGAATATCTGAAAAGAAATTTGGTTGTATTTGTAAATAATTCGTGGAGTTAATCTAGTTAAATATATTTTTTTTTTTCAAACAAATTATTGATGCTTGAATTTTCGATGATCTTTTGTAACAGAAGTAATATCCATAGTTTCGATCTGATAAGATCATGAAAAAATTCAATCATCTCATCAGGCCATGGTGATTGAATATTACTATGTAATGATTACATTTTGTGTTCTATATATGTAGAACAACCGTGTAATCGTAACTCTAGTGTTAATGAAAAATTATGACAACTCACTAAATTTATTCTTACAAACTTTCATCTCATTCACACTGGTTTCGATTCCAATGCAAGTAATTTTTTATTAATTTTACTGAATTAATTAATTAATTCATAGCGTTATCGGAAATATAGGCCCTTACTAAGGCCGTTTTATATGTGTTTATTCGGGTAACACGAAATATATCGGTTTACACATATAGAACACAAAATATAATCATTACGTAGTAATATTCAGTCGCCATGGTCTGATGAGATGATTAAATTTTTTCATTATCTTATCAGATTGAAACTGAATATTGCTTCTGTGAACTTTATCGACAATTTAAGCTTCATTCAATTTAATCGATAAAATTTGCGCGATTGATAAACAAAAAATTTGAATAGTGAAGCTTCATTTTACAAATTTTTATTTTTATTCTTTTATTCTTCCTATATCAACTACATTGCCTGATTCATTTAGAGTTACCCAGGGAGCACCACGTGGAGGTATGAATCTCGGACTTCGCCCCCCTACCGTCTTCCGCCGAATATAACGCCTAGACGTCCATTTAGAAAATTGATGTAATAATTCATATTTCAAAATTTAATGTATAATCTTAATGATGTATAATCTAGTTCAATAGAACGCCACATCATCTAAAGATTATACATTAAATTTTAAAATATGAATTATGACATTAATTTTTTAAATGGATGCCTAGGCGTTATATTCGAGAGAAGACGGTAGGCTTTATATGCCATTAACAATAATATAAAGAAATGTGAAAATATTTATGTAATTTAAAAAAAAAATGCGGAAATAGTTGTCAAAAATATAAATGAAATACCAGCTTAAAAGAAAAACGGCCGTGACTGCTCCGAGATCCACCAATTTACAGCTCGGTAACTGATATAAAAACAGAATAATAATGGTTTAAAATAAAACTAGATAGATTTGTAACAAAAACAATTCTCGTATTTTAAACCTTAAGGGTTTTGTTTATTTTTTCTAATTTTTTCCATTTCCCATTTACAAAATTTTCTAATTAATATAATAATCATAAGTTTTAATATATGAACACGATGATCATAACATGGGCTTTCAATATCATAAAATTCGTCCAATAGATCAACATATCCATCAACACAATCTCTGATAGAATTATACTTTAAATCTTTTTTTATTTTAATTTCGTCAAACAACAAACTGTATTGCCTGCCTAAAACACTTAAGCTTTCAACTTTTTCTTTCAAACATTTTAACATAAACGAATTGTTGGTGCCTGGGAAGAAATTCTTTATGGGTTGCCATCGAATAAGTGACGTCTTTGATGGTAAATCGAAACTTAATTTGTCTCGTAAAAAGTTATATGCCTTAGGAGAGCGATAATACAAATTCTGCGCTAGAACCTTATATTTATCTGGCCATTTCTGAGTTTTATTTCTTTCAGACAAAATCATTAAAGAAATTTTTTTCGCATGTTGACTTTTCATTGTCTGCTCAACCAATGTGCTTAGAGGCATTTTAGCTTGAAGTTTGAAATTATCAAGTTTTTTATTTGCTACCCTATTTTTTTGTTCTAAGTTCTTAATTTTTTTGTACAATTCTCTTTTTTCATGTTTCAATTTGGTAATTTTTTTAACAAATTTATGATTCATCGATCGGTATACTGCTATATTTCTTTCCCGTGTTTCACAACTATCACATACTATCGGCTCTATTGCTAAAGGAGCTGTTACTTTATCGAAATATGGATCTGGTATCTGAGCAATCTGTTCTAAGTTTAAATCTTTGAAATTTTCATTCGTAGATGAATACGTTTTAATATTTGAGCTCTCAAAGAATTTAGAAGTAAAGGCTTCATTTAAACTTGGAGATAAATTTAAATTGTTTTCTTTGGTAACGTCAGAGTTCTCTGGTTCATTTTGAGGTAAATTTAACGTTGGAATGGCTGTTCTCTTCAGCTTACATTTTCCTATATAATGCGGTTCAAAATGTTTTGAACAAAGAAATATCCTATTGGCATTTATAGCCAATATTCCACAATTTAACCATGTTTCGTGGTACCAATAATATTTAGCGGAATATTTAAACAACCGAGCACCATCCCGTTGCTTAGAATCATAACCCTGAACGGAGCATTTAAGTCCCACACGACCACTCATAATAATTATAATAATAATAATAATAGTATATTTATAATAGTATATTTATAATATTTACGGTTTCAATAATTACGAAACAATACTCACGTGTACAAATAGATGCAAACGAAAAGCCGAGGTTGAAAGTTAAAAAAAAACTGTTTCGAATATATAATCACTAATAATCACTATAATCACTATAACGTATTAATTAGAATATAATCACAAAATAATTTTAGCACTATTTGCAGTAGGCATTTGGCGAAACACACTGACACTTAATAAACACACTTCGTTAATTAAATTTTTGAATATTTTAATTAAAAAATTAGTTGAAAAAGTTTAAAAATCACTCGATCGATTTCGACTTGTTAGGTCATCTCAGGAGTATCTAATGATTTGTAAAAATTAAAATTTTTTGTTATGTAGCTGTTTAGTAGGAAAAAGCAAAAAAGGAATAAAAGAAGAGACAAAAATAGGCAATAACAATTAATCTATTGATCGCCCCAACTAGGGGCGGGTGTACGATTAGTCATCAGTCTAGGGTAGCAGGTGCACGATTAGTCATCGGCTGAGTAACAAAATTTAAGGTAAATTCAAGTACATTTAATTACCCGACGTATTAGTCAAATTATTGCGTACGTGAGAATAGAAAAGGGCGGGGTCTGTTGAAACGGAAAGCACTTTTACTCAGTGTATAATTATTCGTGTTTCATAGAATTGTCGTCATCTGATATGTACCCCATGCGGCGTTGGTTCCCGCAGCTCAAGCCGGCAGAGGGGAACAGTGTGGGTTTCGGGGTACTCAGACTACGGCCTAGATTACCGCATATTTGAATAATAAAAGGGAGAGAAGAGACAGCATATTGCATGCCATCAAATGGTGTGTGTAGGGATGAGCTAATGGGATCCGGACCCAATAGGTGTGAGGTATACTCCAACGATGTTTTAGGCCATTAAGCCGTGTTTATTAATTGATTAATTTAGGGTAGCATTATTACCCTAAATTATTATTATTATTATTACCCTATATTATATTAAATTATATGTGATAAAAAAATTTTGTTTTGCCAGAGGGATCTTGATTTGTTTTGGCCTACGGCCCTAGTGATTAGTAAGTATTTTTTTATTTTAGATCTGCAAAACGTTGCTGGTAGAAGGATGTGCAATGCCCGAGGCACTGTTGCTTAAGAACCACCCGTCCCTTTTTCCAGAGGGACAACCAACATACGCTTTGCGGATCGGTAACGCTTGGATTAGTATGGTGAGTTATGTTTATACTTACTGAAATACCGCCAACTGCCTGGAATTGTCCCAACTTGATCTTCTAAAAAAGACCCAAGCAAATCACTGTTTTTTTTATTTAACACAAATTATTCACTATAAAAAAAACCCACTAACAAACAAAACTATATTTAATTCACTAAAATATTAATTCACTAAAATTCCCGGAAAACTGACCGACTTTAATTAACTCACTAATAAAAACTTATTGACTGACTGACCCCTTACCAAAATTTTGGTACGGTATTTATACATATTACTTGGTTGAGGCGGGAGGGGAAAATTTTTAGTCCAAAATGTACTACTCTCTAAACCAAATATAATTATTTCTGCCATATTGGCAAAATGTATAAATACCGCCCATTTAAAAGTGTTATAAAATAAACACTTGGGGAGATTATGTATGCCGCGACAACTGCAACGTTTTAAATTCCTACTTAGGTCGTTCGATTAACTTTAAGTAGGAAAGTAGAGCATTTGCTTTTATCGCGGACATGAACAACATATGGATACGTAATCCAATTACAAAACAAATATTTACGTTCACTCATTTGCATTATATACTAATTACATTATATACGAATTGAGTGACGTAGGTTGCAATTGGATCGCGTAAACAAGAAATATTTTTATGTTTGCTGTATTGCAACTTATACCAATTTTTAGGTATGTGAATGCAACAACAAACATAGAGAAGCATTTGTAATTTCGGCATGACTAGATATTTGATGAATTTTAGTGAAGATGATCTCTTCAAGGTAGTGGCGAAATTACTTCAAAAATTATTATTATAATTATATGAAAATTGTGTGGGTTGAGTTTTTAGAATTGATAACGGAATAAATCCCGTTACACTGTAATTGGTGAGAACCGGATTTCTCTCTGTTCGTTAAGGATATTTTGGTTAAGAAATATTGATTTTCGAATTTCGTAAGATTCTAAGGTATCTAAACGTCTGCCTTTGAGTTGTATATGTAATAAATCTAAATTGTTCGAGCTTCCTCTATGATTTTCTGAAGTTAAATGGTTATGGAAAGTTGATTGATTGTAACCAGATAAATGTTCTCTAGCTCTAACTCCAAAATTGCGCGAAATCAGAAATTGCGTACCTATGCGAAATCAGACATATAAGCTGAAATTTATATGTAAATTAATGATGACTAGTAACTCATCTCATGAGTGAAATACCAAGGTAAACGTCTATTTATCCTTAGAATAGCTCATCCGTCAACTCAATGTAGTAAATCGAAGCTTTGCTTCTTGATGTGTAAACATCTTTACGCGCGCCTACCAAAATTTTTTGTATTAGAGTAAACTTGTAAATGAAACGAACGGAAATGACGTATACCTACTTCGTTTGAAAAAAACGCAAGAAACTCAACAAAAACAATTTTTACTATACATAGCATGCTTTTATGTATATGTATTTATAATAGTAGGGAAAATGAAAAAATTAATTTAATGAATGAAATAGAAACCATCGACATTTCCATCGATCAGAAAAATCAAAAAAAAATTACGATACGAAATACGAATTACGATTACGAAATTGCATATTCATACGATTAAAAACACAGTCAACAACTGCTGTATATTGCTTTATCACGAGTGACGAGTCTCTAGGCGCTGTTCATCACGTCGGCTATATATACGGCTGAACTTCAGCTTCTCAATGGGAATAAGATGCTTTCTGTAGTTGTATTAACCTCGCCGAATAAATCTTTCGAAGGCATAATGAAGTTCATACATTTCGTCCTTGCCCCATATCCTAAAGAATTTCAAAAATTCTCCAAGGAGACTATCATCTTTTGCCGGTGATTATGAGCGGGAATTTCAATATTAATGTTGCTGTTCCTCAAGCTGAACCACTTATAAACTTCCTGCGAGACGAATTCGATTTGCACATGAACTCAGATCGAAATATATTTACTACTAGATATGGGACGACCATATTGTGCAGTTTTTCAATGAAAATTTTTAAAGTTAGAGTCGATAGTATTTAATATATCTTATTTTAGCTACCAAAACCCAATTGCGTCGATTATACCGAAAGAGTAATAGACCAATTTAACGATAATAAACAAATGAAAAACTCTGGTTAGTAAAATTGCATTCCTTCTTCCTTCAAAGTAAACTGTACCCACGTACTATACACACGCCATGTTTACACATCTCCTTGAGAGTACTAATGGACTCACTCATTTCTTATTTTAAATCAAGTCAGCTTCGCATTGCTCATGAAAATTTTATTTTGCGAGCAGTTCAATAATAAACGTTAAAATATGTATTTGGGGCCGGTGAAAAGGAAGCACAATGTCTCTGAGAATACACAAGATCGAGGATAGACGGCCAAATCCCTTCATGGGATGTAACACCACCAGTATAAATATACGTAACATTCTACTATGAAGAATACTATGTAAGGACCGTAATCACGTCTAGGTATTTACGTAAAACTGAGGTACGTGCGTTAACACGTACATGAGTTAGAACAGTTATTGTATTGGACACAGTATGATCCTTTGGATCTAGTTTCTAAAAGAATTTGGGATATGCAAAACTTGCAACTCATTGTTCTGTTATAAGTAGTTCTCGTGGTCGTTGTGTTGTGGGATGATTTTGCAACAACGTTGCTATTAATAAAATTATTAAATATTGAAAATTTATTAAATATTGAAATGACCTGGCCTTTAACATTTTTGTTCTCAAACCATTCATTCATATCAGATCTTGTAATTTCCAAAGTTTACCTCAATTTGTTCCTCAAAATAAATTAACTCTACCCGATGTTATTTGGAATTGTTACGAAACATAATTTATTGTCCTAGTTTTATAAAAGATTACACCGATAGTGGAATAGACAGTTATAGATTTTCTTATTTTACGATCTACGATCTTATACAGTTTTATCTCCAAACGAATACATTTATTTTATCCACTTGGACATTGCGGTAACTGCCCGCAATTCACATCCCCCTCGTAAAATCTGTTTGTTCCTAGTTTTTTTCGATTTACCTAGTTCAAACATTTTTTTATTAAAATTTTATTAGTAACATAGAAAGACATTGAAAAATGTGAACAACAGGTATACATTTTGACCGCAAGATACCCCGCTCTTCCTACTATAAGTTTTACTATACAATGCCACATACGTAATAATAAATATTTTAAATTTTATTCCAACTAACCAACTTGTAATCATAAATGGTAACTATTTTGTGCATACTTTCCAACTTCCGTGCTTCAGTTAGTAAGGCGGAAGCGCAACACGTCACAATTGTTGTTGAAAACTCGTATCGCGGATTAATCTTTTTCCAATTTGTATATGTTAAATCGTATCGTTTAGGGATTTTAAGAAAGTAAACAAATATATAGAAAGATTTTAAATCCAAATTAATTTTATTTGAAAATGTTTATGTGAGAAAACCCGTCAGCTTACATGACGAAAACTTTTTTCCAACAAATCATGAATGAGACACTACTTTTACAGTAATAGTAGCTAAGGTACATATGACTGAAGAAAACCAATTGCATACATATTTTATCATCTTGTAATACAATTTTTTGTATTAACATTCTCCTATCTGCACGCACATGGTATACACACCAGCAAATGCAATGCAAAACTAAAATTACGAAAAACACAAAACAAAATACATATTTTCCATTTTTGTGTGTACAGTGAAAAAAATAAATGTTTGTTTTTGGGCTTGATTATTTTGTCGTAAATATAAAAAACTATTTCGTTCTGTGCCGCTTAATGTGTAATTTCATTATTGCCCGCATGGCGCTATTCCAGTTTTTTTAATGTTAGCGCTTGGTTTCTCTTATTGTTCTTTTTTTATGGTATTGCCTTTTATTCCCAAACTACGCCACCCTGTACACTTTTAATTGGTATAATTTCGTTTGTTTTCAACGATTTGTATTTTTGTAAACTAAAGTATTTTGTCTTGTTGTCTCATTTTTCCCTATGTAAACTTTTCGTGCTGGTGGTAATGCGAATGCGAATGGGAGAGAGAGAGGACAATGTGTATCGAGCGTGTGTATAGCAAAACATTCCATAAGAATGTTTTTCTTATATGCCAGAGAAACAGAGAAAAAAGACATGCTTCTGGAATGTTTTACGCGTCGTTTGTGCGGCGTAAGAATTTTTTTTAGGCAGTCGAGTTTTGGTTTTGGTATTAATAAAGTCGGGTGTGTAATTTCGAAGAAAAAGTTGGAATTTGTACTTCTGTAATTTATAGTTTGAGTTTTTTTGGTTTGACCAAATTTATTTTTCTAATTATGAAAATTTGTTGTTAAACTAATTTGTTGGGATTAATTTCTAAATTTATTGTGAAACCAAGTTTGTTAATTCTAAAAGTGAAGAAACTTAATAAAAACAAAATTGAATTAAGAAAACGTCTACAAAAGTACAAAGTTTATGGTGTAGTTACAATAAAAATAAAAATCAGAAAAATAATTTTTTTATTGCCTGGGGTGTTCAAACGTTACAAATTACGCTACAAAAATACCGAAGTTTTTTTTTTGTATTTGAGGATAGCCGATTGTGCCAACTTTTCTAAAATTGCCTTCCACTGGGATTACTTTTATTTACATGGTGTAAAAATTTAACTGAGAAAATTGTATATAAGTTTTTTACACAATATACAACGAGAAGAGACGGAATATTTCTGCCTACAAGATATAAAATGGTGGTGTAATTAACGGGTGGCCCGTTAAGGCCACATTCTAAACGGTTTTCGGCGAGCCAACGCCCCACACATTTTGGGTGACCAGTTAAGGTCACACGGCGGGTGCGGATTCGGCGGCCAGTTGAGGCCAGCCGTAGTAGTTTGCAACGGAACGGTAGCCAACCGGCTATTGTGTTTTTTATTTTATCGGTGGTCTGCCGCAACACACCGGTAGCCAACCGGCTATTGTGTTTATTTGGTTATCGGTGGTCTACCGCAGCGTAACGGGTTGCCAACCGGCACCTCGTTATTTGTTTGGATATCGGGGAGAGGCCCCGCAACGACGGGTAGCCAACCAACCGGTGGCCCGACTTTTTAGTATCGGGGAAAGGCTCCGCAACGGTCCGGGTGTGGCAAGGTATTTTTTTGGTATTGGGAAAAGGCCCGCAACAGCAATTTTTTTTTATTTTGAAAAAAATAATATTAATTAAGGTACGATTTTTTTTAATATTTTTTTTTAATTTTCTTAAATTTTTTTTGATTTTATTTTTATATATATATATATTTAAATTTTATTTTAAATTTCAAATTTAAATTTTGTAATCGAGCGCCGCACAGCGGGTGCGCGCTCGGTGCACATTGGTCTTTCTCTCTCTTGTTCTCTCTTGTCGTGGTGCGGGTGGGAGTGGAAGTTGTTTCCTTTCTTTTTTGTTGTTTCTCTGTGTGACAAATAAAATGAATTATTAAATTTTTTCGGGTTGGTGTGATGAGGGGGGAGTTCCCATTCTGTGTCTGCGAAGGGTGAGCGGTCCCTTGGTGCCCGCATCCGGATGCGGAACCGGTGGTTACCACCGTACGAGTTCGGGCGGATGCGCGCACCAGGGCACCTCTCTGGGCGCCGGCAAAATATCACCGTGGAGGCCTCTGCATGAGCTTAAGTGAAATCTGCAGGTTGGCAGTAGCCAGCCTGTAACAGGGTGATGGTTGCCTCCGTACAAACCCAGATAAATGTAAAGCTATTCCGGAGTACCCTATCCCGAAAACGACGAAACAGATTAGATGTTTTCTGGGGATGTGCGGATGGTACCGTCGCTTCATTCCAAATTTCGTCTCCTTAGCTTCTTCTCTCACCGATCTTACTGGTAAAAACACTAAATTATGTTGGTCTGCCGCTGCGGATTCCTTGAACGCTCTCAAAACCGCCTTGTCAACAGCCCAGTATTAACGCATCCTGACTATTCGAAGCCCTTTTATATTCAGTGTGATGCCAGTGCCGTTGGGGTCGACAGTGTCTTATTTCAGGTTTTACGCCGAGGGGGTGGAGCGGCCCATTGAGTTTTATTCACATAAGCTCAATGCGGCGCAGCGAAACTACTCGGTGACCGAGCTGGAATGCTACGCTGCCGTCCTCAGCGTGTGAAAATTTCGTCCCTATGTAGAAGGCTATCCGTTCGTCATTTACACTGACCATTCCAGTTTGCGCTGGCTAATGAGTCAAAAAGACCTCTCCGGACGTTTGGCGAGATGGAGTCTTAAACTCCAAGCGCTGGACTTTCAAATTGGATACCGAAAAGGTTCAAATATCCTCGTACCTGATGTGTTGACTCGTGCTTTTCCGGACGAATCTTCTCCTTGTGAGGATGAGTCCGGAAGTGAGAGCACGCCTGATCCTGGTGTCCAATTTGGAGATCCAGCCTTGTCGAGTAAAAACATCGACCCTTCCGTGGATGCGTTAGTACCGTCGACAGTCCCTATATTACACGTTGATCAAAATTCGGTTGCGTTCCAAGATCCAGATTACGTCGATCAGATCGCGAAAATTTGTACATTAAAAGATTGTTCGCACAACAACAAGATCCAGGATGATAAACTATTAATATCCCCGTCGTTCGATTTTAAATACACGGATACCGACTTTTCGAACTGGAAATTAGTTATTTCGAATAGCTTGACCCAATCACTAATCGAACAGGCTCATGTACCTCCCACTTCAGCACATTTAAGCGGCAGCAAAACTCTCGAGCGTCAATTTTTCTGGCCTCAGATGGCAAAACAAGTTAAACAGTACGTTACTGGCTGCGCTAAATGTAAAATGAACAAAGCTGTCAATTTCTCTACACAACCAACCATGGGAGCTCCGGTTACGTCAACTCGCCCGTTCCAAAAATTGTATGTCGATTTCTTGGGTCCGTATCTACGTTCAAAACTCGATAATACCTGCATCGTTATCGTTTTGGATCATTACTCGAAAGATTGTCGTTGTAAAACCCTTACGGGAAGCTTCTGCATCTTTGCTTTGTCGATTTTTGGAAAATGAAATATTTTTATTGTTCTCGGTGCCCGAAATAATTACCTCTGATAATGAGAAGCAGTTTACCTCGAATCTATTTAAAAAGTTGTTGTCTAAATACGGTGTAACCCACATTCGTATTCCGGTGTATTCACCACAGAGCAACGCAACCGAGCGTGTTAATCGAACCATAATTGCCAGGATTCGATCTTATTTGAGCGATCACGATCATAAAATTGTGGGACAAAAATTTACAAGAAATTGCGACTTCTTTACGTAATGCCATTCATGATACTTAGCATTATTTCCCTCATTATGTCGTGTTCGGCCAGCATATGTCACTGCACGGTTCGGACTATGCGCTAAGAAGATTCGATGAACATAATCCCAGCGAAGTCCAGGTATGGGATAAGCCAGATCGAGTAAGCCTTTTAAAGGATCGTATAACACATTATTTACGCGTAGCACACGAAAAGGGAGCTCAGCATTACAACTTACGTAGTACTAAGCGCTCTTTCCGAATTGAACAACTTGTTTTCATACGATCTTTTGCACAGAGCGATGCATCGAATAAATTTTCCGCTAAATTGGCTAGCAAATTTAAACCCGCGATAATTACCAGTAAGGTCGGACAAGTGGCGTACGCCGTCGAAGATTTTAACGGAAAAGTATTAGGTACTTATCATATCAAAGACATCCGTGTCTAATCGTTTCCCTCTTTTTATTTTTGTAAGGTGGTTTGTTTTAGGCTCGGCGTATGAAACATCTCAGGGTGTGGGACGTTTGTATTTTTTATATTTCCCCTCGGTTGGTGTCTTTACTTTTGTATTTTATATTCCCCTTGGGCTGTGTCTTCGCTTTCGGAATTGTTTGTTTATTGTGCGCTGAACGCACTCGCGACGTTTTGTTTTGTTTCTCATCGTGTGATGGCGCGAGGGTAAGAATAATGACGAGAGAGCGAGACCATTGCGCATCGAGTGTGTGCAAAGCAAAACATTCCATAAGAATACGAGAGGCATATATCGTTTACATCAATGCGAATTAAATAATTCTAAATTGTAAATAATTTAAACAAATGTGATGTAAATAAGATAATTATTAATAAAAATAATTGGTTTAGATGATAAATATTACAAAAATTGTAAAAAAAGGTTAATAAAAATTCGCCATTACGGAATATTTTTAGTTTTTTTTATATTCTTGCGAGAAAAAACAACAAAAACCCAAGTAGAAAGAAGGACGAAGATTTTTTTTATATATTTTGTGCCGTCGGTAATTCATTTGGAATAGTTTTACTTGAATATGAAGTGTTCGTCATATTTTTTATGATTAAATTTGTGTGCTATAAAACTAGTTTAAATAAATTATATTGTGTAATAAAACTATTAATTGGTACACAAGAAGTATACATTACATAACTTAAATTTGTTAATTAAAAAAATTGGATTAAAAACCGATACTTTCTCTACGATACTTACTTTTCACAAAAAAAAAAATTAGTAAATTCCTGTTAATAAAAAAAAGTGGGAGACAAGTGTGGTGTGACATTCATTGCATTCGATTGCGAGCCAATTTTTGTGGTGACGGGAACAGGCCCCGCAACATAATAGCGCCCAACCAGGCAAGCGTTCGAGCGCAAAGGCGGGGAGTTGCCCAACGACGGCACCAAGGCTGCAACGGTGGGGTAACGGCACATAAACCCGCAACGGTCCGGGTGTGGCACCACCTGGGGCATGACGGCCGCGCAAGGCCGCAACAGCTTATTTTTTTTATTAATTAAGGTACAATTTTGTTTATTTTATTTTTATTTTTTATTATTTTATATATTTTCAATTTTTTTGTCGCGTGCTCGGTGTGCATTGTTGTCACTCCTTCATATTTTTTTTCTTGAGCGAAGTTTTGTTTTTTCTATATTTGATTTTTGTTGTTGTCCAAATTTATAAAAAAATGAATTTTTAAAGTTTCCGGGTTTGGTGTGAAGAGGGGGGAATTCCCATCCTGTTTCGGCGTAGGGTTGGCGGTCCCTTGGTACTCGCATCCGGATTCGAAACCGGTGTTTACCACCGTGTGAGTTCGGGCGGATGCGCGCTCCAAGGCACCTCTCTTCCGTTATAATTTTTTTTATTTAAATTTTTCTGCTGTTCGTTCCTCAGGTTCCGGCAGACGAATTTCGGCGGAACTTGGGTATTATTATTATTTGAGTTTTTCCGTTATTCTTAAATCTCTGTAATCACGGTGTAAGCCAGGAGCCACGCACGCCTCAATCCCCACGACCCTTCGCACTTCTCCCTGAGAATGTAGCCGGCAAAAATCACCGTGGAGGCCTCAGCGTGCGCTTAGTGATATCTGCAGGTTGGCAGTAGCCCGCCTGTAACACACTGCGTGTATGCAGTGCATACAGAACAGTTGGAAAGGAAGCAGTTTTCGTGATAGCTAATATGCCGCAGATCACGGTATTGGCGAAATATAGAGTATCATCTTCAGTGAAGCCCAAGCGTTGAGGCCAAATCAGAATTAATACGAGAATGGCAGATTTGATGGGAGAGCGCTGACACTGATCGTGAACCAGGGAACTCATCCCGAGGCTAAAGGAATGGGTGGAGCGTAAACATGGCGAGGTGAATTTCCATCTCACTCAGTTCTTGTCAGGTCTCGGTTGTTTCAACAGCTACCTATTCAGAATGCATATCAAGGATACACCTAATTGCTTATACTGTACCGAAGAGGAAATACCAGAGCACACGATACTCTACTGTGCAAGGTGGGATCAAGTGCGAAAGTGTACAGATGTACAGATGTTGTGGGAGCCATAACACCAGGTACAATCATTTCGAGTGTGCTGGCGGACGAGAATGGTTGGTATGCTATAAGTAGAATGATTAGAGTAATACTAACCATAAAAGTGAGGGAACAAGCGACTATGCCGCTCTGAACAAAACTAGAGGACAATAGACATCCTTTGGTCGTAGAAATGCAACAAATTTGTGGTACCAGTCGCTGCGAGGATTAGAGGTAGGGGGTTTTTAGTCGGTAGAAGTCCGGAACAACGTCCAAGGAGAAAAAAAACACTGATTTTTTTCCTATATATATATATATATGGGAAACCTGTTATAATATTGGTTCCCATACATTGTTGTCAAACATACTATGTACATGGTTTGCCCTCCGATTTGCATATTATTCAGTGCAATATAGGAATGGTTCCTGTTTGTTTTAGCAAAATCCCGTTATACTTAGTTAAGTAAAACACTTTTTATTGTTGTATAATATAAGTACACCGTCGAAACGTAGGGTTTTTATTAATAAAATTAATAAATTTAATTAGCTTAAAAATGTAAGCTTATCAAAAATTATATATTTTAAAAAGTGGATTTATCTAAAGAGGAGTATTAAAATATATTCCAAAGAAACAATAGCCTAGAACTTAATACTTTGCAAATCAGATAGCATATTATACACATAGTTAGGGTTACAACAATATATAGGAATGTATCACATTTTATTTGATTTTCTTCATTTCATAATATTTGCTCTCTTCCTTAAGCAGTAACATTTTTAATAATGCCGTGTGCCGTCGTCAAAAAAAATCGCCGTAAGTGTCGTTATAAATATAATATAGTGTATCAAAAAATCAAATATATCGGTATGTGGCCCTATTCTGGTAATTCCCCGGGAATAGGGAACTGGGGAAAGAATTTACATATAATTTTTTTTAAATAATTTTTTTCTGACATACTAAGGTAAAAAGTTAGTGGCAATTTTTTTGAAAACAAAATAAAATTGCGAATAACTTTCCCTGATAATTTCGCTATGGAAGAATTATTCCCAATTTACAAACTTTTTTTCTCAGTAGGCCAGAAAAAACTGATTTATAGCTAAAAGCTATGTAAAATCTTTCCCCAGTTCCCTATTCCCTTGGAATTACCAGAATAGTGCCAATGGTGTATTATTTGTGTGATATCAAGTTATTAATAATAAAGGTAATAATTTATATATTTCAAAAAATTTTCAGTGTGTTAATTTGAAATAAGCTTAATCTTTTGTCTATCTTGTTTTATTTTTTTTATTAATAAAATCTTGATCGTTTCACGGATTCCATATATGTATATATATATAATATATATATATATATATATATATATATATATATAATATATATATATATATATATATATATATATATATATATATATATTATATA
>OW052220.1:154192339-154236863 GCA_932526605.1 Nephrotoma flavescens | reverse complement strand
TGTCCCCCACTCGATAGGTCCGTGCCTTTTTTCGTTTTTTATTAAATGTTCGTCGATTCTCTTGTTGTACTTTACTAATTTGTAATTTGGCTGCATCCCTAAGCTTAGTACGTTCTTCATTAAACTGCATAGCAATTTCCTCTTCGACCACTTCTTTAACGTGTAACTCTTCCGGACAACGCATCTTCACACCAATTAACAATTCGAATGGACACATTCCAATGCTCCTCTGGAACGAATTGTTTAGGAACCTTTGTAATTTTTCAACGTGTTTAAACCAATCATCCGGCTTAAGACGAGACAATTTAGTCAATGCTGGTATGATTATTCTATTAAGCCGCTCCGCTTGACCATTGCCGGTAGGCACACCAGTCGTTATCATATGATGCTCGATATTCTCTGATTTACAGTAGTCTCTAAAATCGCTGGAAACAAATGCTGCACCTCTATCACTGATTATGCGCCTTGGATTACCAAAAACCGTTTTTTGTTGTTCTAACTTCTGGATAACTTCTCTGGAACCGGTATTCCGAGTGGGATAGAGCCACACGAATTTTGAAAAACTGTCGATAACACATAAAATATAACAATAGTTTTTCTTCGTTGCAACTAAATGTCCCAAATGATCCAAATGGTAAGTGTCCAGGGGAATGTCACCTTTGGGAATGACATTCAGCAAGCCATCGCGTTTTCCCGACTTACGGTCCGCTAGTATACATGAAATACAGTTTTTTAAGCAGCTGGCAATTTTCTCACTTAGCTTTGGAATGTAAAATTCACGTTGGATCAGCTCTTCCATTTTACGTTTCGCAAAATGTCCTTGTTCATGCACGTTACGAATTATTTCAATTTGCATAGCGTCAGGAACAACCATTTTTAAATCACCATCTATCACCTTAAATAAAAGACCGTCATTAGAATGGTAATTGTTATACGCACCTTTTTGTAAAAGCTTCATAATTGTTTGAATTGAATGGTCGTCTCTCTGAGCGGCTTTTAATCTGGTAACAGTATCACTCTCTATGATCATCAAAACGGGAAGTCGACTTAACGCATCTACATGACGCATTCTATATGATGCTCTATGTTCCAAAACATAACTAAATTCTTGCAGCTGCAACGCCCAACCTGCGATCCTGGACGTCAGCTCCTTACGTTCCATGGTCGCCTTAAAAGCGGAACAATCCGTCACAATACGGAACGGTAAACCGAGTAGATATACCCTAAACTTTTTTAGTGCTGCAACTATAGCCAGGACCTCCAATTCATAACTGCAATATCTTTCTTCTGCAGGTGATGTTTTTTTGCTGAAGTAGTAAACCGGATGAAATTTTAGGTCTTCTGAACATTTCTGCATGAGTATGGCACCTAATCCGAACTTGCTCGCATCGGTGTGAAGCTCAGTGTCTGCACTTATAGAATATATCTTAAGTACAGGCTCTTTGATAAGAACTTCTTTCAATTTCAAAAACGCAGACTTTTCATCAGCACCAAAATGAAACTTAATATCTTTTCGTAAAAGATTAGACAGTGGTCTCGCTATTAGGGCATAGTTTTCGACAAACTTACGAAAATAACTAGTAAGTCCGAGGAACCGTTGGACATCTTTTATATTTTTAGGCTCGCTAAATCTTTCAATTGAAACACTCTTTTGTGATGAAGGCTTGATGGTCCCACCTTTGATTTCATAACCCAAATATTCTATTTTGGACTGTAAAAATTGACATTAGCTCCATTTAAACTCTAGACCATAACTTGCAGCTACTTCCATAACCTTTTGAAATCTGGTCAGTGCCTCTTCTTCAGTGGCAGCGGGAATTACTATGTCATCCATATAGACACACACTACTTTCTCTCGATAAAGCTCTTGAAAAATTCGATTTATGTATCTTTGAAATGTAGCTGGTGAATTGCACAGCCCAAATGGTACGCGTAGGAATTCGAACTGTCCAAATGGTACTATAAATGAAGTGTATTTAATCGAATTAAGTGACACTGGAACATGGAAAAATCCATTGCAAAGATCTAGGGTGGTAAAAATTCGTGCATCTTGTAACCTGTCAATTTGTTCTTCAATTAAAGGTAAGGGATACCTATCCTTCACAATCTTTTGATTCAGTTTCCTATAATCAACGCACAGCCTTTTTGTTCCGTCCTTTTTATTTGCCAGCACTATTGGACTTGCATAACACGAATTGCTAGGCTGAATAATTTTGTCCTCCAACCATTCATCAATCTGTTTATGAACTATTTCAGTTTCCAATGGAGATAGTCGCCGAGGCCTTTGGTAAACTGGAACATCATCTTGAAGAACAATTGTCATCTCAATCTCGGTGTCATTGCGGAGTTCTTTGCTGGGCTTATATGATTTGATCAGCCGTGCCACTTCGGTTTTTGTTTTAAAACTATCTAAGTGATTGAGTACATCCATCAGTTCATTATTATCATCGACAGCTATACTAAAAATTTCTGGGTTAACTTTATTAATGAAAATATTATCGGGCGTCAAAACAGTTACAGTGTTTTTTAAAAACTCTTTGCCCAAAATTACCTCATACGGAAGGATATCATCAGCAACTATGTGGAACACCGTATAGTAATTGTCATCGTCAACACTAATATTTGTGTTAAAACGACCAAGTGTTGCAATATTTTTAGCACCAGCACCGCTGAACATTGTAGTGACTTCCACAAAATCCGGTTCACCTATTTCCTTATACTTACTCGCTGACAAAAAATTTAAATCGCTTCCGTTATCAATGAAGGCTTGTAGTTCTCTATCCTTAATAATGACCCGCTTGTAATCTCTCGCTATATAATCCATTTTGTTCATAGCGGCACACGATTTTGATTTATTGTTTTCAGTTACTGTGACTGGTTTAGTGCAATTTGGAGACAAATGGCCAAATTCCTGACACTTATAACATTTAGGTCCCTTGTCTTTATTTCGGCAGTGTTTGCCCACGTGACCTCGTTGTCCACAATTGTAACATCTTATATCCCGATTTTTGATTGGTAACTCTTTAGTGTTTGAAGTCGATTGCATTGGCACCTTCTTAACTTTAGTCTTTATTTCATCATATATTTGAAGTTTCATCTTGAATTCTTTCATATCCGCTGCTCCATAAAGTATAGCTTTATTAAACTCATCGTCTGCAATTCCATTTATACAATGTTGAATAAGTGCCATTTCCTCAACTTCACCTAAGGCAGCAATTTCAGCAAGAGCGTATAAATAACTTTTGCAAGTCTCTAATGGTAACTTCTTCCGGTTGTTTAACTTTTCATGGATTACCGCAGCGTTAAGTTTAATCTCAAATTCCGCTAGGAGAAACTGTTTAAGCTTGCTCCATGTGTCTATTTGTGAAACTGATTTAAGGCTAAGTTTCGCGGTTCCCGTTAAAAGCCGTTTTCCAAATATCATCTTTTGTACTTCGGTCCACCCGGCAACATGAGCGACCTCTTCCACATCCTTAATCCATTTTGTAACGGGAAAGTTATCATCGCCGCTAAAATGATGCAAAGATTCTTCTACATCCTTGAACAAAAACCTAGGTCCACCAACCCACTCTGTAGTATCAGTATTTGCTGCAGCTTCGAGATCTTTAAGATGATGTTCACGCTTCAACAGTTCTATTTCCTTATCTTTAAGGGCTAATTCTCGTTTAAGAATATTTTCTTCGATCGACACTCCTTGATCAGTAGACACTACTTGACCATCAGTAACTGGAGTATTAATTGTAGAACTATTGGAGAAGCCTATTCCATTTATTCGAGAGCAAAAACTTTGGAACATGTTATTATAATAATCACTGTTACTTTTTACTGTTCTCCGGTTTGAAGTTTTCTTCCACCTTCCAGTTGAAATGGTATTTCCTTGATTAAGCTTAGACGACATTTCGAATTTTACAAGACAAACAAACTTAAATACAGCCACAGAAAACTGGTCTGCTAATCACGTGACCACTTTAATTCACTATACGGGAAACAATTGTTCACCCGTTATTTGGTTATATTTGACCGGAATTTGTAAAGCTGATTAAAATGGGGAGGTTCTTTCACGATTCACTTATTCCTTGTTATCACAAATAATTAAAATCCCTATTCGTTAATAACCAGTAAACACATACACAGTTCACTTTATTTGTTTTACACCTCGGTTAATGAAGCAGCTGCTTAGTTAAGTACTGTTCTAAAACACGACACTGCTTGACCTTTATCACACACGTTTTTTTTTAAATTTTTTTTTGGTTCTTCCACTTTAAGCTGGGTATTTTCTTGCGAATGATAGCTTAAAAGTTTTGAAAATTTTACGCCACTTGTACACCACAGAATGAAAATTGTTCTTTCAAAACTTCTTCAACAGAAACAATAATTCGCTTATAATTTATGTGAGGCAGCAATGCAACACACACAATCCCGGTTGAGCCCCGATGTAGGAATTTTTATATAAGGAGTTAATTAACTTTGTCTCAATAAATAATAAGAACACCACAATTAGAACAACATAATTTATTATTAATACAAAATTAATACTTTTCGAGACGGAATCTTTAACAACACTGATTATTTATCAACAATATTATCGTACGACAATTTTCCGCATTACAAAGAATTACAGTAATTGATGGAATTTATGATTAACAAATAAAAACAATAACAACATTACTTTACAGTAGACTATGAATTAAAATACAAACAGGGTGATCCCACATATATATATATATATATATATATATATATATATATATATATATATATATATATATATATATATATATATATATATATATATATATATATATATATATATATATATATATATATATATATATATATATATATATATATATATATATATATATATATATATATATATATATATATATATATATATATATATATATATATATATATATATATATATATATATATATATATATATATATATATATATATATATATATATATATATATATATATATATATATATATATATATATATATATATATATATATATATATATATATATATATATATATATATATATATATATATATATATATATATATATATATATATATATATATATATATATATATATATATATATATATATATATATATATATATATATATATATATATATATATATATATATATATATATATATATATATATATATATATATATATATATATAGATATATGATATATATATATAGGTTAGGTTAGGTTAGGTTAGAGTGGCTGCTATCGCACACTTAGCCCAATAATGGCCCATTGTGATACCTCAGGATCCAATCTCCCCTTACTCCCGCTGAAACCAACCAGAGCTACTGATTTAGCGTAAAATATCTTGCACCCCAAAGTCCGCGAGTTCAGAAAGGCTGTCGTTGTTGCCCATGTACTTACGTCTTTTGTATGATAGTGCTGAACACGAGCATAGGAAGTGAACTAACGTCTCTTCCTCCTCTTCGTCCATACAACTTCTACAAAAGTCATTCGTCTGTAGACCCAGCCTTCTCGCATGTTCCCTAAAAAGGCAGTGTCCTTTCAGTATCCCTACGACCAATCCTAAATCTCGTTTTCCCAGGGATACAAGTGCCTTGGAGCGCCGCAGGTCCAGTTTTGGTCAAACCTGTTTTGATACCCTGCACGTGAGAGTGTTGGTCCACCTCTCATCTGTCAAGGCGATCGTCTTTTTACTGAGCGTCAATTTGACCGCTGCTATAGGCCTCCCCAGACCTGCCTTTTCCTACTTTGCCGTCTAGCTTAGAGCCATCCGTGAAACATTTCAGTGCCTCGTTTTCCAGTATTGATCCGTTCCTCTAGGGTTCCCTAGAAGGACAGATGATCCGGAAACCAATATCAAAGCACAACGTTGGTTTAATATAATCTAGATTCACCAGTTCTTCCCCAAGTGATCTAACTATCGTCGAGTGACCCGCCTGAAGACACTTCCACTGAGAGACAGCCGAGAGTCTTGTAGCCAAATTGGCTGCCATCTGCTTACCAAAAAATTCGATTGGAATAAGATGGAACATAACCTCTAAAGGGCGTGTAGGTGTTGTCCTAAGCGCCCCGCTTATAATCATGCAGGCCGTTCTTTGCACCTTCTCCGACATCCTTATGTAGGTTACCTTCTCCAGAGCTGGCCACCACACGCCCACCCCGTACATCAGCTCAGGTTTTACCACTGCGGTATAGAGCCAGTGTACCAGCTCTGGTTTCAAACCCCATTTCTTCCCTATGGCGTTTCTACACGAGTAAATGGCTACATTAGCCTTATTCACCCTTTCTAAAATGTTAGGCTTCCAGCTGAGCTTACTGTCCAAGATTATGCCCAAAAATCTCGCTCTGTCAGCAAAAGCCAGTCTAATGACATTCACGGTAGGAGGACTAACAACCGGAATTTTATATTTCTTAGTAAATAGCACCAGCTCTGTTTTGGAGGGGTTGATCCCTAATCCACATTTGCTGGCCCATTTCGTAACGATCAGGAGTGCATTCTGCATAACATCCCTAATCGTATCCAGATATTTGCCTGAGACAGCTATCGCTACATCATCTGCATACGCTACAACCCCTAACCACTCTTCTTCCAGTTCCAACAGCAATCCATTCACCACTGCACTCCAGAGAAAGGGGGACATTACTCCTCCCTGCGGAGTTCCTCTAACCACCCGCCTTCTAATGGTGGCCTCCCCCAGTTCCGAGATAATAATCCTGCTTACCAGCATCTGATTTATCAACCTACTTATAGGATAATCCACCTTCAAAAATGACAATCCTTCCATGATCGCCTCTGTTTTTACATTATTAAAGGCACCCTCAATGTCGAGAAATGGTACCATACAATACTCTTGCGAGTAAATTGACTTCTCATTCATGCGTACTATCGTGCAGAGCTGTGTCCACCGACTTTCCCTTACAGTACACATGCTGCGACATTGCCCAATTCCTTGGCTCAACTTTTGTTCGAATAAGTACGTCTATCAATCTTTCCAAGGTTTTCAACATAAAGGATGATAGAGTTATAGGTCTCAGGTGCTTTGGATAAGCCTGTGAGCTTTTTCCCGATTTCGGGATAAAAACCACTCTGACCTCCGTCCATTTCCTGGGAATATAGATCAATTGCACACATCTCCTGAAGATAACCTCCAGCCAGGGGAGGATAACTGCAGAGTTCCTTTGGATCTCTGCTGGTATATTGCGGTCGCACACTACTAGAATAAATTATTTATTTATCTCTTTTTTGTTTTTCGATAAAGTATCACTCTTACAAATAAGTAAGTGATACAATAAGAGTAGAACGACATAATGTTTTATTCGAATAGGTAGAGATCGCAATAGAAGCAATGTAATTGAAAAATGGAAAAACGATAAATTTAATGTGTGATGAAAGAGATGTAATTTACGATAGTATCGAAAAAAGTGATGTTACAACATCCCACCCCTGCTTTAGTTATCAAACGGGAAAATGACACGATGAAAAAATATTCCTTGCTTTTATACTCTCTTTATAAGCACATTGTTATATTTTCGTTGGATTTTTTGTGAAACTATAAAAGCAAGGAATATTTTTTCATCGTGTCATTACCTACTCGTTTTTTGTATGGTGCACGTCGTATTTTTGTGAAATTAGCGTTTTATGAGAATTAAAATATTAATTTTTTTTTAAAACTTCTAAAATTTCAGTGTATATGTATATATCATACAGTTTGATAACTAAAGCAGATATTTGTTTTATTGTTGAAAATATCTGTTTGATGGTAAACGCATTTTTCTTAGCAAAGCAATTTTTTCAATTTCAAGTTCAGTAATTATACCTTTTTCGTGAAATTGTTACCATTTAAAAATATATTATTTATTTTAATAAACTGACAAAATACATTTTCGAAATGAAACCGTTTTATACAAGAACGGTTCACAGAAACCTTGCTATTCGTGCTAAGCTTTCTAAGGTGATAACAGACCTTAACTATAATTAAAATGATTTAGAAATAACAAGTCAAAACTCGCCTATAATAAATGATGTTTGCCGAAAAATGAAAATTAAAGGCAATAAAATAAATTTTCAGAGAATATTAACATGTGGCGTAAAATTAAGAGAGCTAATATGAAAGGCAAAGGAACCAATATTGATGTCATCGATCCCATCGTTTCTAAAAATATTCGACCTAAATTACATTCAAACGAAACACAAGATCCGGAACTAAATAATGACCTCCTTGTTTTGGATGAACTACCAAATGATTGCGTGTGATGCAGTGACACCTACTAACATAAAATTCGTCTGTGTGGAAAATATTTTAGAATCCATCGTTAATGCGGAGACAGAAATCTCGAACCCAAAGTTTATTATTTCGAATACATCGGTAGATAATGATTATGCTGTGGGATCCCGTTTAACCGATGTTACTTCATTTGAAAATACTACGAAAAACCTAAATATTAATAAAAACATAGAAGAAATACCTATCATTTTCAAAGAGCCAAATACAACAAAATGGCGATCACGGGGAACGTTTCAAATTCCCGCTACAGAAAATTATAGTAATGAAATGCTCAGAAATGCACTCCGAGATTTTCTTATATCCTCAAAAAACTCGTGCGTGATGAGTTATAAAACCATCAATCGTAACAAAACCGATAATATGGTCATTGTATACGCTAAATGTAAATATACACATCACTTACAGAAATTTAGATTCGATATTTATTTAAATGGAAATGTACAAATGTTAACCATATGGAATGATTTAGAATGCTATGGTACTATCAAGGAATTTTTCCAAATTAGAGGTTCCGAAAGAATACGCATGCAAGAAATTTTAAACAGCAAGTGTCCTAATTTGGTTAATCTTGAGAGCCTCAATCAAACTGATAAACAACTTTTAAAAGCAGGAAACACCCAAATGCTTACAAAACCCGACGTCTTGCGTAAAATACGGTCCGAGAAATTACAATTGAATGATATTGTTGCAAATTGTGACCTAGTGGATGCATCTCGCCGGCAAGCAAATGATTTGCTTAAAGAATATATTTATTTAGCTGGAGATCCACTATATTTTAATTTAATGAGACGCAAATTTTTAAATATTTTAGGAGAGGCTGGTGGAAATGTCATATATATAGACGCTACGGGTGGATTGGTACGCAATCCAAAGTGTTGTCCACACCACAATTATAATAGGATATTATATTACGCATGCGTAGTGAAGGTCAATCAAATAATCATACCGATCGTTGAACTAATATCTCACCGACATGACACTCATGCGGTAGTAGTCTTCTTAAGCGCTTTGAAATGCGAGATTCAACGAGCTAAGCCAAAGATTTCTTTACCCAAGTACTACTAGGAATTTTTATGTGCTGTTCGCATCTTGCGGCAATCATAATTCGACAGAACTAATAATGTTTTCATTTTTTTTAATTGTTGATTCTAAAACTTTAGATTTTGTTGATACCATTTTTAAAATCTTGTGCACCATTTGCTGCTGCAAATATAAACACACAGCTTTTTCCGCGGCTTATAAAAATTTTTAGCGATTCTAAAAACTAAATTAGATGATTTCTCGCCAGCTGAAACACTGGAAAGCAATGATGCCGTTATTGCTGAATCGTCAGTTGAAGAAAATATTAGCTTTTCCGAATCATTTTATTTTAAAAGGTACAATAGTATTTTGCAAAACGTCCTACAAGATAGTGTACTGAGAGAATCCTGATGACATACTTAATGATTATTACTGCAAAGAATTTATCGAATTTTGCACAAAAAGGTATTTTTCATATCTTCCTCTATGGAGCTCAATATTTCAACAATGCTACAATGAGCCGAATAGAGTATCGAATGCCAATGTAGAAAATTGGTTCAACATATTAAAACATAATTTGATTAAGGAGCCCCACCAAAAATTTGGAAGATTTATTGATTCTTTAGTGGAAAAAACTAATTTAATTTATAATTCCATTGAATTAGCTCCGCATCTAATTTCCAGGAAACGTAAACAACGGTCCAATCTTGCAAAATTAGAAATTCAACACGAAGTTTTATCACCTCAATGTAAAATACGACAAGATGAAACTGATCTATTAGACTCAAATGTCGAAGAAAGCTGGAAGAAAAAAACTCGTCATCAAATTAGGTATTCAGGGAAAACAGCTCTTTCAAAATTTATTAAATCTAAAACATTAAGTTTCATGAATAATGATTATTTTGACAGAATGACGAAACACAAATTTTGTTTAAAAATTTTTAAATTCAATTTTCATAATATGTGGGAAACCACATTAACAAATATTTGCTATACGTCATTAAACGGTTCAAACTACAAAACTACGGATTTGGTATACGTTGCGGCAAGTATTTTAATCAAAAATACAAATGACGTTTGTTTGGACCCCTACCAAGCTTATCAAGTTATGAAACTAAAGACATCAATTATTGCTCCATCAAAAAATACCCGTCCGGAAATATCAATTTGTCGCAATAGACGTCGAATTTATATTCCTCACTGCGGCAATAACCACTTTGTTTTAATCATAATTGATAATGAGCAAAAACTAATTACATCGTATGACCCTTTATCACCGGAACGGAAGTTGAATTCATTAATTCAAAAAACGCAGAAATTCGTATGCAGTTTAAAAGAAGCCTGGAATGAAAAGTGTTTTAAGTGGGACGAGCAGCAGGCGAGGGTTCAAAAATAAACTCCAATTATAAATTAATCGACACACAACAACGTTCAATTTTTACACAAAATATTTTTTTTATTTGGGGTTTTTAACCAAAGTGATGTTATTGCAAAGCTGGCTTGTTACTGAATGAATAATTTTTTCTGATTAATTTTCTATGACAATATTTTAAATTGCGACATCTCGATTTGAACACAATTTTTAGTACAATATGATTTCTTACTTTTAGTTCTAATCTATTACTTATTGATTTTAAATTTACAAACAGTTGTCAAAAAAATATAAACAAAACAAATCGGATTCAATTTTTGATCGTAAGTAAATTATACATAATTATGCATAGAATGCAATAAATAATCAAATTTTATTATAAAATTTCTTTTCAGATGTATTTTCAGCAGCGGTTCGCTTTCATCCGATCTGTCCTCTCAATTTGATTGTGATGACGACGCTTGACGTTCAACATACTCCGGCCCAAAATTGATTAGGATTAAAGCTGATGAAAAAAGCTGATTGAGCCGCTGTTGCTGTATTTATTTTTAAGACTCCATCCATGATGAATATTCGGCATTTCCTCCAAAAATTGAGAACCTTTTTAGGCTGGTTGACTAGCCTTACGAAGCCAATATAATGGATTGCACAGGATATAGAAAGTATGATCTCCATTTTTTTGTTTTCTAGCAATGAAATAAAAATAAAAATTTGGTTTGTAATAGCTTAGCTTGGTTGTTATGAATCTTCTGACGTTACAACAGGAAGTTTGACTAGACGTGTAATAGGTCGTTTCAGAATAGTTTGCCTGGTTTTGACTGTGACAACGCGAACTATTTTGTCTTTACCAGGATGTACATCTATAATTCTGCCTAATGGCCAGTGAAGTGGTGTAGTGGCTTCATCTGTGATGTATACAATATCACCGATAGCAAAGTTTGCTTGTCGTTGTTGCCATTTTCTTCTTTGCTGAAGTAGGTGAAGATATTCCCTGGAGAATCTTCGCCAATAACCTTGGACTCGTTTTTGTATGTTTTGCCATCGAGTTAATCGGTTTTCTGCCACTTCGTGTAAGTCTTCATCAGCTAATGATTGTAGTGGACCCGTAAGTAAGAAATGCGCGGGCGTTAGTGGCAGCTCGTCGTTTGGATCTATTGATAATGGGGTCAATGGGCGCGAATTTAGAACAGCTTCAATTTGGCATAGTAACGTTGAAAATTCATCATAATTGAACGCTGCATTTTTAGTGATTCTTAGAAGGTGGTGTTTCATAGCCTTGACACCTGCCTCCCAGAGACCTCCCATTGATGGGCTGGCTGGTGGGATAAAATGTCATTGAGTTCCATGTTCGGTAAGATATTCGGATATTTGCTGGTTACGCGCTGGTTGTGGTAGCAACTGTTCCAATTCAGTTAGTTTTTTGCGGGCACCCTTAAAGTTGGTTCCGTTATCGGAATAGATGTCGCTTGGCGCATTACGACGACTTATAAATCTCCGCAATGCCGCAGTGAACGCCGCAGTCGACAAATCAAGGACTGGTTCTAAATGGATCGCCTTCGTGACCATGCAAATAAACACTGCCACATATGCTTTTACTGGTATAGCTCCTCCTCTGCTGCGTTTCATGCTGACGTGAAATGGACCAGCGTAGTCCACGCCCACCTTCGAAAAGCAACGGGCTGGTGTGGCTCGTACGGATGGTAATTCACCCATCATCTGCGGCCTTGGCTGAGATTTTAATTTAAAACATAAGGTGCATGCATTTGTTATCCATTTACCAATAGTTTTCCACCCATAATCCAGTATTTTTGCCGTGATAAGTGAAATAGAGTAGATGGGGTGGGATGTAGATACTGTTTGTGCATGGTCGTGAGTAGCGCTACGCTAAGGCGGTGCGATTTTGGCAAAATTACCTGATGTTTTAAATTAGCAGGACAGTCAGCATTTTTTAGGCGTCCACCCACGCGAAGCACGGATTGATTATCAAGAAATGGTGATAATGATAATATGGAACTATTTCCAATTAATTTACCTGATTTGAGTGCTTTGATTTCCTGGTTAAATTCAGACATTTGAGCCCATTTCCACATGTATTGTTCCGCTGCATTTAGTTCATCACATGTGAGTGGTGGGGTTTTTACAACATTGAGATCTCTTGATCTTGTTCGTATTCGGCGTGTTCGAGTTGAGCGAATAAATCGAGCACAGAATCCAATAATGCGTTTGATTGTCCTGTATTCAAAAATTTTGTCGAAGAGCGTTGTGAATAGATCGTTTTCCAACTCTATCTGATAAACGAGAACTACTGAGTCGCTCGACATTTCTTGATTGTCCACTAGTTGTTTTATGTTTTGTTTTGGCCACGCTGTTTGCTCTTGATATAGCCAATCTGGTCCTTTCCACCAAATTGAGTGATGCAGCAATTGTGTAGGCATGAGACCCCGTGATGCGCAATCGCATGGATTTGAGTTCGTGTTTACATGATGCCATTTAGTTTGTGGTAGCCATTCGTGAATTTGCGATGTCCTGTTTGCGATAAAGGTTGGCCATGACGATGGGTGTTTGGCTAACCAATGGAGGACAATTTCAGAGTCAGTCCACGAATATGAGGTGATGTCACGTATTTCTAAGATCTTCATAACTGATTTGAATAATTTCGCCAATAAATGAGCTGCTAGCAATTCCAACCTCGGAATAGTTATGCGACGAATTGGAGCGACCTTTGTTTTGGCTGCTAATAGATAAATATGGATTTCGCCGGACGAGTCGATGACGCGTAAATAAATTGCGGCTGCATACGCGTTTTTGCTGGCATCGCAGAATCCATGTAGTTCATTGTGATTATCGTTGAATTTGATGTAACGTGGTATTTCAATCTGTTCAACTTGCTTTATATCCTGTTTGATCTTAGCCCACGTGTCGGTAATTTCCGTTGGTAATTCGTCGTCCCATCCTATTGAAAGTAGCCATATTTGTTGTAATAATATTTTTATTGTAATTGTCATAGGAGACAACCATCCCATCGGATCGAATAAACGAGAGGCGTCGGATAGAAATTGGCGCTTAGTTATTTGCGGATTATCGTGAGTCATATTAACCTTGAACATAAAACAATCCTTTTCGCAGTTCCAGTGTAAGCCCAGTACTTTTTGGCTACTGCTTTTCGTCATTTTTTTATCAACAACAGGATTTTTAATTTCGATGGTGCTGAGAAGTTCCTCAGAGTTAGATGCCCATTTATGTAGGGTAAATCCAGCAGACCTTAATACGTTTTGCAGATGTTGAATTAGTTCTATTGCATCTTTTGTTGTCTCGGCACCACTTAGTATATCGTCCACATAAAAATCTTTGGCGATTATTGTTGATATATTCGGCTGCGTTGATTCGACATCTTTAGCTAACTGTAACAGTGACCGAGTTGCGAGGAACGCAGCTGGTGCGGTTCCGTAAGTGACTGTAGTTAGATTATAATGTTTTAAGGTATTCTTTGATAGTGGCGGTGATCTGGATGGATTTTTACCTGTCGGTACATTTTTTCTATATCCGACGTGAACGCAATTTTATGTAATCGGAATCGCATTACTGTTGAAGTTAAATCTGGTTGCACGGTAGGACCAACCATTAGCACTTGGTTCAAAGATACTGAAGATCTGGATGCGGCGGAACCATCAAATACCACACGTACTTTAGTTGAGACACTCGATTCTTTAATCACGGGATGATGAGGCAAGTAAAAATGATGCGTTGATGGAATTGCCAAATCCTTTGCTGACAGCTCTTCCATATGGCCTAAATTTATGTATTCCTCCATAAATCGTACGTATTCTTCTTTAAGATTTTGATTACTCTGGAGTCTTTTTTCCAATCCCGTGAATCTTGACATTGCCTGTGCTAATGAATCTCCGAGAGTTTTAGGGTTAGGAAGAAATGGTAATTTTACGACGAATCTACCTTGGTCATCACGATATGTAGTTTTGTGAAACAATTTTTCACATAATTCTTCTTGCTAATTCATATGACTGTGCTCGGGTACTTCTTCTAGCTGCCAGAACTTTTGGAGTGTATTGTCGATGTTGAAATCAAGACTAACATTGAACGATTGTTGTTTTCGCACAGGACTACTACCTCCACCGATTATCCAGCCGAACTGCGTGTTTTGAGCGATCAGTTTGTTCGGGCCTTCCAGTTGGCCAGCAGACAATATTTTTAGAAAGTAGCCGGCACCCATAACTATGTCGATTTCGGAATTATCGTTGTCCGCTGGATCCGCTAGCATATGCGGTTGTAAACCTTCCCAATCATTCAATATTTCCGAATTAACACGAGGAAGATCGGACGGCAGATCATTCATAATATAAACATCCCTTTCTAGCTCTAATTCTGGATGAAAATGGGGAGATATGTCAATCTTTGTTAATCCCCGCGTTGTGCTTTTTGAGGCTATTCCTAAAACTGGGTATCGTGCATTTATTCGTGGTAGATTGAGTAAATGAACACATGACTCGCTTATCATTGAGCTATTTGAACCAGAGTCTAACAACATACGTCCTATACGGCTTTGTCCAAACTTGTTATGAATGATTACGCGAGCGGTAGGTAACAATGGAGTTGAAAGCAGCGACACATTTAACTGTAGTTCGGTTAATTTGCCATTTGCGCTTGGTATTGGTGTAGACTGCGAAGAACAAGACAGCTGATTTATTAATACATTAGTTGTTACGTTCCCTTCAGTTTGAAATGTTGATTTGGTTGATACTGATGGCGTTGGATGACTTTCATCGGCAGAAACGTGACTTTCATCAGACGAGTGTAGAGTAGTATGGTGCTTTTTCCGACACAACTGACATCTTCTAAATGACCTACATACCTTAGAACTGTGGCCAGCGGCCAAACAATTAAAGCAGCATCCTTTCGGAACACTTTTTGCATTTTGTCGTTCGCGGCATTGCAGTTGAGGATTGCGTAACCATATTCGGTTTGACTGTAACGGCATGATTTGTTGTGATACGAGGGTTCGTCTTATTGGTTGACGATCGCTTGCTACTCATGTCACAATTTTCGAGAGCTGTACACCTTTTATCCAGAAAATCGAGCAATGATTCGAATGTTGGATATTTTACGTCTACGGTTTTGGTAGCCCAAGCTCTACGCGATTCTTCATCCAGTTTATTTAATAGTATATAGTTGAGCCAAATGTCGCGTGATTCAGCATCATCACCTAGTGCCTTGAGACCAGAGACTACTTCGGTGGCAGTATCGTGCACCTTTCGCAGACTCTGCGTAGAGTTATTCACCATGGCAGGTTGTTCAAGAAACCTCTTCACAAAAGTTTGAATGATTTGAATGGGTTGATCATATCGCTTGCAGACCTTTGCCCAGGTGCCCTTATAATTTGCGTCAGTAACTGTGATGTGGCGAACGAAAGTGTAAGCGTCGCCCTTCATGAGACCTTTGAGGTAGCTCAGCTTCTGGCAATCCGAAATGGCTGGGTTTTGATCGACGATCGCTAGGAACATGTCTTTGAAGGATTGAAATTCTTCAGCCTTTTTACCATAAAACGACGGGATGTCTAATCGAGGTAGTTTTACCTCATCCTTTGGTGCAGCTGCCAGACTAGTTTCGCGCATTGACTCTAGTAATTCTCGTTGATGTGTAGTGAATGATGGCATAGTTTCGTTTAACTGTTTTTGGACTGCTGTTAGCATCGGATTTTTTACGTGGATTATGGCTCGCAGTTTTGCTTTCAGCTTTAGGAATTTCTGTTCAAACTCAGCTATTAGTGATGAATCAGGTTCAATGTCCGCCATCTTTTGGTCAAATTCTTCAAAATCTTGATAACACCGTTCCAATTGTTCAAGATTTACATATGCATCCTGTAGCTCCACGTGGTCACCGAACGCTGCGATCGAACCTTCCAATCTAGTCAGAGATCCACGTGCGTAGCCTCTCCTTCTAGTATATTCTGCAAATTTCTTCTGTGTATCCTTGTCAATGCTATCTGCTTACAATCACTAATTACACAATCACCAAATTATTTTAGATTGAAAACCCGTTCTCCCTTTTTTATTATTTTACCGCACGCGCTCGATTATCATTACGTTTATTTGCGATTCAGTCGAAATGATTATGCGTGTAAATCACTCGAATTTGTTTAATTGGATCGATTTATCCTTATATAAATTATATATATATATATATATATATATATATATATATATATATATATATATATATATATATATATATATATATATATATATATATATATATATATATATATATATATATATATGAATTCGTTTATTACTCACGTTTAACTGGAAGTGTCGGAGAAAAAAAAACGTGTTGTGTAATGGACGCTATGACGCCAGAAATTCTTTTCAATGTTGAGTGCAAGTTGAACGGCTTGAATTACGCTGCAATATTCCCGGGTTTCGGCACCAATGTTTTGAGTAGGACGAGCAGCAGGCGAGGGTTGAAAAATAAACTCCAATTATAAATTAATCGACACACAACAACGTTCAATTTTTACACAAAATATTTTTTTAATTGGGGTTTTTAACCAAAGTGATGTTATTGCAAAGCTGGCTTGTTACTGAATGAATAATTTTTTCTGATTAATTTTCTATGACAATATTTTAAATTGCGACATCTCGATTTGAACATCATAACCTTCGAATACAATTTTTAGTACAATATGATTTCTTACTTTTAGTTCTAATCTATTACTTATTGATTTTAAATTTACAAACAGTTGTCAAAAAAATATAAACAAAACAAATCGGATTCAATTTTTGATCGTAAGTAAATTATACATAATTATGCATAGAATGCAATAAATAATCAAATTTTATTATAAAATTTCTTTTCAGATGAATTTTCAGCAGCGGTTCGCTTTCATCCGATCTGTCCTCTCAATTTGATTGTGATGACGACGCTTGACGTTCAACAAAAAGAGTGAAATTTTCCGTTCTGAACCAGCATACTCTTCCCATTCAAAGAGATGGCCACAATTGCGGACCATTAATCTTATACGCGATTGATTGGGTTTCAAATAATAACTATCGTCCAAACATTCATTCTGAAATCGACAACAAATATTTTAGTGAAATTGCTGCATATCGCATCTATTTAAAAGAAATAATAGAAAGTAATTCTGAATGCGTTAAATCGAATTGTTTAATATGTTTTGAAACAATTAACAATGTTGAAAGTACGTGTACTATCGAATGTTCGCAGTGCTTGCGAAAAATACACGATACTTGCAATTCAGATGGAATAATTTCAACCATCGATCGGGTATGCAAATTTTGTGATAATAAATAATTAAAATCAAATATGAAATGCGATTAACAAAAAAAAAAACAAAAAACCAAAAAAAACATAAAAAATTAAAAAAAAATCTAAAAAATACTAAAAGCAAAAAAAAATTCAAAAACTAAAAAACGCAAAAAAACAAAAACCCTCTACGGTTACAGCCTTGACGTGGCAGAGCGGCTTAATCAATGCACCTAAAGATAAAACAAGGCAATCTTTAGCTTGAAACTAATGTAACCAGTCATAGCAATAATGATAACCTTCTGGGCCATGTTTGACCATTCCAGAACTATGACAAAAATCTTAAAATCGCCTTGGACATAGTCATATAATAGATCTAACATAAAAACATAGTGAGATCGATGACCACCTCACAAAATCTTCCGACTTGTATTCAGTGGATATCCGAAAATCTAGTTACCGCAAATGTATTGGTTTATAGTCGGATTTAGTATACCTATCACTATCATAGGATAAAGGATTTTTACATGGCAGGTTACCTCTAAAAGTTTTAAATATTAAAGAACGTGTTTCCCTAGATTCTCTCGGGAAAGTCAAAGTGAAAACTCCTTTCCCAAAAGTTGTAACCTCCTAGAAGTAGCTGAGGATAAAGGATTGTTACTTCGATATTTACCTAAACAATTTTTAATGTTAAACCCAGTGTTCCCCTAATTTTTTCGGAAAACTCATGTTTTCTAGTTTAACTGAATCTAGTACAAACTGAAAACAGCTATTCCAAGAGTAGTAAGCTCTTAGGATTGGAGGTTTTTATAACGATTTTTACCTTTACAACTTTTGAATATTAAGCCCAGTGTTGCCAGTGTTCCCCTAATTTTTCCGGAAAACTCATGTTTTCTAGTTTGATTATGTCTAGTACAATCTGAAAACACCTACTCTGGAAGTTGTAAGCTCATAGAAGTGTCTTAGGATGGAGGGTTTTTATTTCGATTTATACCTATACAACTATTAAATATTAAACCCAGTGTTCCCCTAATTTTCCAGGAAAACTCACGTTTTCTAGTTCGATTGGGTCTAGTACAAACTGAAAACACCTACTCTGGAAGTTGTAAGCTCTTAGAAGTGTCTTAGGATAGGAGGTTTTTACTTCGATTTTTACATTTACAACTTTTGAATATTAAAGCCAGTGTTCCCCTAATTTTCCCGGAAAACTCATGTTTTCTAGTTCGACTGGGTCTAGTAGAAACTAGAAACACCTACTCTGGAAGTTGTTAGCTCTTAGAAGTGTCTTAGGATGGGGGTGTTTACTTCGATTTTACCTATACAACTTTTGAATATTAAACCGAGTGTTCCCCTAATTTTTCGAAAAACTCATGTTTTCTAGTTTGATTGGGTCTAGTACAAACTGAAAACACCTACTTTGGAAGTTGTAAGCTCTTGGAAGTGTCCTAGAATTGAAGGTTTTTATATCGATGTTTACCTTTACAACTTTTGAATATTAAACCCAGTGTTCCCCTAATTTTTCCGGAAAACTCATGTTTTCTAGTTCTAATGGGTCTAGTTCAATCTGAAAACACCTACTCTGGAAGTTGTAAGCTCTTAGAAGTGTTTTAGGATTGAGGGTTTTTATTTCGATTTTTACCTTTACAGCTTTTGAATATTAAACCCAGTGTTCCCCTAATTTTCCCGGAAAACTCATGTTTTTAGTTCGATTGGGCCTATTACAAACTGAACACACATGGAAGTTATAAGGAAGGAAGTTATAAGCTCTTAGAAGTGTCTTAGGATGGGGGGTGTTTACTTCGATTTTTACCTATACAACTTTTAAGTATTAAACCAAGTGTTCCCCTAATTTTTCCGGAAAACTCATGTTTTCTAGGTTGATTGAGTCTAGTACAAACAGAAAACACATATTCTGGAAGTTGTAAGCTCTTAGAAGTGTCTTAGGATGGGGGGTGTTTACTTCAATTTTACCTATAAAACTTTTGAATATTAAACCGAGTGTTCCCCTAATTTTTCCGGAAAACTCATGTTTTCTAGTTCGATTGGGTCTAGTACAAACTGAAAACACCTACTTTGGAAGTTGTAAGCTCTTAGAAGTGTTTTAGGATTGAGGGTTTTTATTTCGATTTTTACCTATACATCTTTTGAATATTAAACCCAGTGTTCCCCTAATTTTCCCGGAAAACTCATGTGTTTTAGTTCGATTATGTCTAGTACAAACTGAAAACACCTTCTCTGGAAGTTGTTAGCTCTTAGAAGTGTCTTAGGATTGAGGGTTTTTATTTCGATTTTTACCTTTACAACTTTTGAATATTAAACCCAGTGTTCCCCTAATTTTCCCGGAAAACTCATGTTTTTAGTTCGATTGGGCCTATTACAAACTGAACACACATGGAAGTTATAAGGAAGGAAGTTATAAGCTCTTAGAAGTGTCTTAGGATGGGGGGTGTTTACTTCGATTTTTACCTATACAACTTTTAAGTATTAAACCGAGTGTTCCCCTAATTTTTCCGGAAAACTCATGTTTTCTATGTTGATTGAGTCTAGTACAAACAGAAAACACATATTCTGGAAGTTGTTAGCTCTTAGAAGTGTTTTAGGATTGAGGGTTTTTACTTCGATTTTTACCTTTACAACTTTTGAATATTAAACCCAGTATTCTCCTAATTTTTTCGGAAAACTCATGTTTTCTAGTTCGATTGGGTCTAGTACAAACTGAAAACACCTACTCTGGAAGTTGTAAGTTCTCAGAAGTGTCTTAGGATTGAAGGTTTTTATTTCGATTTTTACCTATACAACTTTTGAATATTAAACCCAGTGTTCCCCTAATTTTCCCGGAAAACTCATGTATTCTAGTTCGACTGGATCTAGTTTAAACTGAAAACTTCTTCTCTGGAAGTTGTAAGCTCTTACAAGTGTCTTAGGATTGAGGGTTCTTATTTTGATTTTTACCTTTACAACTTTTGAATATTAAACTCAGTGTTCCCCTAATTTTTCGGAAAACTCATGTTTTCTAGTTTGATTGGGTCTAGTACAAACAGAAAACACCTATTATGCAAGTTGTAAGCTCTTAGAAGTGTTTTAGGATTGAGGGTTTTTACTTCGATTTTTACCTGTACAACTTTTGAATATTAAACCCAGTGTTCCCCTAATTTTCCCGGAAAACTCATGTTTTCTAGTTCAATTGGTCTAGTAGAAACTGAAAACACCTACTCTGGAAGTTGTAAGCTCTTAGAAGTGTCTTAGGATTGAGGGTTCTTATTTCGATTTTTACCTATACAACTTTTGAATATTAAACCGAGTGTTCCCCTAATTTTTCCGGAAAACTCATGTTTTCTAGTTCGAATGGGTCTAGTACAAACTGAAAACACCTACTCTGGAAGTTGTAAGCTCTTATAAGTGTCTTAGGATTGAGGTTTTTTTTCGATTTTTACCTATACAACTTTTGAATATTAAACCGAGTGTTCCCTTAATTTTCCCGGAAAACTCATGTTTTTTAGTTCGATTGGGCCTAGTAGAAACTGAAAACACCTACTCTGGAAGTTGTAAGCTCTTAGAAGTGTCTTAGGATAGGAGGTTTTTACTTCGATTTTTACCATTACAACTTTTGAATATTAAAGCCAGTGTTCCCCTAATTTTTCCGGAAAATTTATGGGTTATAGTTTGTTGGTGTATTGTAATGGACACAATCATTTAATAGATCTAACATTAAAGCATTAAAGCATTAAAGCATATATTAAACTTATTCTTGTTTTATACCGATATAACCATATTTTTTTAGTTTCTAATATAATTATAATGATTTTTGATATGTTAGAGCTATCGATAAGACCAGTTATTCACAAATGCATATATAACTTTCCAAATATGTATATTTTTTTGTTGTGAAAGAAAATCTTTAAGCTCTTGCTATATAAAATATAGTTTCGCCTATAAATGTTGATTTTTGATGTATTTTACTAATACATATACAGATTTTTTTACTTAGGATTTATTTAGGAATTGTGTATTTCACTTCGGTAAAAATCCAAAGTATCCTTTTTCCAAAGTATTTTTGGACATGAAATAAAACAAGCGCTATCGCGCTTCTTGGTTTTTTCGTACTCATTGAGAGAAAGCGCGATCGCGCTGTTTGGTATTTTTCGACAGTGTTTTTTCCATACCGTCTGGGACGCAAATGGTCAAATAACAATTTGTTTTATTCTATTTTCATTTCCTTTTATTGTTTTCATTTTTATGGTGTGAAGTTTAATAAATTATGGAATTTCATATATATGTACTTAATTATTCAAATCATTTATTTTAGACATAAACCCAAAATAACACGAATATATATCATCCAGAACAAGTACAATTCTACAACTGCGGAAAAACTACAAATGAGAAATCTCAAATGTAGGTCTACAAGGGCTGGCCCATAAATTCTTTCTGCATAGATTCCTTGTGCACGAAGTTTATTATATTAATATTGTGCATCTATGGAAGTTTATACTTTTCTTCTATTCGTTGTTATTCTTTATATGTATGAATATAAAAAATTCAATAGGGTTAATTACTATTATTGTTTAAATAATCACCCCAAAAGATTGTCTCCAATGTGTTATTATTACAAAAATAATATTACGAGGACAAAAGGATATTTTTATTTCGAATCCTATAAAATTATTTATTTAAGATAAACTAATTGAATAGATCAATAAAAATAAAATATAGTTTACAAAAATATCAAAATATCCTTCATCATAGACAGGATGTCCCCAACTAAATATTTCCCACCAAATCATCCTCACAAAATGATAATACAACCAAACCAAATATGTATATGTATACACAAATAATAAAATTTTGTAATCCATAATTGAATATAAATAAATAGATGTATGTCGTTTAATTGTTGTAGGTTTTGGCTATTTTGATGAGCACGAAGGTCGAGAAATATACTAATTTTAAATAAATCTTGGTACTTGGAATAGATAAAACTAAAAAGCAAAAAAATTAACCAGATAATTACCAAAATTAAATAAGTATTTTAACAACATTTGCCCCACCCTCTTTACAATCATTTTTTTGGAAATTTCCAACATAACTGTAATAAAAATTAAATACTCCAACACTAACGCACAACGATAAATTCTACAAATAGTTTCACTTATAAATTTTAATCCCATTCCCCATAAAACAGTGAATCATTACATGTTTTCCAATCATTACACACCCAACCATTCCTCCATTCGTCATCAAAAGTTTTCATGATAATCTTTACTCGTGCAATTTCAGATTGTATAAATTGTTGTTGGTTTTGTATAATCTCGTACGTAGTTATAATAAAGTTATATTATATACGCAGGTAATGCCCCGCCCACACTTAACGCTTTTATAATTTCCCCTTTTATAATATGTACTAGAGTAAAATCAAAGAATTTCTAATCATAAGAAGTGAATACACGTACCAAAAAGTCGAGACATCCACTTTCTTTTATAACTCCACGAATTTCCGAAAAACCACATGCCGGACGATTTTATAATCAAAAATACCCCGAGAAACGAACCAATCATGATTTCTATGATAAAATAAATACGCTATCTATTTTAAATGTAGAAACTATTTTTGTTCGAGATCACGTGACCTCGATTTTTTTTTGTTTATTTGTTTCGGTATATATTGTATGTAAAACGAAAAGTGTGGCACACAAAAAAACGAAAAAAAACTTGTATAGAAATTTGTTATTAAATATTGAAATTGGTTCTCGTGTACTAATGTAAAAATTACACAAAATTATTTTTCCATTTTTTCGAAAAAAATTTTTGTTTTTGCTCGAATATAAATTTATATATAAAACAAAAACATATTGTATGTATAAATATACTTTTACCCCGTTTACACCAGTAGAATAAAAGTATGTAGCAAAAAAGTATGTTGGCGTAAACTCAAACTAAAATACTTTATCACGTACTATTTTGCTATTAAAGTATAACAGCTGTCAAAAAAGTATTGGTATTATAGTCGTGGTTTAAACTCTACTTTTATGTTATAATACTTTTATTTTGTTTATTATTTTTTTCAAGTGGCCGAACATTGTTTGTTTGGATATAAATTTCCATTTGTGATATTAATAAAAAAAAATATATTTGTCAACAAAAAAAGTAATATAGTATTATAGTATGGGTTTACACCGCTTGCGATGTAAACTGGCCGGGTATTATACTATATTCATGATTCGAGGTGAAATATTCCAATGTTTCATTTTCATCTTTTTGTGCGCATTGCGTCACTTGTATCCAACAAAAAAGTCGTTGAAGTTAGCCCGAAATTTGTCAGCCCAAAAAACTGGTGCGTTTCTCGGATAAAGTGTAGCGATCCCGAAAAAATGTATATGTAAGTAGAAAATGTAGCTCCATCCCAAATTAAAATTACATTACGAATAATAAGGTAATTTTGTAGTTGAAGAAAATTAAGTGATAATTTTTTATTAAAAAAACCTTTTTCGGTATATCGCACTTCCGTAGAAAAGCAACTCTCATTATTAAAATAAAAAATTAAGATTTAATAACTTGTAGATTGACAAGAACGTTAAGTTTATTAATAAACGATATAAATTCTCATCAATCGTAATTCATGATTCTACGTAAACAATATTTTGGTATTATAATGGATCTAATCAATATAGAAAACTATATGTTAAATATTTCAGCAAGTATTTAAAATAAAATTCAATAACAATGTATATTTCGAACTAAAATGGAATCTTAAATTCGCTTGTGCCTATACTAGAAATAATCGTGTGTAGTGGCATATACGGCCAGATAGGCCTGGATTACACCAAGATACCATGATAACCACTGGTCCATATCATGACCATAAAGCATAATTTTTTAGCCCTTTCCACGAGAAATTTACAAAATAATGAATATTTCGAACTAAAATGGAATCTTAAATTCGCTTGTGCCTATACTAGAGATAATCGTGTGTAGTGGCATATACGGCCAGATAGGCCTGGATCACACCAAAATACCATGATAACCACTGGTCCATTTCATGACCATAAAGCATAATTTTTTAGCCCTTTCCACGAGAATCCAGGCCTATATAATTTATATATATAAATATATATAATTATATATATATATATATATATATATATATATATATATATATATATATATATATATATATATATATATATATATATATATATATATATATATATATATATATATATATATATATATATATATATATATATATATATATATATATATATACTAGCTGACCCGGCGAACTTCGTACCGCCTCAAAATCAATAAATGTTTTCTAAAGTTATTAGCTTAATAAAATTGAGTTTTTATTAAGATTAAATAAATTAAATGAATACTCCAAATTAATTAAATTCAATGAAATTACAAAAATCAAAATGAAATATATTTTAATTACATTGAAATGAATGTAATTCACGTGGCAGCAAGGCTTTCGTTTTATTGACTTGAATAGAAATGGTTCGTGTAGCATTATTGCACTACTTTCTTTTAAACTATTTGCTGGGTGAGTTGCAATGGAGTCGATTCCCTTCATTGTAGCACCTTGTGATATACGACATTTTTTGTTTTATTGTTAGGTGCGAGAACGAATAAAGCGGATGGTTTACCGACACGTGAACATGCTACGTACAATTGGCCGTGAGAGAATCATTCATTTTCTAGATTCAGGCCACAAACACTCAAGGATTGGCCTTGTGATTTGTTGATCGTCATGGCGAATGCAAGACGAATCGGAAATTGAATTCGTTTAAACTCGAATGGCATATCGGTTGGTATCATCGGAATTCTCGGAATGAGAACTTCCTCACCTTTGAACTTCCCTTGGAGTATCGTCGCGTGAATTACATTGCCCATGAGTTTCCTCACCACCAAACGCGTTCCGTTACATAGTTTTGGTTGATTCAGGTTTCGTAGCATGATGATTATCGAGCCAACTTTTAGTTGTAAATTGTGCGGTGGCAAGCCAGGTAGATCCAATGAGTTTAAAAATTCAGTTGGATAGTTGGTTGCTTCGTCTTCGTTTGTCACACAGTCAATAGATTTGAAGGAATGAAGTGGACCGACGATTAGATTTTGAATTGTAAAATTTAAGTGATCCACATCTTTGTTCTTTGCCGCAAGAATTACTCGTTCACTCACCCAATTGTGGTTTTTTGTGGTTAGTAATGATGTTCGGGAACACTTTGTTGATGAGCTCGTCCTTCGTTGAGACAAAACTGCAGAAGTTCTGAGGAAACGAAATCAATCCGTTCGATTTGTCGACCGGAACACGGCCATTACCGATGGTCAGCAATTGCTTGGAGAATTCTTCGGCAGATGGATCGTTTAACAATGCAACTCGCATGTTTGTCGTCAGCTGAAGTTTCTTCACATAACACCACAGAGTCGATGATTTGAGGCTAGCGTTTATTTCATCAGCAGCGGTCGATCTTGGAATGACTGGTATTGTTTGACGGAAATCGCCAGAAAGTAGAATCATTGCGCCTCCAAAACATCTTGAGTCATTGCGTAGATCTTTCATAGTTCTATCGAGTGCTTCCAATGCGCGTTTGTGCGCCATTGTACATTCATCCCAGATGATGATTTTACTTGCTACCAAAACTTTCGCCATTGCTGAGTGTTTTGCAATGTTGCATGTCGGGTTTTCAGCCGATTGAAGGTTTAACGGCAATTTCAACGCTAAATGAGCTGTTCGGCATCCTTCTAGCAATGTGGCCGCTATCCCAGAAGAAGCAACTGCTACAGCAATATCGGATCTCGCACGAACAGTGGCCAAAATCAATGACATGAGGAATGTCTTCCCAGTTCCACCGGGCGCATCGAGGAAAAATAATCCACCATTTCCATCATGAATTGCCTTCATTAACGTATCGTACACTCCTTTCTGTTGGATGTTCAACAGTGGTACATTGGTTCGAACTGATTGGTTCAATGCATCTCGATCATATTCATGTTCACGTTCCAATTCTCGATTGAAAGCGTCGTTCATTCCACGACATGGCGTTGGCATTCCTAATTTGACTAACAAACTGCCGCACATGTGAAAACACATGTCTTCGATCAAAAGCAAAGCCTGGTTATGTATCTCCTCATTCACCTCGAGATCGGGATTTCCGTAACTGACACGAATTCGATGTAGAATGTCTTCTGACATGTCATTCTTGTACTTGCTCCATAGTTCACGTGGATTTAATGGGAAGCATGTCGAAATAATGATAGCAAATAATGTGCGTATCTGGTTTGGAGTTGCAGAAATAATTGATTCAGCGATTGTCATGTCCCAATGAGTATCGTTTTCAAGCAAGTTGAGCTGTTGACATGCAGCACGAAATGTTGGGCACACTAAACCATTGACAGTTCGAAGTGATTCAAATGATGCCGGCCCACGAATATTCACCAGCAACAACCGCAAGTAGAAGCATTCGTCATTCTTCGGATGAACTGTGTAAATGCGACCAAGAGCATCAGTAGTGCGTTCTATTTGGATGATCAGGAACCTCATCGCGTGTAATAACGTGGCATCTCAGAGTAGAGCAATGTTCGTGCAAACGGATCATTTTGACAAATCGAAAAGAAACTGGTCAATGTTGTTGCTGGAGGTGTCTCAGCACGTTGAGCAACATTCGATGTGTTGAAATAAACTCGTTGACCATTCTCCAGATGCACCGCCAAATGTACAACAGTGGGATGACGTTCTAGAATAGGGAATGAGAATATACGCCAAATCGCCTCATTGCAGCTCACATATCGACCAACTTGATAATGCGTGATTTCATCGTTTGTATTGGGATTTTGAACACCAAAAACCGCCATATCGCTGCCTTTCGTGACATATTTACAAATGTATTTTATGGACTTCACTGAATTGCAGTACTCCACGTTGCAAAGCGCCTTGAATGTTTTGGAAAGAAGTGGCGAATATGGAACAATCCAAGTGTTGTCGACCACGAACTCATTTCCTCTCACTATCGTTGTGATAGTTCTACCGTTATCATCGGCTGATCGACGCCGGTACAGTGGATAACCATCATTGCCAGTGATAGTCTCTGCGGTTAAATTTCGTGGATAACGCTTGGAACACTTGTTGTCGACCATGCACGGTGATTGGGGATTGATGGAGCCACACGGACCGTGAACCATGTTCGTAATTACAACATCATGCAGGTCTGGATCGGTTTCGGGACAGGAATCTCGGCACATATGATGTCATCTATTTGGTCTGGTCGATTTTTTTCGACTAACCAAATAAGAATGTGAGCATGCGACAAGCCTCGTTTCTGCCATTCAATTGAATACATCCAACATCGAGTATCCCCAAAGACGCAATGCCTAACAATGTAGTTCATCAGCGACCGGATTTTTTGTTTGAAGACACGTGCGATGATGTCGTGCCGATCACTTGTTATTTGCTCGGGTAGCAACAGTTGAACAATCTCTATCCATTTCGGATTGCAAGTAAAAGTGATGAATAAATCTGGACAACCGTAATGACGAACATATGTCATTGCATCTTGCGCATATTCATGCATATGACGTGGGCTGCCAATGTACGTTGCCGGTAGAATAGTCAATCGACCAACATTAGCTGCATCTCCTTCGGTGCTGATTACATCGCGTAAATGGATATACTCCTCCGAACGCAGTTTAGCTTGGTTCAACCGAATGAAAATGAGGCGCTCCGTTTCGATTTTGACGTACATGTAGACGATATATTGCTGAAGCAAACGAAGAAATCGCAGCAAATAGTTGTCAGCATTTTGACGAATCATCAAACGATATACATAATAATTCATCGAGCTAACCTTCTTGTTAGTTTCCTCACCTGAAATGAAAGCAGTAAAATTAGTGTCATAATCTAAATTATGATATCAGTACTCACCGCTCAATGGATTTATCATGTTGATATTGAAGTGATATCCATCGTCTTCTTGCCAAAACATCAGCGGGTATTGCAATGTATCGTATGAACGGTGTGTTTCGTTTATTCGTTGCAGTTGTCCAGTGTCGCGACGTGTAAGCACAATATCGCGCGGTTCCACGTTTTCACCAACAATCACAATTGCGACTTCATCTGTTGTTGGAGCATTAAATTGGCGTTCGTGTGTTCCAGCGGGTCGTTTATCTGCTCTGATCACGACTTTGCAGTCGTCACTCGGCATGCGATCCAACGCAGTTTTAAACAATCGAACCAATGCATGATGTTCATGGAGTAGTTCCTGCAAATCTTGCAGAACTATCCTTTTCATTGCTGTATTGATCGTTTGGCGCCGATCAAGTTGATCCTCCATATTGCCCATAAAGTATATTTGGATGAATTTATGCTGTCCATCTTCAATCGGTTGCAATGACCCAATTAGGTGGTGAATTTGGCCTTGAATCTGTAAAGTCGAAGACGAAGTCAGAATTATAGATTTTTGATCACCAAAAGAAAATGAATGTTTACTCTCTCGAGCAGAAATGACCTTAAATGTTGGATTGAATCCGCGTTCTTCGATAATGTCTGCTCCAAATGAAGTCATTTGGAAACATCCGTTGTATCTTTGAGTGTTGGATAGAAAATGTCGTGATTCTGGTGTCTCGCCACGAAGCAATGAACGCAACGGTTCAGGTGGTGCAGGCAATAATGGCAATCTCACCTTGCCACTGAGACAGCACAATCCAGGCGTTTCTCCAGCGAACTTCAATGCAATAGATATTCTTTCTCGCGGCATTGTAAATAATACTGGAAAATTAATCACACAATCCAAAATTACATAATCAATTATCGATGTGCGCACAATCACAAATGTGATAACCTCACAAAGTGAACATCTTCGAAGGGAACTTACCGTTTAAAAATCTCGATCGAAAATAGAATTCCGCAGAATAAAAAAAAAATGAAAAAAACCAAAAAAAAATCTGGTGTCCGGTGTTGGGACACTCTGTACCACTAAAAAAATTACGTACAATTGAACGCAAAAAAGTACTGTTTTCTTATTGTTGTTGGCATACACCACACAATCTCTTATTTCATTAAATTCCACCACTTATTTTAATATTATATGCTAAACCACAAACCACTTAACTAATACGAAATAACCAAAACCAAAAATAAATTAAATTTAATATTAAAATCGCAAAGGAAAAAAACTTTTTTTGGAGCTGTCAAAATCTACTATTCGCACTGAAATCGTAATTCGGACGAAGATTTTATCTATATAAATAGATAAGTACATGAAATAAAAAAAAAATTGGATAAAAAATAAAATAGTAAATGTGCATGCAGCCTCCAGTCGGATTCGTATCCAGTACCTTGCGATCCAAGCGCCGAAGCTTTAACCAGTGCACCACTCGTCACATAGAAACTACACCATTTTGTAGGTAAAATTCATATAAAAAAAGTTTTTTTTTTATTAGATTTCTGGGGCTTCCCTTTTGAGTTTTTCGGACATTTCTTTTTTCCTAAACCACCACTGTATTGAGACGAACAAAATAAAAAAAAACAAAATGTACTAAATATATGAGAAAATGAATTTTCTTGATAACTTTTTTTTGGTGAATTTTTCCAATGTTTTAATAGTTATTATGCTATTCGGAACGGAGACAAATCCAACAAAACAAAAATCATAAAAATCGGTCCAGCCGTTCTTCAGTTATAAATGGTGTAACTAACCCGACTTTGTTTTATATATATAGATAAGTAGATGAAATAAAAAAAAAAATTGGATAAAAAATAAAATTGTAAATGTGCATGCAGCCTCCAGTCGGATTCGTATCCAGTACCTTACGGTCCAAGCGCCGAAGCTTTAACCACTGCACCACTCGTCACATAGAAACTACACCTACAAAATTCATATAAAAAAGTTTTTTTTTTATTAGATTTTTGGGGCTTCCCTTTTGAGTTTTTCAGACTTTTCTTTTTTCCTAAACCACCACTGTATTGAGACGAACAAAATAAAAAAAACAAAATGTACTAAATATATGAGAAAATGAATTTTCTTGATAACTTTTTTTTTGGTAAATTTTCCAATGTTTAAATAGTTATTATGCTATTCGGAACGGAGACAAATCCAACAAAACAAAAATCATAAAAATCGGTCCAGCCGTTCTTCAGTTATAAATGGTGTAACTAACCCGACTTTGTTTTATATATATAGATAAGTAGATGAAATAAAAAAAAAATGGGATAAAAAATAAAATGGTAAATGTGCATGCAGCCTCCAGTCGAATTCGTATCCAGTACCTTGCTGTCCACACGCCGAAGCTTTAACCACTGCACCACTCGTCACATAGAAACTACACCTACAAAATTCATATAAAAAAAGGTTTTTTTTATTAGATTTCTGGGGCTTCCCTTTTGAGTTTTTCCGACTTTTCTTTTTTCCTAAACCACCACTGTATTGACACGAACAAAATAAAAAAAAACAAAATGTACTAAATATATGAGAAAATGAATTTCCTTGATAACTTTTTTTTTGTGAATTTTTCCAATGTTTTAATAGCTATTATGCTATTCGGAACGGAGACAAATCCAACAAAACAAAGATCATAAAAAACGGTCCAGCCGTTCTTCAGTTATAAATGGTGTAACTAACCCGACTTTGTTTTATATATATAGATAAGTAGATGAAATAAAAAAAAATTGGATAAAAAATAAAATGGTAAATGTGCATGCAGCCTCCAGTCGAATTCGTATCCAGTACCTTGCGGTCCACACGCCGAAGATTTAACCACTGCACTACTCGTCACATAGAAACTACACCTACAAAATTCATATAAAAAAAGGTTTTTTTTATTAGATTTCTGGGGCTTCCCTTTTGAGTTTTTCCGACTTTTCTTTTTTCCTAAACCACCACTGTATTGAGACGAACAAAATAAAAAAAACAAAATGTACTAAATATATGAGAAAATTAATTTTCTTGATAACTTTTTTTTTGATGAATTTTTCCAATGTTTTAATAGCTATTATGCTATTCGGAACGGAGACAAATCCAACAAAACAAAGATCATAAAAATCGGTCCAGCCGTTCTTCAGTTATAAATGGTGTAACTAACCCGACTTTGTTTTATATATATAGATAAGTAGATGAAATAAAAAAAAATTGGATAAAAAATAAAATGGTAAATGTGCATGCAGCCTCCAGTCGAATTCGTATCCAGTACCTTGCGGTCCACACGCCGAAGATTTAACCACTGCACTACTCGTCACATAGAAACTACACCTACAAAATTCATATAAAAAAAGGTTTTTTTTATTAGATTTCTGGGGCTTCCCTTTTGAGTTTTTCAGACTTTTCTTTTTTCCTAAACCACCATTGTATTGAGACGAACAAAATAAAAAAAACAAAATGTACTAAATATATGAGAAAATGAATTTTCTCGATAACTTTTTTTTTGGTGAATTTTTCCAATGTTTTAATAGCTATTATGCTATTCGGAACGGAGACAAATCCAACAAAACAAAGATCATAAAAATCGGTCCAGCCGTTCTTCAGTTATAAATGGTGTAACTAACCCGACTTTGTTTTATATATATAGATAAGTAGATGAAATAAAAAAAAAATTGGATAAAAAATAAAATGGTAAATGTGAATGCAGCCTCCAGTCGGATTCGTATCCAGTACCTTGCGGTACAAGCGCCGAAGCTTTAACTACTGCACCACTCGTCACATAGAAACTACACCATTTTGTAGGTAAAATTCATATAAAAAAAGTTTTTTTTTTATTAGATTTCTGGGGCTTCCCTTTTGAGTTTTTCGGACATTTCTTTTTTCCTAAACCACCACTGTATTGAGACGAACAAAATAAAAAAAACAAAATGTACTAAATATATGAGAAAATGAATTTTCTTGATAACTTTTTTTTTGGTAAATTTTTCCAATGTATAGTTATTAAGCTATTCGGAACGGAGACAAATCCAACAAAACAAAAATCATAAAAATCGGTCCAGCCGTTCTTCAGTTATAAATGGTGTAACTAACCCGACTTTGTTTTATATATATAGATAAGTAGATGAAATAAAAAAAAAATTGGATAAAAAATAAAATAGTAAATGTGCATGCAGCCTCCAGTCGGATTCGTATCCAGTACCTTGCGGTCCAAGCGCCGAAGCTTTAACTACTGCACCACTCCTCACATAGAAACTACACCTACAAAATTCATATAAAAAAAGGATTTTTTTTATTAGATTTTTGGGGCTTCCTTTTTGAGTTTTTCCGACTTTTCTTTTTTCCTAAACCACCACTGTATTGAGACGAACAAAATAAAAAAAACAAAATGTACTAAATATATGAGAAAATGAATTTTCTTGATAACTTTTTTTTTGGTAAATTTTTCCAATGTTTTAATAGTTATTATTGTTGTTGATTAATGTTTTAATAGTTACTATTCGGAACGGAGACAAATCCAACAAAACAAAAATCATAAAAATCGGTACAGCCGTTCTTCAGTTATAAATGGTGTAAGAAATATATATTTATATATATATATATATATATATATATATATATATATATATATATATATATATATATATATATATATATATATATATATACATATATATATATATATATATATATATATATATATATATATATATATATATATATATATATATATATATATATATATATATATATATATATATATATATATATATATATATATATATATATATATATATATATATATATATATATATATATATATATATATATATATATATATATATATATATATATATATATATATATATATATATATATATATATATATATATATATATATATATATATATATATATATATATATATATATATATATATATATATATATATATATATATATATATATATATATATATATATATATATATATATATATATATATATATATATATATATATATATATATATATATATATATATATATATATATATATATATATATATATATATATATATATATATATATATATATATATATATATATATATATATATATATATATATATATATATATATATATATATATATATATATATATATAATATATATATATATATATATATATATATATATATATATATATATATATATATATATATATATATATATATATATATATATATATATATATATATATATATATATATATATATATATATATATATATATATATATATATATATATATATATATATATATATATATATATATATATATATATATATATATATATATATATATATATATATATATATATATATATATATATATATATATATATATATATATATATATATTGATATCGACTGGATGTGGTACCACGAGCAAAAAATATACATCCAGCAGATAGAAGGTGGTTGGTTGGTGATTGTTAATACAAATAAATTCTCAGTTTTAATTTTCACTTTTATTTTTAATTTTATTTTTTAATGATGACAACTTTTTCCTTTGGTGGTTGACGATAAAGAGAATTTTTATTTTGTTTTATAAAATTTAGTTACATAATTTATCTATTTACCACAGAGGGTCCAAATTAAGATTTAATTGCCGCTAGATGGCACTATATTACATATTTGGTATTAAACGCACCTCTGTAGCACAGTTTAAATTAATTTTACAATTACATTTGTATTAGTAACAAACGTCAAAACAATAATACTAAATGGTAAGAAAATAATTTACATGATAAATTGAATTTATATTAATTTAATATTATAATTTTAGGTAAATTAAATATACTCAATATGATTTATAGGTAAGTAATTACTTGTTAGTAAATATAAGTGAAATTATAAGACAATATTTGTGTTCCAATATGCTTGACATAATTTGTTTTGAACACCGAATTCAAGATCAAGTTCAAGGACAAATTATGTTAAGTATATTGTTTACATATGATTTGGATTATTTTGAACTGATAATATTTAAACTTATTTTAGGTACTACTTGGCGAATCTATATAATAATAAAGGTAACGTTATGACTAATTAATGATGTTTATTTTAGGTTGTGCAATGTATTTCAGTTGATCTATGTGTTTCAGGAAGAGAATTTTTCCAGGTAAGTACAAAATGTTGGTGTTTACGACATACCGGCCGCCTTGAATCGGATGATTCAATTCACTGGAAGTAGACACAACTTGCTGATAGGACGTTTTAATAGTCCATTTTTCGTCTTCACCGTGACGACTCTGACATTGCCGTCTGCACCAGGATGTAGATACGTTGTTTTGCCCATCAACCATTTGCATGGAGGCAAATTATCGTCCTTTATGAGCACTATGTCGTTGATACTGATGTTTCTTTCTTTTTTGTGCCATTTATTTGTTCGTTGCAGACTGGTTAGGTATTCCAGCTGCCATCTTCGCCAAATATGCTGATTCATCTGCCGTATAAGTTGCCATCTGGACAAATTGGATATTTTGACATCCGTTAAATTGTGATCAGGGAGCTGTGTTGATGGTCGCCCAATTAAAAAATGTGATGGTGTTAAGATGTCCATGTCATCTTCTGCCAATATACAAAGAGGTCGCGAGTTTAGCATGGCTTCAATTTCAACGATAAGTATTGACATTTCTTCGATTGTTAATATTTGACCCTCAGTTACTCTTTTTAGGTGATACTTGATGCTTTTTACGGCTGCCTCCCACAGTCCGCCAAAATGAGGCGCGCTAGGTGGAATCGGTTTGAATATTATTTGATCTGCCAATAAAAAATTTGAAATATTATTATGGTTTTCTTTTAGGAATGTGAAAAGTTGATGTAAATGATTTCGTGCCCCAATGAAATTGGTTCCATTATCGCTATGGATTTCTCTGCAAATGCCTCGACGAGCAATGAATCTTCTCAATGCAGCTAAGTACGCATCTGATGTTAAATCGGAAACCAATTCAATATGTATAGCCTTTGTGGCAAGGCATACAAATAGACAAATATAGCTTTTGCCGGGTTTTTGCCCTCTTCGTCTCGTCGGATACGTTTGGAATGGACCGGCATAATCCACACCGACCTTGTAAAACGGTCTAACTAGTTCCACCCTCGGATTAGGTAGTTGACCCATCACTTGACTCATAGTTCTACCTGAGCTTTTAACGCACTTGACACAACCGTGTACTACCTTTCGAATGAGGTTTCTTCCGCCCAGTATCCAATATCTTTGTCGTAGCGTAGCCATCATTAGAGTTGGTCCAGCATGTAGATGCCGTAAGTGGTGTTCTCGTACTATTAACTCGGTGAATTCATCATAAGCCGTTAGAATTATTGGATGCTTTACGTCGTATGTTATGGATGCATTTTTAATTCTTCCACCAACCCGTAGTAGTCCTGCTTCATCAAGAAAAGGTTTGAAGTACTTGATTCGACTTGATATAGGTAACTCTTTGTTAGTTTTAATTAGCTGAATTTCTGGTTTGAAGTGTTTATATTGTACATGCCGGAGAATGATATTCTGTGATTTTTGTATTTCTGCTACACTGAGGTACGGTGAAATAGAGTCCTTCGATGTTCGATTAAGTTTTAGGTTTATATATCGATATACATATGCCAAAATTCGTACTGCTTTGTTGAAACTGGATGTGTTTTTGGCTAAATTATCGATTGCGTTTGACGTTGTGATTTGCACATTCAGCGATTTACTACGTAGCTCTTCTAATGTGTTTGATGGTCGATTTATGTTTTTTGGCCAAGTATCGACATTTATTAACCAACTTGGTCCGTTCCACCATAAATCGAAGTGTTGTAATTTTTCAGGTGAAAGTCCCCTTGAGGCACAGTCGGCTGGATTATCTTGAGATTCTATATGCCTCCATTGTGATCGGTTGAAGTGAGTAAGGATTTCACCGGTCCTATTACCGATGAAGGTATTCCATTTGCTTGGATTTGAATTTAGCCAATCCAATACTATCGTTGAGTCGGTCCATGCGAACATCTCGATGATCTGATTTTTAAATGTCCGTTTAACACTCAATAATAATTGGCTTAATAATACCGCACCACAGAGTTCCAGTCGTGGATTTGACAGCTGCTTAATTGGTGCCACTTTCGTTTTTCCTGCTAGTAATTTAATTGTGGGTTCGCAATTTGGATTAATGATTTTTGCATATACAACCGCAGAATATGCTTCTTTAGAAGCGTCGGAAAACCCATGAAGTACAATTTTGCTGTTGCGTGTGGTATTGATAAATCTCGATATTCTAATATTTTCTATCTCGCTCAGGTTGCCTCTCAATTTTAACCATTCATCTAGCAGATTTGTTGGTAATTGGTCATCCCATTTTAGATTTTCGGCCCACAACGATTGCATGAATATCTTTATCGAGATTGTTATGGGAACGAGCCATCCTAGGGGGTCGAACAAACGGCTGGCTTCAGATAGAATCCCTCGTTTGGTTGTAGTTGGTTGTTTGTTCAAATTGACTCGAAATTGAAAACAGTCACTGATTGGGTCCCAATGAAGTCCTAATACTTTGGTATGATTAAGCGCGGCATTATCTACTTCTAACAGTCGTGGTCTCTGAATTGATTCAATGCTATCACTTAATGTTCTTTCATTAGATAGCCATTTCCGGAGGTGAAACTTAGAATTCGATAAGATGTATGTGATTTGGTTTTTTAGCTGCTCGGCTTCGTGTATAGGGTATCGGCACCGGTCATCAGGTCGTCGACATACATGTCGGTTTTTATGCGGTCTGCAGCTTGAGGAAATTCTTCTTTAAACTTATTTGCTGCCTCTATGATTGCCCGTGTAGCTAAGTAGCTTGCACTAGCTGTCCCATAAGTGACGGTTAATAATTCATAGGTGCGAAACGGCTTTGTTGAATCCTCTCGCCATACTATCCTCTGGTATTTAGTGTCATTATCAGCTACACGAACCTGGCGATACATTTTTTCGATGTCTGCCGTAACCGCTACTTTGAATTTTCTAAAACGAGATAATATTTGGTATAAGCTTGATTGAACGGTCGGCCCAACCGCTAAACAATCATTTAAGGATTTTCCGCTACTGGTTTTCGCGGAGCCATCGAATACGACCCTCAACTTTGTTGTGCTACTTGTATGTTTGATGACACCGTGATGTGGTAAATAATACTGAGGTTGATTATCCCTTTGGTTGGTCTCGACTTCTTGCATATGTCCTAAGGTTAAGTATTCTCTCATGAAAGCTTTGTATGATTCCGCGAAGCTTGGTTCTCTAGCGAATCTTCGTTCAATGGAATACATTCTTTGTACGGCGGTTTTATAAGATTCACCCAATACAGACGGTGATATTTTGAATGGTAGAGCCACCTTGATTCGGCCAGAGCTATCTATTGTTTTTGTGTCACTGAAGCATTTCACACATAACTCTTCTTCGGGTGTTCGATTAATCTTTTCCACTTCTAGGTTTTCTATCTCCCAAAATCTTCGTAATAGGTTGTCCAGATTGCACTCGTTGTTATCCACTTTAATTGAGATGGATTGCGATGGTGCCGTGCCACTTGTCCTTCCTGCGATTACCCAACCTAGTTTGGTGTTTTGAAGAATTAGTTCGCTTTGTGTTGTGATCTTTCCGTTGGATAGCAGCTCAAAGAAACTGTCGGCGCCAACTATGATGTCAATCTCGAGCGACTTATAGAAGTGTGGATCAGCTAGGTCGTAGTGTTTGAATTGGTCTACGTTGATATGTTCGGCTATTGATGGTTGTTTGGTGGTCAGCTTAGGAAATACAAAGGCTTCTATCTCGATCGTTGGTTTTGATTTGTTCCACGGTATCATAACTAATGATACTGCACCCTTTGTATAACCGTTAGTAGTTGCTCCTATGCCTGATATGGCTAGTTTAGCGCTGCTTCTCTTCAGTTTCAGTTTTTGAGCACATTTCTCTGAAATGAACGTTCCTTGTGATCCTGAATCCAACAAAATTCGACATAGTTGGTATTGGTTGTTCACGTCTAGCACTTTCACTAATGCCGTAGGTAACAGTGCACTTCTCGATTGATTGGCTGTGGTGGTGCAGATTTGCTGATTGGACTTGGATTGATTTTCTTCATTTTGTTGGATGCTGGATATCGCAACAGTTGATTTATTCTCGATTGATACATCTTCGTGTAGTAATGTGTGATGTTTTCTATTACACTGGCGACATCGAAACTTTGATTTACACATGAAAACACTATGATTGTCATTGAAACAATTAAAACATCGTTTTTGTTGCTTTAGTAAGTTTGTTCTTTCATTAGTGGACATATCTTTAAACCTTTTACACTCGAATAATCTGTGATGGTCTTCGGGACATAGCGAGCAGATAGGAATATCAACAGTACTTGGTGTGGACAATACAACGTGACCTTTAATAACGGCAGCTTTAGAAGGATTGGGTGGCACTTGTGAACGTTTGTGTGAACACTTCAGCGAATCTAATGCATCCACTCTTCTAAGTAGGAAGTCGAAAAATTGTTTTATGGTTGGTACATCATACTCTGACGAAGCTTGCGCCCATAAACTATTCGTTTCTGAATCTAGTTTACTCACTAAAATATAAATCAACCAATGATCTCTTTGCTCGGCATCTTTACTTAATGCCTTTAATCCACGTAGGATCTCATCGGAAGTGTCGAGGAGCTGTCGTACGTTTATATTGTTTGCTATTGTGAACGAAGGTTGTGAAATAAAATTTTTAATAAACGCGTAAATGCTGTGCTTTCGTCTATCATATCGTTCCCGAAGTTTTCGTAGTGCTTCAATATAATTTGCATCCGTGATGCTAAAATGCTTAAGTAGGCTAGCGGCTTCTCCCTTTAATGTCCCCTTCAGGTATTGAAGCTTTTGAGACGGTGTGAGTCTATTATTATCGTGTATGGTTGAGCAGAATAAATCGTGAAACGATTGCCATTCGGTGTACTCGCCTGCAAATGTTGGGATGAGTAATTTTGGTAACTTCACATCTAGATGCACCCCCGCAGTTGAGGTATCAATCATCGTTTCATTCAAGGATACGGTAGGTTCCGTTTTTAATCTCAATATTTGATTTAGCCCGGATACAATTTTATAATAATTGTCCTCGAATTCTAAGTCTAATTCCTCTTCATTATTTAATGCCACTATTTTGTCTTCTATATCATTAAATTGAATGCGATAACGTTCTACGTTAGCAAGCCTGACCCTTATATCTTCGGAACTCGAATCGACGCCTACTGTACTTATAAAATTGAGCATCTTCGTCATACTGCCTTTGATGTAGGCACGTCTCTTTTTCAGCGATATAATGTCAGCCATCTTAATTTCACTACACTTGATTTACTATTCACTAATTTCCGTTTATAATAATCTCGATTTTATTGCAATCGCAGCAAAGCGGAACGCACGCAAGTATATTGGTAAATTAATGGCGTACGAAACAGGTGGAAAACTAAAACCTTTTCCCTTTTATTTTAATAAATATCGTAATGGTTTAGGTGGATACGCAAACGCCGATAAATAATTTACGGTACGCACAATCAAATTAGTTGATTTTTTATTTTTATTTGTATTTATTTGGTAAATTAAATATTTGATACTTGCGGTTTTTATATGTTCCATGCGGTTATGGTGCCCCGATGCGCTCAATTGAATTCAAATATCCCCCGGTGATTTATTTTGCGGTAATGCGTTCGGCTGGTTTGTGAGGTTATGTTGGATGTTTTTGCACATCCGGCTCGAAGGACCAGTGATATCGACTGGATGTGGTACCACGAGCAAAAAATATACATCCAGCAGATAGAAGGTGGTTGGTTGGTGATTGTTAATACAAATAAATTCTCAGTTTTAATTTTCACTTTTATTTTTAATTTTATTTTTTAATGATGACAACTTGTTCCTTTGGTGGTTGACGATAAAGAGAATTTTTATTTTGTTTTATAAAATTTAGTTACATAATTTATCTATTTACCACAGAGGGTCCAAATTAAGATTTAATTGCCGCTAGATGGCACTATATTACATATTTGGTATTAAACGCACCTCTGTAGCACAGTTTAAATTAATTTTACAATTACATTTGTATTAGTAACAAACGTCAAAACAATAATACTAAATGGTAAGAAAATAATTTACATGATAAATTGAATTTATATTAATTTAATATTATAATTTTAGGTAAATTGAATATACTCAATATGATTTATAGGTAAGTAATTACTTGTTAGTAAATATAAGTGAAATTATAAGACAATATTTGTGTTCCAATATGCTTGACATAATTTGTTTTGAACACCGAATTCAAGATCAAGTTCAAGGACAAATTATGTTAAGTATATTGTTTACATATGATTTGGATTATTTTGAACTGATAATATTTAAACTTATTTTAGGTACTACTTGGCGAATCTATATAATAATAAAGGTAACGTTATGACTAATTAATGATGTTTATTTTAGGTTGTGCAATGTATTTCAGTTGATCTATGTGTTTCAGGAAGAGAATTTTTCCAGGTAAGTACAAAATGTTGGTGTTTACGACATATATATATATATATATATATATATATATATATATATATATATATATATATATATATATATATATATATATATATATATATATATATATACAGTAGATTTCGCTTATAGCGACTACGGATATAACGACATTTCGGTTGATTCATTTAAAGAAATAGTTTTATTTTAAGCCCATTTCAACCAGAATCTCCTACTACTCGAAAATTTTGTGTGTATGCACTAGGGGTCCGATATTTTTTTGGATTTTTGTCTAATATGGTTTGATTCACAACCAAAAACAATAAAATCAATGTAAAAATTCATTTAACGAAATAGTTTTGTTGTAAGCCCATTTCAACCAGAATCTACTAGGACTCGAAAATTTTGGGTGTAAGTACTTGGGGTCCGATTTTTTTTTTGAATTTTTGTCTAATATGGTTTGATTCACAACCAAAAACAACAAAATCAATGTAAAAATTCATTTAACGAAATAGTTTTGTTGTAAGCCCATTTCAACCAGAATCTACTAGGACTCGAATATTTTGGGTGTAAGTACTTGGGGTCCAATTTTTTTTTGGAATTTTGTCTAATATGGTTTGATTCACAACCAAAAACAATAAAATCAATGTAAAAATTCATTTAACGAAATAGTTTTGTTGTAAGCCCATTTCAACCAGCATCTACTAGGACTCGAAAACTTTGGGTGTAAGTACTTGGGGTCCGTTTTTTTTGTTTTTGGATTTTTGTCTAATATGGTTTGATTCACAACCAAAAACAATAAAATCAATGTAAAAATTCATTTAACGAAATAGTTTTGTTGTAACCCCATTTCAACCAGAATCTCCTAGGACTCGAAAATTTTGGGTGTGAGCACTAGGGGTCCGATTTTTTTTTTTTGGATTTTTCTCTAATATGGTTTGATTCACAACCAAAAACAATAAAATCAATGTAAAAATTCATTTAACGAAATAGTTTTGTTGTAAGCCCATTTCAACCAGAATCTACTGGAACTCGAAAATTTTGGGTGTAAGTACTTGGGGTCCGATTTTTTTTTTGGATTTTTGTCTAATATGGTTTGATTCACAACCAAAAACAACAAAATCAATGTAAAAATTCATTTAACGAAATAGTTTTGTTGTAAGCCCATTTCAACCAGAATCTAGTAGGACTCGAAAATTTGGGTGTAAGTACTTGGGGTCCGATTTTTTTTTTTGGATTTTTGTCTAATATTTTGTCTAATATCAATGTAAGTTCAAGTACTTGGGGTCCGATTTTTTTTTTTTGGATTTTTGTCTAATATGGTTTGATTCACAACCAAAAACAATAAATTCAATGTAAAAATTCATTTAACGAAATAGTTTTGTTGTAAGCCCATTTCAGCCAGAATCTACTAGGACTCGAAAATTTTGGGTGTAAGTACTTGGGGTCCGATTTTTTTGTTTTTAGATTTTTGTCTAATATGGTTTGATTCACAACCAAAAACAATAAAATCAATGTAAAAATTCATTTAACGAAATAGTTTTGTTGTAACCCCATTTCAACCAGAAACTCCTAGGACTCGAAAATTTTGGGTGTGAGCACTAGGGGTCCGATTTTTTTTTTTTTTGATTTTTGTCTAATATGGTTTGATTCACAACCAAAAACAATAAAATCAATGTAAAAATTCATTTAACGAAATAGTTTTGTTGTAAGCCCATTTCAACCAGAATCTACTAGAACTCGAAAATTTTGGGTGTAAGTACTTGGGGTCCGATTTTTTTTTTGGATTTTTGTCTAATATGGTTTGATTCACAAACAAAATCAATGTAAAAATTCATTTAACGAAATAGTTTTGTTGTAAGCCCATTTCAACCAGAATCTCCTAGGACTCGAAAATTTTGGGTGTGAGCACTAGGGGTCCGATTTTTTTTTTGGATTTTTGTCTAATATGCTTTGATTTACAACCAAAAACAATAAAATCAATGTAAAAATTCATTTAACGAAATAGTTTTGTTGTAAGCCCATTTCAACCAGAATCTCCTACTACTCGAAAATTTTGGGTGTAAGTACTTGGGGTCCAATTGTTTTGTTTTTGGATTTTTGTCTAATATGGTTTGATTCACAACCAAAAACAGTAAAATCAATGTAAAAAGTGATTAAACGAAATAGTTTTGTTGTAAGCCCATTTCAACCAGAATCTACTAGGACTCGAAAATTTTGGGTGTAAGTACTTGGGGTCCGATTTTTTTTTTTGGATTTTTGTCTAATATGGTTTGATTCACAACCAAAAACAATAAAGTCAATGTAAAAATTCATTTAACGAAATAGTTTTGTTGTAAGCCCATTTCAACCAGAATCTACTAGGACTCGAAAATTTTTTGTGTAAGTACTTGGGGTCCGATCTTTTTTTTGGATTTTTGTCTAATATGGTTTGATTCACAACCAAAAACAATAAAATCAATGTAAAAATTCATTTAACGAAATAGTTTTGTTGTAAGCCCATTTCAACCAGAATCTACTAGGACTCGAAAGTTTTGGGTATAAGTACTTGGGGTTCCGATTTTTTTTTTTTGATTTTTGTCTAATATGGTTTGATTCACAACCAAAAACAATAAAATCAATGTAAAAATTCATTTAACGAAATAGTTTTGTTGTAAGCCCATTTCAACCAGAATCTACTAGGACTCGAAAATTTTGGATGTAAGAACTTGGGGTCCAATTTTTTTTTTTGGATTTTTGTCTAATATGGTTTGATTCACAACCAAAAACAATAAAATCAATGTAAAAATTCATTTAACGAAATAGTTTTGTTGTAAGCCCATTTCAACCAGAATCTACTAGGACTCGAAAATTTTGGGTTCAAGTACTTGAGGTCCGATTTTTTTTTTTTTGGATTTTTGTCTAATATGGTTTGATTCACAACCAAAAACAATAAAATCAATGTAAAAATTCATTTAACGAAATAGTTTTGTTGTAAGCCCATTTCAACCAGAATCTACTAGGACTCGAAAATTTTGGGTGTAAGTACTTGGGGTCCAATTATTTTTTTGGATTTTTGTCTAATATGGTTTGATTCACAACCAAAAACAATAAAATCAAT
>OW052220.1:154081639-154192139 GCA_932526605.1 Nephrotoma flavescens | reverse complement strand
AAATTTGGACTCGTTGATGAATTTTATGTAAGTAAAAAATCAACCGCCGTTGATTGTGTCACACACGCCAAATAAAATAGCGACCTTGGAGTTCGTTACTCCAATTTACTCAACCTCTATGGGTATATAAAAACTATATCTTTTCTTTCACTAAATTTTCACATCAACTTTTATTTTTACTTAAAATCCAAAACAAGACTGATCCAATAAAAAAAACTCTCGCACCGAATACGACGCGCAAAACGTTCCAGAAGAATTACATTTCTTCTCTGTTTTTCCTTTACATCAATTCGCATTGATATAAACGAGAAGCATATAAGAAAAACATTTTTCTAAACGTTTTACTTTGCACACACTCGATGCGCGGTAGGTTAATATATTCCACAATGAAACATATTTTTTCAGTAAAAAATAGCGAGATAAAAATATAATTTCGCCACGTAACAAAACGAAACAAAAAAAAAATCTCAGTAAAATTTACTGGGGAAAATGTTGCCATAAAAAGTATGAAACTCAATACTTTTTATGGCAACATTTGTTGTCTTTGTCACTGTAACGTAATTTTAATATGTATACTCTCCTCTTTTCGGTTTCTCAGTAATTTTAACTGAAAAAATATGTTTCATTGTGGAATAAAGGCTTAAGTCTCCCTCTCTCGTCATTTTTCTTACCCCTGCGCCACCACACAATGAGGTACAAGACAAAACGTCGCGAATGCGTTTAGCGCACAATAATGCCCGGTTTACATAACACCAACATTTTTCTTCTGCAAAATGAATAAGATGTAACATTGACTTTTTGCACATGAGAGACAAGAAAAGTAATATATCCCAACAAAATTTTGCAGAAGAATTTTTGAGCAAAAATGACCATAAAAATGAAAATGTTGCCATAAAATATATTCGATCCGAGTATTTTTGTGGCAACATTTTTAAAATTAACAAGAAAAAAAATTATTTCGTATTTATAAATGTTGAGGATTCATTATAAAAACAGACGTCATAGATAAAAATGTAAATTTCGTTTTTTAATTCATTAAAAATAAATTAATAATGATCCTATAAAAAAATTACGCCATTACTATATATGTTTATTTATTTCTGGCATATTGAATATTTTAATATAGCGGATTCTTTCTTATTTACCTACAAAAATTTGCAGAAGAAAACAATTTTCTCATGTAAACCGGGCATAAACAAACAACTCCGAAAGCGAAGACACCAACCGAGGTGAATATAAAATACCAATATTGAGCAATCAATGGAAAGTAAAGACACTAACCGGAGGGAAATATAAAACATAAAATTGTGGTTGCGACCACACAGTCGTAACAAGCTTTCCTCCCATGGAACTGATATCCTAAGCGTCGCGGAAACTGAGATATGGTATTTTTAAGTTTTTTTTTTAATTATCCAAAGCCTCACCTTTAAATGGTCATGACGTTTTTGTTTGTATTCGTAAAGTCACGAAATAACTTTTATTGTATTCTGCAATGTGATTTTATTGTAAATATATCATTATTTAATACAATTGGTTTAAGAAAAATTTGTTATGGGCTTATACCATTGGAAAGGGCATAAACTAGAGAATTTTAAAAAAAGGTTATTTACAAAATAACCTTTAGTTTTCTTTAAATTAGTGTTTTCAGAAGCGCGAGTGGTCCGCCTTGCGGTCGAACTTGAAGCGCCTCCCACGTAAAGTTTTTTTTTATATAAAAAATCGACAAGAAGGATGTTCTGTTTTGGTGTCGATGTACTGGAAAGTGCATTTTCTGTTTTGGTGTCGATGTACTGGGTTACCCGGGATCTATTCACAACTTTTTACATTTGGAATTTTAGTAAAAAATATAATTTTCATCACCCGTCACAATTTTCCACAAGAAATTATTTTTTTGCTGTCGGGCTAGCAGTAAAAGGCATGTGTTCATACGTTGACCTAGGTTGTATTCGGTCTACACTTCGGGAGCCACTTAGACCGAAATCATCACCTCTAAACCGATTATAACAATAATTACAAGTTTCATAAGAAACAACGTCGGCACCGTGAACACTACAAATTGATTCCCGTACTTTAGAAGCATTTTTTCCTTGTTGGAGTTCGTATAGAATGCAGTGCCAAATATGCTGTTTATCAGTTGTGTTCGTAAACTCTGCTATTCTGAGAGGTTATGTAACTCACCAGTACATTTTTCCAAAGGCATCTTTCCGGTGTAAGCTGATTTTATTCATTTTCTCAAAAATAAAATCATTTATAAAATTGTTAGGTATTTTAATATTATTGAATTTAGATCATATATCATCCTTATAGTACACTTAGGAAAAATTAAGTAATGAATGTATTTAATTTCGACCAATCAGTATAGATAGGCATATAAAATTTACATAATGTTACCAAACACAAATATGTAATACGTATATCTAAACGTTTACTGCGATCACTAAAAAACAATTTAATTATAATATTTTCCCTTTCGTTCATAAATTTTTGATCTTTCGTATCATTTCCTCAAAATATTTGTTTTGTTTTTAATTATATTTCATGCAGCACACCAAACCATAATCAATGTAGCTACATACATACATACATCTAAAATAGATCTTCTTCTTTTTCATGATCACATGTTTTTAAATTTTATATACCTAAACGACAAGAAATTATCGATCGTGTACACATATTATTTTAAATAGTACATATGTATTTACGAGTATGTATTATGTATATACATACGGATCCGCTCGAAACGCAATATTTCAAAACGCGATATTTCAAAACGAGATATGACAAAACGAGATATGGTACAAAACGAAATATTTCAAAATACGATATTTCAAAACGCGATATGGTACAAAATGCGATATGGTACAAAACGCGATATTTCAAAATACGATATTTCAAAACGCGATATGGTACAAAATGCGATATTTCGAAACGCGATATTTCAAAACGCGATACGGTACAAAACGCGATATGGTACAAAACGAGATATTTCAACACGCGATATTTCAAAACGCCATATGGTACAGAATATGCTTTGCGAAGCGACCCACCTGATACCGATCCTATGTGCAATCGTTCCTATCGACTTTTAAATTCCTATAAACTGAAATTAAATTTCCACGCCTGATATAACCCGATTCTAAACTCCCGTTTTGTACCATATCGCGTTTTGAAATATCACGTTTTGAAATATCGCGTTTTGTACCATATCGCGTTTTGTACCATATTGCGTTTTGAAATATCGCATTTTGAAATATTGTGTTTTGTACTATATCGCGTTTTGTACTGTATCGCGTTTTGAAATATAGCATTTTGAAATATCGCGTTTTGTACCATATCGCGTTTTGTACCGTATCGCGTTTTGAAATATCGCGTTTTAATAATTCGCGTTTCAAAATATCGCATTTCAAATGGGACCCATATACATAATACGTGCATTTTAGTTTTCATGTCATTCCGTTTTATTAAAATTAAATCATATACAATCCCAAGTATAACAAAACGAAAGTAAAAATTGAGCATAGTATTTTCCTTCGTTTTCATCCAAAATTAACGAAAGTTAAACTTCACATTATAATGATAGTGTTTGTAGCGTATATGTATACTGTGTTGTTACTACTGTATACTGTGTTACCGCAATTTTTCTTTCGTAGGAATGTGTATAGCGTCTAATGTACATGGTTTGTTTTTATTTTTCATGTTCACGACATGAGTTTGGTAATTTTATAAAATTTTGTTAAAAAAATTTAAAGATGTGCGTTAATTTAAATAAAATTACATCAAAATATATTTTATATCTATTCAAATATTGTTTTCATAAATTAATTAATTTCTAGTTCAGTTTTAAGTTTTTAGGTAGAAAACAAATGCAAAAATAATAAACTTGATGTGCAATAATCATAGTACCTATTTGGAAAATTATTTAAACTTTTAATATTACAATCAAAGAATAATTTCAAATTGTGTAATAATAAAAAATAATTAAAAAATTAACTAAAATATAATTTAGATTCGTGTATAATATGTATATATGTATGTATATTTTTATACCGCAAATTTAATAAAATAAAAATATTCATTTTAAACCTAAATTTTTATTTTGCTCTCACTTTTGCATGCCGCTATCTTTTTCTTCTAACATTTTCAAATATAGCATTTTACATTCATGCACAACCTCGCTTCCGCCATTTTGTTTTTTGTCTTTTCTGTTCACACATACATGTATACAATTCTCCTTTATTGAGTTTCGTTCAGTTTCGTATAATCGCGACACGTTTCATACGTTTTATTTTAATAAATTGCAACTCAAACTTAGAAAAATACTAGACTAAGTTTAGTACTTAAGTACGAATATCGCCAGAAAAATTGAAAGTAAAAATACTTGGGATAAGAGAAAGGATATTTCCAAACGAAAATAAAAAATACGTTGAATTTGTACTTTTCCGTTTGTTTCTTTTATACTGTACACACAAATATAAATTTTTTTATTTTTACGTGCGCGTTTTGAAAAAATATATTGAGCGAGAAATATGAATATATTGAGCAAGATAGACGAAAATTTGGTTTGAGTTTTACCTAATCATTTCTCTAACAGCCGCTAGAAATATTTTTCCAATTGTAACGACATCGAGAATTTGATTTGAACATAAATTTTCCTTTGGTTTAGACAACTGATTGTAAGTTCTGTGGCAATACAAACAATTTTACATGGAAACAATTCTACACTGAACAATTCATCGAAAAGGCTCGTAATTAAAAAATTTTGATCAATTTTCTCTTAATTGTTCAATTGTGTGGTACGGAAAGCAAAGTAGGACATCTTCATTAATGACACTTGATTAATTGTATTAATTCTGGAAAAGCGGGGGTTTGGGGAAAGCCCCATCCTCTAAGGTATACAACGAATTGAAATTACATTAAAAAATAGTTTATATTTACAAAAGTTGATTTTTTTAACGTTTGTGGCACTATCAGAAGAAGCGATAAGAGCGATAAAAACTCTTTGATCTGTGTCTGCAAGGTTGACGAAGCAATTATTATTAATAAAAATAAAAAAAAGATGGCAAAAAATTAGCTGAAAAATAAATTATGCACCTCATTACAATAATCCGGTGCATTACAGTGAAAAATTTTGTTTCGATGAATTGTTGTTTGCACAATTGTTTTCACGCACACTTGGTTATTGTAAAGTTGTAGTTTTCGTATTTGTTTTTCGATGAATTGTTTGTGGCATAATTGTTTATCGCAGAATTTTCGGGGAACCAATTTCATCATATAATTTTATTTTTGTATTTAATCATTTTTCATTATTCTTCATACATATTATTCTGTCTAAGTCTCAGCTTGCCTCAAATATATTTTTTCGAAATTTACGAAATTCAGTTTTGAGATCGCCTATTAAAATGATAGACCCAACTAAATGATCTGGCTTTTTTATTTTCTATTTAAGTAAATACTAAATTAAAAGGTATTAAAATTTCAAAATGCCTCAAGGACATTTTTTGCAAAAATAATTTCGCAACTTAAAAAATTCAAGGGCTGACAATGCCCCGTGACCCTTCAGCCAGGTCTTCGATTTTGTGTTTAAACATTGCTAAAGAACTTTCACAAATAAGCAATAACTAACTAAAGATGTATTGGTGATTTTTCCCATAGTAATTATTTTTTAAAAAACAAAGTATAAATGTGTTGATGCAGAAACGAAAAAAAAGGGAAAAATTCAAATTTACGTTGCATTGTTAGTGTACCCCACACACTCTTGCTTAGTTTTTTTTAAATAGGTATATCTGTCAATGACTTATATTTAAGTAGATTCAAGCTGCGTACATGACATCGGAAATAAAAAGCATCATACTTGCTCCCGACCTCAAAACTAATCAATTGTCGTGGAATGCTTTATGCCCATCTACTAGTTCCATACTCGAGTTGAAATATTTTTAACTTTGTTGTTGTTTTAATACATTTTATGTGATACCATGATATTTTTTCGAACCAACTCCAGATAGACCAACTCCAACGCAGTCTAAAAGGCCTTTGTTGAAAGTTGTAAGGTAATTGTTAGATAAAATTCCAATTTCGATCCAATAATTTATTATTTTAAAACGAACATGTTTTTAGTTTTATAACTTAAATTACCTACAGCCTTATTATAATTATTAATTCCCTGTTGAGAGAATAACAGAGATCAGATTCGAACGGCCCAATGCCGCCATATTAGCGGTATCGCACTTTTACTATATTTGCTTATACTGTTTATATTGGAGATTCAATCGAGGTTGAACCTTCAATATAAATAGCAAAAGTTAACTCGACTCAATCCAAAAAATTTCTTAGGTCGAGTCAAAAAGCAACAAAAAAAAAACTAAAAACATTATTCATTTTAATCTTTTTGTGTGAACAGTGGTATCTAAATACGAAAGCATATTTTTTTGTGATTGTGACTAAGTTTTCCCTAAAATTAATTGCATTCAACTAGATATTTTAAAAATTTTTGGGACTCGATTCAAAGATAACTCTCCAATATAAACACTAGAAAAGATAACTACAAGCTAACCTGAAGAACTACAAGTTGACTCGACTCGCAATGTAAACCGCATAACTGGGTCAAAAGCCGTGTATATGGTGGCAATAGACATTTTATTATTTTTACTAGCTGAACCCGGCAGACGTTGTCCTGCCAGAAATTTCTTCGTTGATTGATTCCATGTACGGGACTTCATGATATAGCAATGTTTTCGCAAATTCATTAGTTGCACACAGTTGAAAAAAAGCTGTTAACGTTGTGTTTTGTGGTTCTACAGCTCTTTGAAGGGCGTTATCTTCCGTGAAATAGACTCGTTGGCCGTTTTCTAAGTGAACACTGAGATGCATAACAGCAGGAAACGTTCATGGATATCAAAACCAAAAATTCGCCATATACCTTCATTACTGCTAATATGAAATTGTTCGACTTCATTAACGGGTGCATTGGAATTCGCAATTCCAAAAACTGCCATATCACTGCCTTTATTTACGTATTTATGTATTTAATCGACTTAACTGAATTGCAGACCTCTATGTTGATAAGCGCCTTGAATGACTTTAAAAGTATAGGAGAATGGGGCACAATCCATTGATTATCAATTTCAATATCAACATTATTGAGTTTGACAGTTGTTGTGTGTCCAACATCAACTGGTTTTCGTCGTCTGTACAGCGGATAACCATCGCCACACGTTTGTGTTTCCTTCAACAGCAGACGTGGATAATTTTTGGTACATTTTCCGTCTTTCATGCAGGGCGAATGTGGGTTATGTAACCCGGATCTTCTTCTGGGTCAGGTAGTTCAGCTCTAATGATATCGTCAATTTGAGTGGGAACAATTTTTTCAACCAACCAAATTAAGATATGAGCATGTGGTAAACCTCTTTTCTGCCATTCAATGGAATACATCCAGCAGCGAGTTTCTCCGTTTATATGGTTCTTAGTGATGAGATTCATAAGACGTATCAATTTTTGTTTGAAAACTTTCGCTTTGAGGTCATGTCGATTAAATGATTGCTGTCCACGCAGGAGTGAATCTATAATTTCATCCCAAGATGGATTACATGTGAAAGTGATGAAAAGATCTGGATGGCCATATTTGCTAACGTACGTCAAAGCATCCTGAGCATATTCATGCATGTGTCTTGGTCTTGGACTTCCAGTGTACGAAGCTGGAAGTATAACCCTTTGCCCAATATCACCAGCTTCTTTATCATTTGCAATTGTATCTCGTAAATGAATATACTCTTCAGCTCGAAGTTTCGATTGATTGTAACGAATGTAATTTAGTCGTTCGCTTTCAACTTTAGCATACATATCAACAATGAATTGCTGAAAAAGTTGACGACATTTCAGAATATGGTTGAACTGTTCAGCTCGAATCAAGACACGGTATGCATAAAAATCCATACAGCTAAATTTTTTTGATGTTACAGCACCTGTAGTGGGATTAGTTTGATACAATTCAAGATAATATCTTCTTCTCCTCGTGGAAACAGTATTGGATATTGCAGTGCGTCATATGACCGATGTGTTTCAGAAACACGTTGCTTGGTTTTATCTCGTTTGCTAATAACAATATCTCGCCGGGTAATTTCTGTTCCAACAATTACAGCTGCTACTTCAGGAGCCATTGGAGCATTGAAGCGTTTTTCATGCTCATTTGATGGCGTTTTATCTGCTCTGATAATGACTTTCAAGTCATCAGATCTCACATCCTCTAAAGCGGATTTAAAATCTCTGACCAAACAGTTGTGCTCGTGGAATAGTGATCTTAGCTCAGCAATAATTTCTCGATCTGTTGCTATTCTGAATGTACATCGTCGATTTATCTCTTACTCCACGTTGTCCATAAAATAAATTTGCAAAAATTGTGGATCTTGTTCGGGTACTGGAAGAAGTGAACCAATCTGATGATACACATCCTTGGACTTTGAATGTGGGCATAAAATTGTCATATGTCACAATATTTGTCGCTCCAAATGATGTCATTTGAAAACATGACTTATATTTCCGAATATGCTTTAGAAAGTGTTTGGACTCCCGAGTAGCTCCAGCCACATAAGTAAGAAGTGGCTCTGGTGGTTCAGTCAGTTGTGGCAAATTGACTTTGCCATTGGAGCAGCACATACCAGGTGTTTCTTTCAAACATTTTAAAGCACGACAATGTAAGCACAATGTAGCCATTGGACCAATAACAACATAGCGATGCATTCCATAATCGTAATATTTATCGTAATTAAATGCCGCATTCCTAAGATTGACTCTAATTCTTAACAGAGTCTGCCGTGAGCGTTGATCTTTATTTCGTGTGGTTCGCTCTTCAGGTGTTTCAGCAGCTCATGAAGTAGACACTCTTGCTCGAAGTTCTGCAACTCGTGCATTGTGCTGTTTCAGCCGCTCTTGTAATAGAGGCTTTGATCCGATTAGTTTCTAAGCGTGTCTCTCGGTTTTCAGAAGTTTCAGTAACTCTACGAACTGACATTCGCCGCGCAATTTTAGTTGACCTTCTAATATTTGATTTTGTTTTTCGTGGCATTTCAAATAGTTCCTATTTGACAATGTATTGTATGTAAACATAAATCAGAATAATAAGACATAAAAAGAATGTATATTCACTTGAAACAATATTTAATACCTGAAAAATAGTCACCAACAATTATTTTATTCCAATATAACTAAGTAATTGGGAATAACGGGCATTCGGATGAACACAAATTGATTTACACTAAACTATTAAAAATATGACCACTTCGATACGTATCACTGCGAACTGTGTTTGAAAATGACATCAAGGAAAACAAAAGATATTTTTTCAAAATAAGCCAATTTTACACGTACAATTTTTTATATCAAAGGGTATTTCTTGTATAAGATGTAATTTTTAATATAAAACGTTAGCACTATTTCAAAATAAGTCAATTTTACACGAACAATATTTTGTAGCAAAGGATATTTCTTGTAGAAGATCTACTTTTTTAATTTTTAAAAGTTTTTTCCCTCATATTGATCATTTAATAAACCTTGATTATTTATATCGTAAACTACTGGCGATTGGAACGGTGGCATTAATGGACTACAATTGAATGTCAATTATTTCTAAAGTTACCTATATCGAATTTTGAAGCCGCGCACTATGTCACATTGTAAAACCGGTTAAATAGTACATAAGTCCAAATCGTGCATAGTACATTAAAGTACATGATACGGAGCAGGACCGATTAAAACTGGACTTGACAAAACAGTACAGTGCACAATAGTGGATCGTTAGTATGCATATTATGACGTAGAGATTTGACTTAGGTTTGAATTATTATTTAAATTTATTTAAATTATTATTTGAAAGATTAACTTAAATTTAAATTATTAAAATTAATTTGCTTAATTCAGTTAATTACGTTAATTGAAATAATTATATTAATTAAATTTGTTTAGTTAAATTAAAATGTTCCTTCACTTAACCGTTCTAGATATTATGTCAATATAAATCTCGTTCTTTAGTGTACTAAGTACTGTTTTGTGATATCCTGTTTTGTAATGTCCATGTTTTAGCATTTCCTGTTGCAAAACGTGACGTTTCGTATAAAACCCATAAATTACAAAACCAATTTATTCAAATATTTAATTTAAAAAAAAAATTTAATTTATTCAAATTAATCTGTTTCAGTTTATCAATAAATTTCGGCGGATTGTATAATTCAAAAACAAAGAATTATGTGTTTTTAACTTTTATTTTCCTGTGGTATCACAATGGGCCATTATTTGCCTAAGTGTGCGATAGCAGCCACTCTAACCTAACCTAACCTAACTTTTATTTTTTTTTTTTTAATTGAAAAAAATTTTTATTTTCTTATTGTGACAATGGTTTGTTTTAATGTTTGGAATATCGATTTCGGATTACTCCATTATCAGTTTTTTTTACAACTATCTGTACTGAAAAAAAGGTATAACAGTTAAAAATAATTCTTTGTTTGTGTCTGAGTTAGACATTAAAAAAATGGATAATCATTATAACTTATATGGATCAATTCAACTGATTAATAGCGCAATTCGTTTCGTGTAATATTTCATAGGCAACAGCGTTCTATTTGCTCTAACAGCGTTCTGAGGCGACTCCATTCCAAATTGCTGACGATTACATGGAGATGTATTGTTTGATCCCCTCTCATTGCATTCCCCTATGCAAAATTGGATGAATGGCGTGGAAATTTGTAGGAAGGGTCCTACAAATTTGGAACAAACAGTAAATTATATATCTATGTAAAAATTAATTCTTGATCCAAGGGCTAACCCCTCGATCGAATTTGATCATCTCTCTAATTTCATATTCTCAACTCATTCCCGTGAACAAATTTAAAAAAAATTGAAATTGTCGAAAAATGTTGTACCTCAGCCCCTAGACCCCGGGGTCCAGCCCTTTCAAAAATATCATAAGGTTGGTTCTGGACATGCAACTAATGCATGGTGAAAATTTCATGACGATTGGTTGAACGGTGCGGAAGTTGATATGCTGCAGCGCCACCTGGCGGGGAGGCACAATAAAGAAAATAACACAAAAACCTTCTCCACACAAAAATACATACACATACCAATGTTCATAGTGATTGGTTGAACGGTGTTGGAGTGAAACGGTAACATATATATATACAAACATCCATTTTTATATACATATATAGATTAGGTACTGCTATTGTTGTTATATTTACCTGTAATGCGTTAAGTATTGTGCCCTGTCCTATCTGTGAATTTGTTTCTGCTTGTTATCTAGGTTCTGTTATCTTTTACCGTTTTTGTGTACGTGCACTTGTGTTATTCGCATGCAAATTCAGTCTTGTTTTGATTTTTCAAGAAAGCGTGCGCGTTGCTGGAGGTATTTTACAGTTTAAATTATTATATTTTAAATTGTTTAAAAACTTGTGTAATTCTTTTACACAAAGCATCTTCGGGCTCACGTCCAACAGGAGTGTCTATTGTGAAGAACTTATTGTGTTCTGGACGCCTACCCGGATATAAGACCACAAGTTTCTCTTCGTATGAAAAATAGCTTGGATCTGGTGGGAAATAAAACCGCTTTTATGGTTGCTGATTTTCTTTCGTTCGTTCTGATTATTTTTTTGTCCAATCATATTGCTAACATCGCCATTTTTGAAATATATGATTGGACGAAAAATAATCAGAACGAACGAACGAACGAACGAAAAAAAATCAGCGACCATAAAAGCGGCTTAAATTTGAAAGTTCCGGACCGTTAAGAGTTAATACATTTCTAAATTAAGATACTATTTACAATTATAGTTTCCTCGTCAGAGGATATTTTTTCGCAAGAAGTTTTTAAATATATATATACTTAAATCCAGAGTCTATTGAAATACTCGTGTACGTATTAGAATAGACAATTTCTTGCAATAGAGATTACATAATTTCGATTAAAAAATATTGGGACATTATATATTTTTGTTTACTTGTAAAGTTATTTTTTTAAATATATATTTATATACATATATTAAAACTCTAAAAATTTCAATTAATCGGTATTTTTTTATTTAATAATAATTCTTATCACAAATAAAATCAGGCGATTCTTTTATTTATTAATTTTTTATAGTTGTTTTCTAACCAATTAAAAATTAAATTATATTCAATTATTTTTATTTCTTAATACTAATGATATATCTTATTACTTTTTTTTACATATTTTTCACTATTTATATATAAATTAATCTGGGTAATTTTTATTTTAATTAATAATGAGACATATAAAACAATTTTAAATAGCCCATGCACAGATTATGTATTAGAGCCAGTATCGTATGATAAATAATTTGTATTGAAATTTGCGTGGTTATCTCTAATTTATTTAATATAAAAGTAATATTAGTATATATGTATTACTATATATGTATATATATCACCACTGCCAGCGAAAAAAGGGTTAAGTGCAATTTTTGTCAAATTCGCGGTTGTATCATATTTGGGATGGTTAAAGCAAATTCTTTGCTCGGGCACAACGAAATAAGTTGGTAAAGCTTACAGTGGTCCATTGTTTGACGGAAAAAAGAGGTGGATTGACAAAAATATGTGTCTAGGAATAGAGGGGTATGAAACTAATGCTACGGATATCCATTTTTCACATATCCCCTTTTTCGCTGGCAGTAGTGATTATATATTTATCTAATAAGTATCAATTTGTATACACAAAAAACTAATTTATAAAATTTTCGCCTATAAGAATAAATATATCGTCGTGGTGACCCCAAAAAAGTCGTGTTACGAAATATTTTTATTGTATAGTATTGTTTTTATTGTACCATTACAACCAAATTAACAATCCGCCGTTCCACACTTTGATTCTTTCCTCATTTCCTTTCCCTACAAACTGCGACCCTATTCCTGAATTCGAAAGTACAAAATTCAATTGGAATTGAATCAGATTCGTACGATTCTATTTAAAATTCAATAGGGATCTTGTACTTTCGTTGTCGTATCGTCTTCAGGAATCCCCTGTTGTTAGTTTGTTGGTAAAGAGGAAGGAAACGAGGAAAGAATCACGACAAAAGAGACAAAGTGTGGAATGGCGGAATCATACAAGCTCCAATAGATCTCATGTCGTTCAGCTTACTTTTTTCTGATTTGCTGAACGGCATGGAACTGTTATTTTGGTTATAGTGATACAATAAAAACAATACAATACGATATTTTAAAAAATAGAACAATGTCTGAATTAAATAGCATTATGCTATTTGAACATTTTTTACAATACGTAAAGTAAAAATAATAAAAAATTCAAATACATTTTTAGTTTAATTTTATTGGTTATCTTATATTTAATTTATTTATTTTCATTTATTATTACATAATAACATAATAATAATATTTTTTTGTTTCTTTAGATATATTATAGTAATTATAAATAATATTAGCATGAATTTTGACAATTGTCTTGGTTACGTTGTCGATTATTTCTATCGGAATTTAGTTTTATTTGATCGGGAAATTCATTATATAGTTCGACCTGAAATATAATTATAAAAAAACAAAATTAATTTTTTTTCCAGTGACCAAACAATACATTTTCAGTTATGTTGTTAAATATTAATACACTGCTTGGAATATATATTTAGGAGCGATTATTTATTTACATGGTTATACGATGATCTCATACAAAATTATTATCAACTGCAATATCGATGTACAATATAATAATAACAATAAATTTTCCTTATTTGTATGAAACACCAAAAATAATATATCTAATTTTTGATAAATGGATTGACGATACTATTAAGCTTTTTTCATAACATCGGGAAAAATACTATGGTATTGATAACCCTGCTCTACACCAATGACATCGCTTCAAAATATAAAAAATTCCGCCTACTTTTTTCATACTCGAGTTGAAAAATTTCTTACTACAATACCATGCTATTTTCCCGATGTTATGAACAAATAATTATTTATCACGAAACTGCCAAGTTGACAGTTGTTGGCGAAAAACGATCCAAGATAATAAATAATACGATTATTTCAAATTTAAGCAAATAAATAAATAATTTTTGAGTTCCATTGATAATCACTGTACGTAAATATTTTGATAAATAAATTTTATTTGAGTTTAAGACATTTTGTAAAATCATATATGTACTACATATTTAACAACATTTTCCTGTAGTATTGTTTGTAAGATTGTCATTTAAATGAATTTTATTTTCAACATATCTAACCTCAATTTCTTGAGCTAATGCATTTTTGGCAATTGTCTGAAAAGCAAGTTCAACATTAATTCCTTCTTTAGCAGATGTTTCAAAATATGGAATATCATTTTTCGATGCACACCATTGTTGCGCTCGCTTTGCTGAAATCTAAAGAAATTATTAAAGAAATGTGAAATGCTAATAAAATGATAAAAATGATCGTACGGCTCTGTTTTCCAAATCTACTTTATTTCCCAAAACAACAAATGGGAAGTGTTCCGGATCTCGAGGACTGGCTTGAATTAAAAATTCATCTCGCCACGAATCTAAGTTTTTAAATGTATTTGGCGCTGTAACATCATAACATAATACACAGCAATCTGCTCCTCGATAAAACGCAACACCTAGCGATTGAAATCTTTCTTGTCCAGCAGTATCCCAGATCTATTATTTTGAAACATGAACAGTAAGTAACAAATTATTTAAACAAAATTAAATTATAGTACCTGCATCGTGACAACACGATCATCAACCACCACTTCTTTTGTCAAAAAATCAGCTCCTATTGTTGCTTTGTATTGATTTGAAAATCTTTTATTAACATACTGATTCATTAATGATGTCTTTCCTACACTACTATCTCCCAAAATAATAATTTTTAATAATGCCTTCTTTCTTGTCGTTGCCATTATAATTAATAATTAAATTTATTCTCGATGTAAATATATAATAAGCTGAAAAACAGAAGCAACAATTATTGTTATTACACTATGGATATTTTGTTAACATTTAAATTAGGTAATAATATTTATATAGGTATACGAGTATCTACTTTTTATACTGTAAACATTCATCGAAATATTACCGATTACATGGAATGTTAACGCGATTATTATTCGGAAATAACCACGACCAATAAAAAATGATAAAATACTGTAATGATAAATAATGAAAAATAAAAAGTACACACGATTGCAGAACTAACGCAAACATTTTGTGCATATTTGTTCCTTCTTTTGCACGAAAAATAGGATTTGTCTAATTTACACGAGTATTTTTATTCGGGATTGGGATTTTGAAACATTTTTTTTATACTAATCGATGATTATGTGTCTTCTTTCTAAAATAAATTTGGTTACTGTCTTGCTTTTCGCTGATGCTTTTTGTTATTGCGTTATTGCGATCGCACAGTCTACTAGATCTACTAGATATTGCGATCGCACAGTCTACTAGAAAAAATTTGTTTCTCTTTTTTATTTTTCGATAAAGTCATTGGGCGCTTTCAGGTCCCCTATCATGATTGGTAAAATCACCGCCAATTTGATTTAAAAATTTCATAGTGGTAAACAATTCATAGCGTTGGCCGCGATTTTACTCAACATGTTCCCAACTGTTGAGTCCCCTGAAAGCGCCCAAAACAAGTAGTCTGAGATCGTAATAGAAACAACGTAAAAAAAATGATTTTTTTTCCAATTTATTCGTAATGAGGCGTAAAATTCAGTAATATCGAAAAAGGTGATTGATTTTTTGGGACGGAACCACCCGTTTTCATTCAGACACCTAGCGATCGTACGGCGCAACACAACTCTAATCTACTAATAATTAATAGGTTTAATGGATAATGATGGTATTGGTCTTCAACAATTGCTTATCTAATCTGCAACCTGAGGAAAAAATTTTATTATTTCACATACATCTGGAAATTTTCCGAAATTTAATTCTAAATTAATGCTTTCCGGCTTCCTAAACAAAATTGATTGGTTGAATAAGCCCGGTTACAAACACGAAAGTCGATAATTGTTAGTAACACAATGACAACACAATTCTAATCTACACAATCAACAATTAATATTTCAAAGAAATATTATTTCACGTACTTCTGTAGATTTCCTGTCACCATAGCTGAACCAAACTTGGTCTTAACCCGCTAAGAGATGACTCAGTCAAATTCAGCTTTCCCAAAACAAAAATTTACCAGAATTCCAATTCAGCCCAATTCGTACCCAAAATTACTGAGATTACTGAGACAATTCCGCGCATCAGACTCCACAATCAAACAAGATCAAGGTTTACGTGAGGTGACAGCACGAATGGAAGATAGGACCACACGGAAGTATTCTTACATAATTGGTGTCTGAGCAAGTTCATATAGAATAGGATTTAGAACTCAAATCACTCGATATTCATGTCTGACGTTCCCATGCAATTGCTAACGTGTTTCGAGAAATATTGTTAAGCCACCCAAATTCTTTTAAAGAAAATAAAGAAAGCAGTAAGCAATCTAAAAAAATAATCAACATTAAAAGGCCGAGGGATATCACATCAACAATTTACTTGTCGTTACAAACGAAAAAGAAAAAGTAAAAACCATTTTCCCTTTGCAATCCCGTAACACATATGAGGTCTCATACCTTTAAACCAGTCTACAAAAAACAATGTTTTATTTATATTATTTGAAAGTGGAAATGAAGTACAAATTTTCACCGTGCATTATTAATAATTCAATTTCAATTCAGGAAATCAATTTAATTAAATAAATTATAAACCAATTAAATAAATATTAAAAGCAGTATATAATAAATAATAATAACACCTAGCAAAGTATGTACATATTGTATATTTACAATACACACATTTATTTAAATTACATTAGGTGAATAAACGCAAGGACTCATTTGAGACCGGTTTCAGGGTTCCTGATATTTGCTGATAGTAGCCGTGTTTTTTTACTAGCGCCCGATAGATGTATCCGGAGCACCCAATTTTCTATGTCAAAACTAACTTATATTTAGCGCGCTATTTTGTATATACATAATTACTTCATTTAACTAAACACTAATACTTTTCATTCAACTTTTTAGTTAAAAATTGATATACAAATATTTTGATCTACCTATTTATCGGGAGCCGCTATCGGGAGCGCTATCGAAATGGGAAATTTGAAAAGGCCTTTATTTTGTAAACCCCTGAAACCATTAGAAACTTAATCTTATAATAAAAATTTAAAACGCAGCAAGATGAATTCTTGTTTATAACATCATGTCAAAATAAATGTCAATTAGTATATTTGAGGTGACAAATGTTTGTTTTATGGATGCATTTATTTTTCATTTATATGGTATAGCGATACCAATGAATAATAGCTGCAGTTTCAGCAGAAATTTCCCATTCGGCTCCGGATAGTGCCCGAATAATAAAACACGGCTATTGCGAAAAAAAAATGAATATATTGTTGGTGTATTAGGTATGCAAGTAGAAACAGCTCTGAAGTTGTTCGCATTCAAATATACTTGAACGCATCCAAATCTCCCACAAATTTGGATATATGTAGTTTAGTCATTGCTGTTTTTATGACATAAGTTTCCGTCATTTACAAGCTGTCGTTCCGTGTGTATCAATTTTAAAAGTTGGATGTCGATAAGCAACATTTCCGTCATTGCATTCTATTGTTTTCAAATGAAAAAAGTGCTGCTGAAGCAATAGTTGAGAATCAACAATAGAAAGAGTCAAGAATAAAAAAGTGGATTACAAAATTTCATAATGGCAATTTTAGTCTTGAGGACTATCCACGTCCTAGCACAATAATACAATTTGAAGACAAAGAACTTAACAAAATCACTTCAATTGCATGCAATGGGAAAAATACAGAAGGAAGGAAAATGGGTTCCTCATAAACTGACTGGAGAAAACAAAAGCCGAAGAGTTGACATCTGCATGAATTTGCTTTCTCGGTACGAAAGAAAGAAAAGTGATGAAAAGTGGATTTTGTACGATAATCCAAACGCAGAAACCATGGGTTGGCCAGGCCAGCAATCAACAGTTGCAAAAATGAATATTCATGACAAGAATATGTTACTGTGTGTCTGGTGTGATTGGAAAAAGTCATTTACTACAGGCTTCTAAAACCTGGTCAAACTGTTACAGCTGAACGGTACCAGGGCCAATTGATCAAATTAAGTGATGCTGTGGAGGAAAAAATACCATTTACGTGCCAAGGAATGGGAAGGTGGCATTGCAGAATGATGAATGACAACACTCGTCCACATACAGCAAAATCAACCCACAAATTCATCTTCTCTGTAGGCTGGGAATTTTTGCAGTATGCGGCGTATTCTCCAGCCTCTCCTATCCATTTATTCAGAGTGATATCATCATATTTGTAAAACTAGCGGTTCATGAAAGTTGAAGATGTGTAAAAATGACTCGATGACTATTTTGGTTTGAAACCACCAAATTTCTATCGCGAAGGCATTCATAATCTACCTGATAAATGGCAAAATACCAGAGATAGTAATGGCGAATATTTTGATAACAATTTTTGAAACCATTATATTTTCAATAAAGTTGAATTTGGTCAAAAAAGCAGTTTCTACTTGCACACCTAATATATCCCGATTGAGCTTGCAGAAAAACTGCAGCCAAATTTTGCGGACTTTGAAATGAAGTTAACTGATATTAATCCTAAAATCACAATGCCTTAAAATTTTTTATTTTGGGAATTGGCATTCCTAGATCAACATTTGAATAGAAATTAACATATTTTAATTCAAATAATATTTTTTGGTTGGTTTCTTTCAATACTTTCAGCCTGGTTTCTGTGGAAAAATTTGACGTAGATTAACATAAAATCGCCTTCAGTAAATTTTGCATTCAGTACATTATAAGTTTCAATTCAGTAGATTAGAAATCTGGTTGTCTTAAATGTAGTTGTTATATTTGGCTATATGAATTTATTTTTCGTTGGGCAAGAAAAATGACATAAGCATGGACTTTCCAGTGATATTTGAATAATTCAATATGTTTAGCTATTTATTGGCATAAACAAGAAATTTAAAAATTATATTGATTGTATATTTGCTTAGAGAATCCTTATAATTATTTATTTTTATATATAGATTACAAAAAGTTTCTCTTTTCGAACTCAAGTACATATACATATTAATGTTCGAGTATTATATATAAATTAATAACATACTCTTATGTTCTACATAATTCTGAACGAATTTTCATTTTGGTAATAAGAATGGCAAGCTATTCTACAATTGTATAGTTTGATAAGAAAAATATTCGTCGTTAACCTTAACCTAAATTGCCAAAATACTTGTAGTACGTTTTTTTTTTCTTCGAATTTGTGTAATTTTTTTAATGGCAAGTATCAAAATAATACGATCCGGACCAATCGGTTTAATTTTTATGGTACTTATTTCACTTTCTATTCTCATTTTGTCTCTAGTCTTTTGTCTATTCAATAGTGGAATTCGTTAATTTTGTATTGTGTTTTATTGGTAAATGCCGTTGAAACTACGGGACGTTTCAAATTTGCTGAATATATTTTCTCGATAAATAATTTTTTCAATTAAATGTACTCATATTAATAAAAAAAATTTTGAATTTAAATAACGAAAATTTTAATTTACAAAATTAGAAAACTGCAAAATACATAATATGTATGTATATTATTTAAAAACTACTAAACTCGAATCGAAAAAGTGAAAGTTGTATCTTTTTTGCTTTTCGAAAATGATACAACATACCGCCATTCGACTTTTTTCGAAGTGATGGTACAACATACCGCCCCCGGACATGGATTCCGTTCGTTTTTTACAATTCAAGTTGAATTTTACCGAAACGTCATTGTAGTGGTGTGCATATTGGCATATGTGCGTGTTTACTTTTGTTTTGCGTTTTTGACGTCATTTAAGAACACAAAATAATATGTTAGATACATAATTTGTGAATTTATTAAATTTCACCATACCATTTAATACTCAATTCCTTTAGACGTATCACTTCATGCGAGGTGACCATGGATCTTCCTGGCTACTATGTTTTAAAATCAAAATTTACTAAATAATTTTGTGCAAAACTCTCAATGAAATTTTTTTAAATCTTAGTTGGCTGCATTAGTTTGAATTTTTTCTTATTTTTTTGTCACGGGTAGTATCATTTATAAAACCGGGTCAACATTTTAGCGAAATTTCATGTAGATTTGACACACACAATGATAGAAAATAGCACCACGCAATATTAGAATTGTATATTATACTCTGTAGACGTATACAAAATTCAACTTGAATTGAATGTGGAAAGCGAACGGAGTCCATGTCCAGTAAAGGAGAACAAAACGACGCGTCTGTCACTAATGAAAACACAGGGGCTATTATGAAATTTATTTCGATTTCGTAAAATCCGAAATCGTAAATTCGATCCGCCGCGAATATCCCTATTATGAAACATTTTTTTTGTCGTAAAATTTAAGACCATGAAGTATGCTATTTTGTGTTGGTTTTAGTTAAATAATAAAAAAGTTTCAACTTAATTGTAGTAAATTAAACTAGTCAATTATTATAAAATAATTGAGTAATTTACATTTTAAAAAGTAATTAAAATATTTTATTTTAATAAAAAAATAATAAGTGCTTGTACATTATTGTTTTCGTAAATACGATATTCGTCACCTAGAGACCAGTCGAATTTTGACATTTGATTTTCGTAAAATTCGATTTTGATTTTTTTTTTTGGTTCATAATAGGGCGGATTTTACAATTTTCGAATTTATCGAAAGTAAAAAAATTTCATAATACCAATTTTCGCGGCGGATCGAATTTTACGAAATCGAAAAAATTTTATAACAGGCCCCCCAGTTAATACTAAATGAATGGTTGTGCATTGTTCACTAGTGTATGACAAATCATCATGGAAGGTTATACCGTTGAACAACGTGTGCAAATCATCAATGTTTTTTTTCGAATCAGAACTCTGTTCGCGAAACGTTCCACGCATTACGTGATTCTTATCCTTGCCACAACCGTCCTGCCGAGTCGACTATTCGATGCTTGGTGGTCGAATTCGAGTCAGCCGGCTCGATGAATAATCAATGAATAGCCCCTACACGACACGGAAATGCAAGCTCTGCTGAAAACATCGCTGCTGTGCGTGAGAGTGTGCGGAAAACCTCGAGGCAGTCAATCACAAGAACTTTGCTTTTCTGCTACTTCAACTTGGCGAATTTTGCGTCGGGGCTTATAAAATCCAACACCCCAGGAAGTTAAGGAAAATGACCATACACAACGCCGTGTGTTCGCTGATTGGGCTCTGGAGCAGTTGGAAGCTGATCGAAATTTCGCCATAAAATTACCTTTTATGGGCCTCGCGCATTCATTTTTGGTTGAATGTATTTTTGACCAACCATACCACTTAAATCGTTTTTGTCCGAAAAATAACACTATAACTATAATAATAATAAAATAATTAATTATCAAAAACAAATAATTAATATGTTAAATCATATATATGTTATCGAATTATTATACTTTTTTCAAAAAGTTTTCCGATTTAACTATGATCCGTTAAATTCCGGAACATTTTTTAGATACACATTGTGCGTGGTGGAAAATTATTATTGAATAAGAGTTCTGGCTGGAAAAAGGATATAATTAAAAAGTGCATTGCGATCGCGATAAAAGAACTACGCGTGATTTTAGTTTCTGGGGCCCTATTCTTGAAATCGGTGGAAATTTTCGTAATACAAAGAATGAAATTCTTTATATTACTATAATTTTTTCGCCGGCTACTTTAACCATTTTATTAAATTTCTTATTTTTTTGTTAAATTAAGAAACATAATTTTTTCCCCTACTAAAGGGAAAATTCCGACTGGGTAAATCGATACGTAATTATTCGCTTAAGTAGGAAAACAAATAATAGAAAACCGGCTAAATTTGTAAAAATGATTAAAGGTCGAGGCACATAGTTTTCGTTCCGTTCCGACCTTTAAGTTGAATATGTCAAAATGTATGGAAAACCGAAAACATGCTCACAATGTTAAGTTTAAGGCGGAACCGAACCGAAATCAAATTTCAATAAAAACTTAAACAATAACCTAAAATTATTTATTTTGGCGATTATCGTATCGTATTTTTGCCAATGTGTAAATTTTCACTCTTTATTAAATTAATTGATATGATATTATAAATAATTGATTGAATTGAAACAATATTGTGAGAAATAAAAAAAATCGATTTATCAAATAACACAAAAACAACTAAAAATGAAACGAAAGCTATGTGCGTGCGAATGAAAACGAAACGAATCGGAACGGAATGAAAACTATGTGCCTCGAGCTTAAAGTAGCCGGCGAACAATTTTAGTAATATATATATATAAAGAATTTTATAGCAAATTGAATTCCGATTACGAAAATTTCCACCGATTTCAAGAATAGGGCCCCTGGTATTAAACTAAGTCGTAATAGATTTTTATTGTTAATTTAAACCTTTATTTTATATTGAAACATAATTTTTTTTGTTTTATTCTGTTTTCTCGAAAATAAAATTTAAACAAAAATCTACATCTCAAAAATGTACTTAAATTTTTTTATTTTCATTTCTATTTTTTCATTTCTGATTCAAGGACAAACATTTTATGTCAGCTGCGATAAAATAGATAAAACTATAGCCAATCCCGATTGCTAGCTTTTGTAGAAAATATCATGTACAAGATCGGGATCGTTTCTCCTATCGCAAAAAATATTCCCCGATGTAGAAAAATGGTGCGCTGCTCGCTGGAATCATATGAATGCGTTGCGCTATCAAAAACAATTTCGGAAAACTTCTCTTGTGGTCCTGCCACCAATTTAATAGGTTGAAACCCTCGTCGTTATTAACATTCTGTTGCTTATATATTTCTTATTCATTGAGCAACACAGGTTCTTCATTATAAATTATAAAATCAGATAAGATTGAGGAGCTCATTGACGGACAGGTATTTAGAGATACGTTACCACTAGCAGCACTAGGGATAACCTCTTTGTTTTCGTTGATGTAAGAGACTAGCATATCACTATCCAACTATATGTAGCATATTTATTTATATCGTCGATCATACAGTGATAAATATTCGTATAAAAACAATTAAACTCGTTCAAAAATTTATGATTAGGACAAAAATTATGTCCACTATTAAAACTAAAAGTATACTGTATTGCCACCTTGTGTCCGAGTATTATGTTCGCGAACAGGGATCAACTAACGGTACTTTGTTGGAAGAAAGAAAAATTATTTAATAAAATTTAGATTAATTTAGTTAGAAATTCGTATAAGGACAGCTGACAAAAATGTGCTTTTACGCACTTAATAAATATAAATTTGTTCTAAATATTTGATATTCGATCTTATTCAGTAAGCATATTACGATGCTTATAAAATGGGATTTTATTTCAATTATTATTTATTGTAATAATATTTTATTATAGTGATGCCAAAGGGAAAGTTCCTAAATGATAAAGAAAAAATCTCCATCAGAGTTTGTAAAGAACAAGGATTTACCATGCGTCAATCTGATACTAGAATTAGCCGATCATCAACTGTGGTCCACGATTTCCTAAAAATAGCTCGAAGTTGTGGTCTAAAAAAGAAAACAAAAGGAAATAGTAAGTTACCCAAATTTCAAATTGACAAAATAAGAAAGAAAACAACTCGTAACAAGTTACCCGCCAATCAAATTAAAGCAAAATTGTGCTTACTACAAAACAACATATTGCTCTTAACACTCGGACACCAAAAAATATTAAATGGTCGAAATCGCAAAGTAAGACTAATTTTCCCTATAAACATATTGAAACGCGGCTACTGTTGGCCAAGCGACACATGCATTGGTTGGAAAGATACAGTCGTTTGCAATATAATAGGCAATTCTATGAAATTTTTAAATAATACATTTTTTTTAACAAAATCATCAATATCAAAAATTGAAACATGGTTTTTTTAATTGTCAATCTCTTCTAGGAAACAAAACATTTATTACATTATCGCGTCATTGTGATCATAGATCGAACTATCGTGTTCAATTTTAATTCATTTACACCATCTGTGCAAATTAATAGGGAAATTTAAGTAATCTTGTTAAAAAATAGTTATTTGTTGGAATTAATTGATTTTCACATAAAGTATTAATATTTGATGATGTACCCGTCATTTTAAGCACCACATTACATCGCCTCCCCATATAATTTATCAGTGATTGAAATCTTTCAACTGGGATGCTCCATCAACCATTTTGAACATTTTTTCAAAGCTCTATTTATATTTTATGGCCTCAGAAATTTACTTAAACCACGTTTTTACTCACCCCACAGGTTTTCTATTGGGTTTAGATCGGAAGACTGAGCTGACTATTTCATTACATTATTTTTATATGCAGTAAACCAGTCTTTTCCCACCTTCACCGTGTGCTTCGGATCATTGTCCTGCGGTAACACCCAGCGAAGAGGCATGTTTTCATCAGCATACGGAAGCATGGTATCTCTTAAATGTCCTCCATATAAATATTTTATCGTGATTTTCGTGGACCCAGAATATAGGCCCTACACCACTATACGAGAAACACCCTCATAGCATAATGTTTCCTCCGCCATGTTTGACAGTTTTTACTGTACAGCGCGGGTCGAACTTTTTTAGTTTTGGGGTCGTCGGACATATTGTTTGATGCAATGCAATCCGATTCGAAAAAATTAGTTTTAGTTTCATCGGACCATAACAAGTTCTGCCATTTTGTTATGGGCCATTCCAAACGGTCTTGTATGGTGTTGTTGGGTCTATATGCTGGGTCTACGGGAATCTTGCTAAAAAAATTTATATGGAGGATATTTAAGAGATATCATGCTTCCGTATGCTGATGAAAACATGCCCTTTCACTGGGTGTTGCAGCAGGACAATGATCCGAAGCACACGGCGAATTTGATAAAAGACTAGTTTACTGAAAATAAAATTAATATAATGAAATGGCCAACTCAGTCTCCTGATCTAAACCCAATAGAAAACCGGTGGAGTGAGTTAAATCATGGTTTAAGTAAATTTCCGAGGCCAAAAAATATAATTGAACTTTAAGAAAATGTTCAAAATGGTTGATGGGGCATCCCAGTTGAAAGATGTAAATCACTGATTCATTCTATGGAGAGGCGATGTAATGTGGTGCTTAAAAATAACGGGTACCTCATCAAATATTAATACTTTATGTAAAAATGAATTATTTCCAACGAATAACTATTTTTTAACAAGATTACTTAAATTCCCCTATTAATTTGCACAGATGGTGTAAATGAATTAAAATTGAACACAATAGTTCGATCTATGATCACAATGACGCGATAATGTAATAAATGTTTTGTTTTCTAGAAGAGATTGACAATTAAAAAAACCATGTTTCAATTTTTGATATTGATGATTTTGTTAAAAAAATGTACTGTTTAAAAATTTCATAGAATTGCCTATTATATTGCACACGACTGTATATGACAAAAACTGATTTTCCCGGAGGAGAAAAAATTCCACCAAGTGCCCAGACCAGTACTCTTGCTACTGGCACGATATCCGCGATGAAAATATATTACAGTCCAAAAGACATTTCAGTGGGGGTACAGTAATGGTGTGGAGAACTTTTCACTATTGTGTCGGCAATTTAAACCGGTCATTGCTTTAAGGCGGTGCATTAAGGGCTGTTGGGGCGAAATTGAGGCATACACTTTAAAAAACATGTCAAATCCAATGCAAGAGCGCATATGTGAAATCATTAAATAACAAGGGCATCATACGAAATATTAATTAAACATTTTCTTTATTATTATGTAGCTTTTTTTTGAAAAATTTGACCTATACGAATATTTAAGCAATTTGGAGTATTTTTTTAAACTGAATTAATATTACAAGTATCTTAAGTTTTAACTTTGTTGAAATACTAATTAAATTTAGTGTAATTCTTTACTGTTTACGAAATAAACAATTTAAAAAAAAATCATATGTATCTATTTATTTTATTATTTAATAAAAAATCAATTGTTGTTCTTATACGAATATTTATCACTGCATTAAGATGTTTAAGGAGCGGATGCAAGAAAACTGCAGCATAATCCTCCACTTCCAATTTTAGCGTAGCCATGTATATTAGTAGTAGGTTAGGTACAAATGGTTAGGTACATTAACAATTAATTTTTTACACACTCGTTGATTTAAAATTAACATACTATACATAAACATTTCATAACACATAAAACACATAAGCTGCGTTTATACCGAAGCTAAAATAGCAATGCTACAGATGTCAATATTATTTAGCTTGCGTTCATACCGTATATTGCTATAAATGTCAAAAACAGAAAATTTCAGGTCATTTCACGTTGTACATTTTTCGCCCGTTTTCCTTTTAGGGTTTTGTTACTTTTTTTCTAAATTTTCCTAGCGAAACAAAAATTTAAATCAATTTCAGCTACAAAATATGTAAATTTATTCAAACTTTTTTGTAAACAATAAAATAAAAAGTTCCATTTTGACATGTGTAGTAATGTTGCTTGTTTATACCGTAGGTACGTAGCAATGCTAAATAGCAGTGCTATTTTAGCTAGCTAGAGCTATGACTATGTCGTGTTTATACTGTTGCTACAGCTGCCATTTGCATTTAGCATTGCTATTTTAGCTGTGGTATAAACGTAGCAATAGATAGATAATAGAGCTTTAGTTGAAAAATAAAATTCCGCATACTGCAGATAAAGATTACTGATCCGCATCCGATCCGCACAATTTTATTGCGGATATATCTGCTTTTATCCGCGGATAGCGGATAAATGCGGATATCCGCGGATAATACTATCCGATGCAGGGCTCTAGTATATAACGAAAAAAACGACAAAATTACATTAAAAAAATTATATTTACAAAAGTTGATTATTTTAACATTTGTGGCACTATCAGAAGAAGCGATAAGAGCGAGAGAAACTCTTTGATCTGTGTCTGCAAGGTTGACGAAGCAATTATTATTAATAAAAATAAAAAAAATATTGGAAAAATAAAAAAAGTGAAAATTTTTCGGTAAAATCAAAAAATTTTCCTGAAAAATTTAGCTTCCCCCTCCTAAAAACCGATAGTAAACAATCCTGCATTTAAAAATTTCCAAAATTTATATTTCGTATCTGATTTTTTGGATGTATACGTAAAGTAAAATTACGCCGCAAATTTTTTCGAATTGTTTTATTCTCTCGAAAATAAAATTTAAACAAAAATCTACATCTCAAAAATCGAAGCCGTTCACTATGGCACATTTCAAAACAGGATGTAATAAAACAGGACATCACAAAACAGTACATGGTACGAAACAGGACCGATAAAAACAGTACATCACAAAACAGTACATGGTACACTAAAGTACATTTTACTGAACGTTAAGCTGGAGGATTTTTTCAGCTTGATTTGTTAAATATTTTTTATTGAATAAGTTTAGTAATTAGGATATTATCAAGTGGCTATTTGCCTTCACCTAGAGTAATTAGACAGTATACTATATATTGCTTTAAGTTATAATAAAATATCCCTTCACCTAACAATATATAACATTATTTTTATTTAAATCGCTAATACTTGATCGTTGCAAAATAGATCAAAAATTAAAATAAATATATCCCTTTTTAACCAAAAACAATATGGATCAATTTAAGTCCAAACCACACAAATGTGTGAGTAAAAAACCATAGTATGTAATGGCGTGTTTACAACCAACACAATTGTGTGTATAGTTATAGTGTTTTTTCGGGCGGAAATAGGTTTGACAGGAATGCACAAATGTGTATGTTGGTTCAAAAAACATACAAAAATAAATTTTTGACATGGTACTTTTCCGTACCCACACAACTAGTTATTAAAACCGTAAAATTGACTATCAACTATTTTGTGGTGTTCTCTTTTATTATGTACTGTTTTGCGATATACTCTTCCGTACCATATACTTTAGTGTACCATGTACTGTTTTGTGATGTACTGTTTTAATCGGTCCTGTTCCGTACCATGTACTTTAGTGTACCATGTACTGTTTTGTGATGTACTGTTTTAATCGGTCCTGTTCCGTACCATGTACTCTACTGTACCATGTACTGTTTTGTGATGTACTGTTTTAATCGGTCCTGTTTCGTACCATGTACTGTAGCGTACCATGTACTGTTTTGTGATATCCTGTTTTGTGACATCCTGTTTTAGCACATCCTGTTGCGAAATGTGTCGTTTCGTATGAGACCCCTCAAAAATATAGCCTTAATTTTTTTTATTTTCATTTCGGATTCACCGAAAAATTTAATATCGCAGTTAAAACCGGTTTTTTAGGTAAAAGGGGAAAAAAAGGAAGATGAAACCGGTCTTATGAAACCGTGTGTAGCATGGCTCATAGTCCCACTCCACACGAGATTTTTGGTTTTTTGATTATTTTTTCAAGACCAACTAGTCGTAATATATAATGTATATATGTTTGTGTGTTTTATTTTGTTTTGTTCTGCTCTCACGAAAATAAAATTTAAACTAAAATCACCCATGCTACACACGATTTTGGTTACTGATTTTAAACTAAGTCGCAATAGATTTTTATTTTTAATTTACACGGGGTTTTCACTAGGCAAAATCGCTGAGATTTTCTCTCATGATATTTTATGTATGTGTATGTTTTTTTCAATGGATTGATAAATAATTATCAAACAAATATCATAACTGGGCATTTTAGTCTCATAATAATTTCTTCAAATGTCAAAGTCCGTAAATATTGTCAACCAATTTATAGATTTTTATGTTAAAACAGTATAGCATTGACAATTTCACTGACATTTCTTAAAAATTTCATGATAATTTTTTCGTGAAAAAGCCTCCTGATAATTTGCTGAGAGTTTCAAAATTTGTATGACATACTTACACATACATTCATAAATTTAGTCTCATGATAGAAAATCTCAGCAATTTTGCATAATGAAGACCCCGGGTTAAATCCTTATTTTATATTAAAACACCATTTTTTTACTGTTTTATTCTGTTCTCTCGAAAATAAAATTTAATCAAAAATCTACATCTCAAAAATGACGTTAAAATTTTATATTTTCATTTCTATTTTTCCAGTTCGGACTCAAGGCCAAAATTTTTACGTCGCAGCTACGACATAAAATTTTTGTCCTTGAGTCCGAAATAAAAAAATAGAAATGAAAATAAAAAAATTTAAGGGCATTTTTGAGATGAGATTTTTGTTTAAAATTTATTTTCGAGAGAACAGAATAAAACAATACAAAAAAAATTGGCGTTTTAATATAAAATAAGGGTTTAAATTAACAATAAAAATCTATTACGACTTAGTTTAAAACCAGAAACTAAAATCGTGTAGGTGTAGCATGAGTGAATGAGTCAAAAATGTCCTTGAAATATTTTTTATTTCATTTATGTTTGTGTTAGTGTGGTTGCACCGAAAATTTGTTTAAGTCGCAATTAAAACCGGTATCATAGGAAAACGGAGAAAGAAACGAAGAAAAATACGGTTTCTTTGATACCCCGTGTGCCATCAGCCATAGAATATGATTGTGTTTGGTGGTGATCGTGCGCATTCGTATTAACACAAATACCACACTATATTATACCTTTTCCTGCAAGACAAAAATTTTTTTTGCTTCAATTTAACTTCAATTCTCACAAATGAGTGTGTAATAAATGACAGGTTTGTAATGTCTTCCGGCTTTTAACAGATCTTAGCTAAATCGGATTTTTTTTAAAAAAAAAACATTATACATAATTTGATAACATATTAATTATATAACATACACATTAATTATTTTACTATTATTATATTTATTGTGTTATTTTTCGGACGAAAACGAGTTAAGTGGGAATGGGATGCAGAAATGTGTATGTTGATATTACAAAAATAAATTTTTACATGATTCTTTTTCGTTTTCACACAATTGTGGTGGAAGGCAGGAAAAGGGATATACATACTTGCGCTTATTTTTTGGTTAAGTCTCGGATTTTGAATAAAATCGACAGCGTGGTGTAAACCTGCGTACCGGACATAGCAGCTTCCGTAGAAACTTTTTCTATTTTTTGTATGATGCCGAAAAGTATAACATTTACAAAAAAGTTCAAACAATTAAAAAGATTCAAATAAATTTAAAGATTACGTTTTCAAAAAGGGTTGACTGTTGGTTTTTTGAAATTTAAGATGGAATAATGATTTTTGAGTGTTTTTATCAAAAATGCGATAGCTTTAATTTTTCGCTTTAGAAATCAAGTGGGGTGTATTTAAGATTTATGAATTTCTATGTACATTCTTCATAAAAGTGACGGGTGGTGGCCACAATATAATCACTTCTCCATTTTTTTGTGAAACAAGAGAACAAATCCGACAAAATTGTTGTAGTTTGTCAAAAAAAAATTTTAATACTGTCTAAATTTTTTTTGTAGCGTTCATGATCTCGCCCAGCTCTCGATACCCCAAAAATAAACTAGTTGTGATTAGCACTCAATCTGTTTGAATAGCATGGCCTCGACGCCGATGTTATGAACGCGTAAAATTTAATATTTTAATTAAAAACATAAGCGGAACACTTCGTATTCGTGTAGATGAGATTAGATTTCAGAGCAATAATGGTAGCAAATCTTCAGAAAGCGGTTTTACTTTTAGTAAAAGGATCTTTTATTGCCGCTATCATGTATATTGTGGATTAATAAATGGCATACTGACATTTTGTATGTTCCGATACGGCCATCCATATTTGTATTACCAACCAAATAGTTGGTTGACCTGTGGTTAACTTGATTTGGCCTTATCTCTCACTTGCAATACTGTTTCACGTGCCATATTTTGATTTAATCCATTTATGTACTGCTCATGTCGATAAATTATTGTGTGAAATTTTGTTTGAAATTAATTATAAAATTGATGGCAAAACGTAGATATGTTACTATAATTTAGGTAACTAAAATTACTTAACAATCAAAGTAGATGTGAATAAAGATGATGTGTTAGTACTTACTCCCCATATAAGCAAACAAAAGCTTGTTTTGAACAAAATATTCTACAAGAGCATGATCAATTAATAGTTTAAAAATTGTTAAAATGGGCCTAGGTAATGAAAATACTAATTTGTAGTTAAGTGCCATACCTACTTGCAATACTATTATTCATATCTTACAATGCGAAATTGATATTTGTAAGTCTTTCGCAACCGTAATTTATCGTAATTACTAAAATCTAATCCGAATTTAAATTTTATGAAAAACATAAATTGAGTCACATGAGCCAAATCTTTGTAATACTTTAAGGCTTTCGTTTTTCAATAGATATTCTTTGAAGTATGTACTACACATATTTAATACCAAAACAAAAGGAATCAAATATAACAAAATTCGTGAATCATCAACCAATTTCGTCGTAATCGAAACTTTAAACCTAACGCTCGTATGTATAAGATAAAAATGAATTTCTTTGTAAAAAATACAAAACTAGCTACGAAATTGTTTTGAGAAAAAACCGAGGTCAGTTAACCTTTACACTGTAGATACTTGCTGCCTTTTAATTAGTGTAGTTAGCTCATTTGCTGGACTAGGCGAAAAGGATTTTGAATTATAAATTATGTTAGACTAGATAATTAATTGACATAAAGTGGGTGTTTTCAACGTAACTTTATCAACCCGAAAAACGTTTCATGTTGTTGCCCACAAATTCACAGTACCATTTGCACAACAAAGTTGTTTCAACTAAAATGACACTGATCGATTCACGTTGTTATCAAACTGGTTTTAAACAATTAAACAGGATAATAGTAATTGAGAATTGCAGCTTTTAAGCAAACGACTTCCATCATTAGTCAATCTTTATGAAACGGAGAAAATATACATTTTTTATTCCTAGATAACACATAAGTAAACATAATCTAATAAAACATAAACATAATCTAATAAGTATTTCTCATGCGCTCAATTTTTTCGTAAAATGGAACGCAAATTAGGAAATTTTTGTAAAAATACAATAAAAAATTAAATAACAAATCATACGAAAAAAACGAAACGTCATTATACACAGAATCACACAAAGGAAATTGTTCTGTACTCTTAAATCACTATTTTATAGCTATTATACTAAAAAAATTATGAACTTACAATAATTCTTAAATTAACACACAATACAGAAATAAATTATTTACGATTCCTCTTTATTAAATTAAATTTTTTATTCCTTTTATAATATGCATAAACTACATCAAACACTTTTCATATAAAAATTGACACAAAAATAAAATGGCGATTATGACAAGAGTATAGACTTCATTCTTATGCGTCATAAAACGATATTTTTCGAGAGTGATCGATATCGATAGGTTGTTAGTGGTCTCTATATTTTAATAGGTAAACTATTAAAAATTTGTAAAGAACTCGTGCAGATCTGACTGCAAATAGGTGACTCTCAACATTTTTAAAATTTACCATGGTTACACAAAGGCCGGTATTTTGTACCATCACTGCGAATCGAAATTCGAAAAAAGTCGAATGCCGGTATGTTGTATCATTTGCAAAAATGATACAACCTTTTTGTTATTGTTTTGATATTTTTTTGGAATGGAAAAACAAGAAAGCGGGATAACAACATTTATACTGTTTATATTGGAGGTTGAACCTAGGTCGAATCAACTTCTAGTTATCTTCAGGTTAACTTTGAAGTTAACTTCTAGTGTTTATATTAGAGAGTTATCTTAAGGTTGAGTCGAAACCAAGGGCGGTATGTTGTACCATCACTTCGAATCGAAAAAAGTCGAATTCGAAAAGAATCGAATCGGAAAAGTGAAAGTTGTATCATTTTTGCTTTTCGAAAATGATACAACATAGCGCCAGTCGACTTTCGATTCGAAGTGATGGTACAACATACCGCCCCAGGTTATAAATGTCAAAATCATTCTAATTTTTTCCTTCAAAAAATCATTCAAACCTTTTCTTTCGAACTAGTTACATAGATAAATATTAAAAAAAAAAATAAAAAATCGAAAAAAAACACAAAAATATGCTGCCGAATTTAATCGAAGACGCGCTCGTACAAGAAAAATATCATTAGCCATTTTTATTTTTAAATTTATTGATTATTTTTTGTTGTTGTTTTTCGACTCGGCTTTGGGCGTTTATATTAACCAGAGTTAACTCAGTGCACCTAGATACTAATGGCCTCATTGCTTTAAAAGTTTTGCTATATGACGTCATTTTATGTCGACGATTTCAATCTTTGGTATGGCATTAAAATCAAATAAATGATCCGAGTTTTTTATATTTGGTAAAAAATAATTTACATATTATATTATTATCAAAATATGTACTAAACATTTCGTTAAACCCTTAAATGTTATGTATTTATTTAGACATAAATTTGATGACGTAACAAAGCAGTATTGCCTTGTCTTCTAGGTGCATTGGTTAACTCGACCTAAGAAATTTTTTGGATTGAGTCGAGTTAACTCCAAGTTAACTTTTGGTGTTTATATTGGAGGTTGAACCCAGGATTGCGATTTTGCACACAGCGAGTCGCCTTTTTTGAGCGACTTGTAGCTAAAAGCGAGTAAAAGCGATTATGCACTATGCTAGTAGACACTCGCTCTCGCTTTTATTTCCGTCCATGTATATTGCATAGTGAAAAGAAAGGCAAAAAGATTTTTAGATTATATTTTCATACTAAACGTAAAAAAATAAAGTTTGTTTGAATTGGATGTCGATAATATAATGCATACTGCCAATATATTTTTATTTATCTTTTATTTTGTCATTTTCATTTTTATATTTTTCATTACTACGAAAGAAAAATTGCGGTAACACTCGACTTTTTTCTAATATTTCAAAGGCAAATACGTTAGCTCAATTTTGAGTTTCGTCTTGTTATACTTGGGAAAGCAGAACTTGTAAACAAATGCCCGGTTTACATGAGAAAATTGTTTTCTTCTGAAAATTTTTGCAGGTAAATAAGAAAGAATCCGCTATATAAAAATATTCAATATGCCAGAAAGAAATGAACATATATAGTAATGGCGTAATTTTTTTTATAGGATCATTATTAATTTATTTTTAATGAATTAAAAAACGAAATTTACATTTTTATCTATGGCGTCTGTTTTTATAATGAATCCTCAACATTTATAAATACGAAATAATTTTTTTTCTTGTTAATTTTAAAAATGTTGCCATAAAAATACTCGGATCGAATATATTTTATGGCAACATTTTCATTTTTATGGTGATTTTTGCTCAAAAATTCTTCTGCAAAATTTTGTTGGGATATATTGCTTTTCTTGTCTCTCATGTGCAAAAAATCAATGTTATATCTTATTCATTTTGCAGAAGAAAAATGTTGGTGTTATGTAAACCGGGCAAAAAAATACAAAACAACAGAAAACATATCGCACATCCTCTTAAAAACTGTCAACACAAAAAAACAGTTTTGAGATAAATGCATTTTATTTTTTTTTTGAATTGCTAACGCTACTGTGATGATGCTGAGATTATTCATTATTAGCTTTATAAAATAAATAATCAAGTATAGCAATTTAAAATGCATTTATCACAAAACTGTTTTTTGTGTAGTGACATTTTTGTATAGGATGTGCGATAGACAACCGTAGACAAATTTTTTGAGCAAAAGTTGGTAAAAAAAGCCAGCTTTTTTTTATCTCATTCCGTGAACACACAGTGAGCGAGACACTTATGATTGTATAACTACGGCCTTACTTTGGTACCGGTTAAATCCATGCTGTGGCACTATTCTGGTAATTCTCCGGGAATAGGGAACTGGGGAAAGAATTTACATATAAATTACATACATTTAAATAATTTTTTTCTGGCATGAGGTAAAAAGTTAGTGGCGATTTTTTTGAAAACAAAATAAAATTGGGAATAACTTTCCCTGATAATTTCGATATGGAAAAATTATTCCCAATTTACAAATATTTACATCAAACTTTTTTTCTCAGTAGGCCAGAAAAAACTGATTTATAGATAAAAGCTATGTAAAATCTTTCCCCAGTTCCCTATTCCCGGGGAATTACCAGAATAGTGCCACTGGAATAGAATAAATATTATCCTCAAAGTAACAACCAAAAATTGTATTTACTTATTTTTATTAGTTGGGAACAATTACATTTTGAAGTTAAACTTGAAAAACACAACTAAATATATCTAATTAAATAGTAATATGACAGAATAATATTGAATATTATTATAAATCGTAACTAATTTACAACCGGTAGAATAGAATTATTCTATAGCAGCAAAAAAGTTGGTTTAAAACAATTCCAATGTGGAATTATATATATAGGATTGTTATTGTAAATTTCTCAAAGTAAGACCGCAAATATTGCGAAAATGAGGAAAAAAGATTCGTAGGGAATTAATGTTATGAATGAGCACGGTGATACACTGGATACATATGCAATACAACTGATAATGTAATCAATACCACAACAATAATAGACCGTTTTTCTATATAGAAAAATTACATGAGTTGGCGTAGAAAACATGGGCGTCATAGGATGAACAAAAAATTACATGGGACTAAAAAAGTAAAAAAGCATGCAATGGCGGCAGCAATACCACTACAATAACATGCCATTTCTTGTAATAATTTTGCTGGTATGTGTAAATACAAAAAGAAATGATCAGTACCACTACAATAACAGGCCATTTCTTGTAATAATTTTGTTGGTATATGTAAATACAAAAAGAAATAAGAATTCCATACACCACGAAACAAAAATACATGGCAACAAAAAAACTATTTCATTATTTTTAATAAATAGTTTGTATCGTTCAAGTTAAATTGAATAATACATTGTCAAAAATAAATAGGGATATTTTGTTATTGAATTATTTAAAAAAAAAATTGTTTTGAGAAAACTTTTCATTTAATAATATTCCAATTAAAGCAGCAACTTAGTTTTACACCATAACAACAAATAAAAGAAAAAGAAAAATATACGAGATATATTTAATATTTTTTACTGCCGCCAATACCACTACAATAGTAGGCCGTTTTTCTATATAGCAAAAATTACATTACATATTTTTGACAAAGTATTATTCAATTTAACTTGAACGATACAAACTATTTATTAAAAATAATGAAATAGTTTTTTTGTTGCCATGTATTTTTGTTTCGTGGTGTATGGAATTATCCAAAACCAACAACAATATAAAGCCATGCTAATGCAACAAATACAGAAAAAACTACACTATAGATAGGTGTATTAGAACATATATGTACATTGTATGTGCGCACTAGTTTAATAAGTGGTGCGAAAGAAAAAATTAACATGGGATTGTTAGTGTAACCAACACAATCTTCTCTAGTTTGTTGCATATTGGTATCTGCGTTTCAGACTTTGTTCAGGGCTTTTAATTGTTGTTGGTTTTGAATTATCATTTCTTTTTGTATTTACATATACCAACAAAATTATTACAAGAAATGGCCTGTTATCAGAATCTACTTAAATATAAGTCGTGCTAACTCCACACATATGAAATAAACAATAACTAAGTAAAGATGTATTGGAAATTTTTTTTCCATAGTAATTTTTTATTAAATAACTAGGTATAAGTGTGTTAGTGTAGAAACAAAAAAAATTAACAAAAAAAAATCAGATTTACATTGCATTGTTAGTGTAACCAACACAATCTTTCTTAGTTTTTTTTAAATAGGTATATGTCAATGAGAAGAGTAAGCAGGACTTATATTTAAGTAGATTCTGCCTGTTATTGTAGTGATTTCTTTTAATAATTTTGTTGGTATATGTAAATACAAAATTAAATTAAAATTAATACATAGCAACAAAAAAAACAATTCATTATTTTTTATAAATAGTTTGTATCGTTCAAGTTAAATTGAATAATACATTGTCAAAAATAAATAGGGATATTTTGTTATTGAATTATTTAAAAAAAAAATTGTTTTGAGAAAACTTTTCATTTAGTAATACATATTCCAATTAAAGCAGCAACTTAGTTTTACACCATAACAACAAATAAAAGGAAAAGAAAAATATACGAGATTTTTTACTGCCGCTCTTGCATGCTTTTTTACGTAAACCAAAATATGTTGAACAGGATGGGTGTATAGTAATATTCAGATCTTAAAAAAAAAAAATTTCAACGCCCCCCGAAATTAAAATCTAAAGAGCCCCGCAGGGCTACGGGGAGGAGCGTAGGTGTCATTAATAGATTCTATATAATCCGCTCCTACGTGCGGCACGCAGGGCGACTCCCACTCTCAATTTAATATATTCATAAAAAAAGGAACAGGGGGGCTATTTGGGAATTCGATTCGATAACGAGAGTACAAGATTCATATTGGATTTTAAATAAGAATCGTTCGAATCACATTCAAATCAAATATGAATCTTGTACTCTCGTTATCGAATCGAATTCCCAAATAGCCCCCCAGCTTTAGTATCGCATCGCAATTTTTTTTGACAGTAAAACGATGGTGGCGCCAGTTTGATCAAAAGCGGATATTTTTGAAACTAAAAAGTGTCTCCACTAAGCATATATTTTACAATGCGACACTAGCGTCATCTATTGCAATATAAATGAACTAAAATTTAAAATGTTATACGTTCATTGGTGGTAAAATAATTTTTAATCAAAAAATACAAAATTTGACTTACAAATAAATCAAATTCAATATTTTTTTACGGATATATGCCAATAAGAGTGGGAAGAGAAGGAAATAATGATACAATTGGATACATGGATGCTAAAAATCAATTGTTTTATTAAATTTATAAGTGTTTCCTTGTCCCTTTTCTCCACTTTCACAAGGAAACACTTCCCCGACTCCCGCTCAACCCCACCGAACACCCACTGTCCCTCAACATGGTGGCCCCTGTTGTATTTGCGTTTGCCGAACTTACTTTCATCGATTTCGACAATCACTTCTGGTCCTCCAATGGGTTCCTGTTGGCTCATCATATATTCAGAGATAGTTTCTCTTACGTACTGATTCCAATCAGCAATGGTGGCGGAAGAGAAACTATACTCTCGAATTAATGACGTAGCGGATTCCTTTACCAAAATCCCATACGTCATCAATAAAATGTTAGCGATGGTTAGTTTACTGTTCGTAAACCAAGACCCATGTCTAACACTTTTCCTAATTGTGCACCTTACACCCCTTTTCATCCGCCCGCAATCCCAAAAATATAGTTCAATGGTGGGTTTCACTCTGAGCCTCATCTCAGTCCCACAGTTCATGCATATAAAATTGCCTTTTAATAGGCCACAATCTTTTAAGAAATTAAAAACTAAATTATCATCGGATGCTAAGAACATTAAAAAAAATTTATTGATAATACCGTCCACCATTTTTAGATTTGGGATATACGGTTTTGCCTTCAATATGAGTTGGTACTTGCTCACAACTTCCGATATGGGATCCATTCTAAAATAAGATTAAAATCGTAATTATAATTAAATTTTATACTCACCTTAACCAAATTTCACGACTACTATGTTGACGCTTGCTATTTGAAAATCCGTTACGGGGAAAAAAAAAATAATGAGGTGCCACCCGCATAATAAATATGTACCAATATGAATATCAGGGGTGAGATCCAAAATTAGTTGCAAATGTTGAGTGTTTTTTTAAACTCTATTTTGCATCGTTTTGTTAGACCAGAAGCTACGAACATATTTTAACACCCCAAATGTTAGCTTAATTCGTTGTGTGCGAGTGGAATCTACGAATATATAGAATTGAATTAGGCGTAGGAGCCGGGATCTTCAAACATGTCGCACTGCGTGCCGCACGTAGGAGCGGATTATATAGAATCTATTAATGACACCTACGCTCCTCCCCGTAGCCCTGCGGGGCTCTTTTTATTTTAATTTCGGGGGGCGTAGGAGCCGGGATCTTCAAACATGTCGCACTGCGTGCCGCACGTAGGAGCGGATTATATAGAATCTATTAATGACACCTACGCTCCTCCCCGTAGCCCTGCGGGGCTCTTTTTATTTTAATTTCGGGGGGCGTAGGAGCCGGGATCTTCAAACATGTCGCACTGCGTGCCGCACGTAGGAGCGGATTATATAGAATCTATTAATGACACCTACGCTCCTCCCCGTAGCCCTGCGGGGCTCTTTTTATTTTAATTTCGGGGGGCGTAGGAGCCGGGATCTTCAAACATGTCGCACTGCGCGCCGCACGTAGGAGCGGATTATATAGAATCTATTAATGACACCTACGCTCCTCCCCGTAGCCCTGCGGGGCTCTTTTTATTTTAATTTCGGGGGGCGTAGGAGCCGGGATCTTCAAACATGTCGCACTGCGTGCCGCACGTAGGGGCGGATTATATAGAATCTATTAATGACACCTACGCTTCTCCCAGTAGCCCTGCGGGGCTCTTTTTATTTTAATTTCGGGGGGCGTAGGAGCCGGGATCTTCAAACATGTCGCACTGCGTGCCGCACGTAGGAGCGGATTATATAGAATCTATTAATGACACCTACACTAAAAAAAATATTAAAATATTAAATATTAAATTTTGTTTTTTTATTTATTTATTTATTTATTTATTTAAAGAAATCTATTTTGTAATTTACATGTATGATTTCAGATTTTTTGCAATAGTTAAAACATTTCAAACAAAAAACTTAAAAAAAAGAAAATATAAACCAAATTTTAGTTTGACAATTAAAAATTTAAAAAATGGTTCTTCAAGATATTTTTAAAATTGTTCTTTAATAAATTAAAATCAAATAGGTCGTCAATTAAGTTGAACGATTTAGACATCCTATTAATGGGGTTGTTTTCTCCATAGTTAGTAGAATGGTGTTGTAGTGCTAAAAATCCATGGTTTCGAAATGTTCTGCATGGCACGTGAATTGATATGTTTTCCAAGATGATATCTAGATGATATCTATGTATAACTTGTCACAAAAAAAAATAAATGAAAATGTCATAATTTTCCCGGAAAATGTGATAATTTTTCCGGAAATATACACAATCCTACAAAAAAAATTTTAAAAAGTTTTCATCTTATCCGATTTTCGCGATGTATACGTCATCTACACTTTAGCTAAAATAGTTCATATGTATAAAATTCAAATTTATTTTATTTATAAAAACATCTCTAAGATGGCAGTCAATCAAATTAACAATTTTTTAGCTAAAATTATATCCACATGGCGTCTGTAATGTTTACATTTTTAGTTAAAATTACGACCATTTTCACAAAAATGTCGCGACAGTCAATTTGCGATGCAATACTAAAGGCTAGCCTAAAAAAATATTAAATTTCATTTATTTTTAAATGAGATTCAATATTTTTTTATTAAAATATTTTTAGCACGTCTTAACGTATTTTTTGAAATTTTAGTTCGTTTTTATTCCAATAGATGGGATTAGGCCCAAAATGCTTAGCAGACATATTTTTAGTTATAAAAAATTCCGCTTTTGGTCAAAGTGGCGCTACCGTCGCTCAGACTGTCAAAAAAATTTGATTGCGATACTAAAGCTGTTTCAATTATCGTCACAAACATTCCAAAGCAATGTAAAATTATGGTTCAAATATAACAAAAAATTAAAATTGATATGGTTTTATGTATGTATGTGCATATTCACACTAGAGTAACTTTTATCTGGTAACTTTTTCGTTTCTTTCCCCTTAACCTATAAAATATGTTTTATGCGCCGCAATTTTTTGATTTTATTGGTAAAGGAGAAACAAACGAAGAAGTTACCGGATACCAGTTACTCTAATTTGCATCAGCCTATTGGAGATATTAAATAGGATTTTGAAGTTTAGAAAAGGTACGTCAAAACGACATCAATTGTGCACTCCACTATACGAAATTATATGTATATATTTCCGAAAGAATAATCGTCACATATTTATTAATGAACGATTAAAATATATTTCAATTAAATTTAAAACACATGCTTTAATTTATTAGTAATTTAACAAACTAATTGACGTTCCTACAAAAATTGACGTTTAATTTTGTATTGGTATTTCTTCATCAAAAAAAAAAAATTACGAAAAAATTTACATATGTATTTTAAAATTGATGTACATAAAAAAATTGATTTTGTCTGTCAAATAGAACAAAATTATTAATGTACATCAACCTTTTTGGCCGGATTTTGGTAAATAGAATTTCATATAAGTATTTTGCTAATAAAAACCCGTTTACACCGGGGGTCTATTCTGTCTTTCCCTGGGAATTAGGAAATGAAAAGAATTGACGCAATTAGGAATTATTTCATTAACCCTTTTCCGGCCTGCCATTACAATTGTGTGGATGAGTAATGAAAATCATGTCAAAAATTAATTTTTGTATGTATGTTGGACCATCATACACCTTTGTGCATACCACTTCAATCGATTTCGTCCGAAAAATAACACTGTAACTGTATTATTAATAAAATAATTAATATGTTATCAAAAACAAATAATTAATATGTTATGTAATTTATTGTGGTCTTTCTTTGGTACAAGCAATTCCCATTCTGCATACCCAAGTATTTTTACTTTCAATTTTTCTGGCGATATTCGTACTTAAGTACTAAACTTATGCCCGGTTGCACAGAAAAGTTATCCGCCTGTTACTTAGATGCTAACTGGCCGTTATAGAAAAAAGTGTTTCACAACACCTAACGGCCTGCTAAATCTCTGGGTAAATTTAACCATACAAAATTGGGCAGATAACTATTTATCTTCTACGTAAATCGATGCTAGCGCTATTACGAATAATATTAACACTATTTTACGTCTAAATAATTGAAATGTTTTTCCATTTGCTCTTATTACTTATTTTGTATGTTAAAAATATATATTAACTAAAAATTATTTACAATAAAATAATTTTATTACCATATATGTTTTGAAAGCAGTAATATATAAATTACATATACCAATATGCTACGGACTGAGTATCAACTAAATAGTGGCAGTGATACGGACGATGATGAATTTTACCTTGCAGTAGCTGCTCACATCCCAAAACTAAGGCAATATCCAGATCGGCCGAACGTTTTACTTAATTATACAGAAAGTATAATTATTTTATTTAATTATACAGAAGTTGTGCTGCCGATCTATGGGAGCCAATGCTTTGAGCGTTAAAATTGGCACTTAAGGACATCCAACATTCATTTTTTCTTGTTATCTTATCTGTTTTTTTGCACTCGATAATATGTCGGTATTGATTAACCATTTCTAGGAGCAATAATTTCTCCGTATTTGTAAAATTAGGAGCACGGATTTTCGGAATTTCTTGTTTTTATCAACAAAAAAAAAGCTCCATGAAAAAATATTACCAATGCAAATCGAAAAAATTACCTATAGTAACTACACTCATTTTGCCTAAATGCTAACACAAAACTTTTTTTAAATTGTATTTTATTAAATATTCTTTTTTTAAATATTTACATATATTTAAAAACTATTTAACGAAAAAACATAAATTGCGGCCATATAATTTTCTGACTGAAAACGACAAACTGTTTGAATTTTTTGTTTATTATTTTATTTTTAGTTGGTAGGGTTGAGTAAAATATTATTATATCGTCAATATCGACATGTTTGTAAACTAAATATGCAAAATTGTTTGTGAAACGAAATCAAATTTTAACTAGAGATTGGACTTGGACGGTTGCACAGAAAAGTTATCCGCCTGTTACTTAGATGCTAACTGGCCGTTATAGAAAAAAGTGTTTCACAACACCTAACGGCCTGCTAAATCTCTGGGTAAATTTAACCATACAAAATTGGGCAGATAACTATTTATCTTCTACGTAAATCGATGCTAGCGCTATTACGAATAATATTAACACTATTTTACGTCTAAATAATTGAAATGTTTTTCCATTTGCTCTTATTACTTATTTTGTATGTTAAAAATATATATTAACTAAAAATTATTTACAATAAAATAATTTTATTACCATATATGTTTTGAAAGCAGTAATATATAAATTACATATACCAATATGCTACGGACTGAGTATCAACTAAATAGTGGCAGTGATACGGACGATGATGAATTTTACCTTGCAGTAGCTGCTCACATCCCAAAACTAAGGCAATATCCAGATCGGCCGAACGTTTTACTTAATTATACAGAAAGTATAATTATTTTATTTAATTATACAGAAGTTGTGCTGCCGATCTATGGGAGCCAATGCTTTGAGCGTTAAAATTGGCACTTAAGGACATCCAACATTCATTTTTTCTTGTTATCTTATCTGTTTTTTTGCACTCGATAATATGTCGGTATTGATTAACCATTTCTAGGAGCAATAATTTCTCCGTATTTGTAAAATTAGGAGCACGGATTTTCGGAATTTCTTGTTTTTATCAACAAAAAAAAAGCTCCATGAAAAAATATTACCAATGCAAATCGAAAAAATTACCTATAGTAACTACACTCATTTTGCCTAAATGCTAACACAAAACTTTTTTTAAATTGTATTTTATTAAATATTCTTTTTTTAAATATTTACATATATTTAAAAACTATTTAACGAAAAAACATAAATTGCGGCCATATAATTTTCTGACTGAAAACGACAAACTGTTTGAATTTTTTGTTTATTATTTTATTTTTAGTTGGTAGGGTTGAGTAAAATATTATTATATCGTCAATATCGACATGTTTGTAAACTAAATATGCAAAATTGTTTGTGAAACGAAATCAAATTTTAACTAGAGATTGGACTTATCAATCAGGTTGGTAATCAATTGTTATATCATTTTCTATGCAACCGGGCATTAGTCTAGTATTTTCCTAAGTTTGAGTTGCAATTTATTAAAATAAAACGTATGAAGCGTGTCGTGAAAATCCGAAACTGGACGAAACTCATTTGAAATATTTTATTGCATGTGTATGTGTATCAGAAATATTTGGCGGGAACAATTGTGCTTGTGTTTGTTAAAACGGCAATTTCAAATTTTGGTGGTAAAGTTAAAAGTTTTTAGAGAAATAATTTTGTTTTTGTAAAATAAAATGATTTATTAAATTCATTCGTATGTCATATCGAGCTTTCATTCGATCACTTGATATTCGAATTTTCTCCCGTACAAATTGATGTATTTCATTAAGTTCCTCTTTCATCCGGTCAACGTAATCCTGTCCGCATAGAGCTACTGATGGAACAGCCCCAAACTTTAAATCTCCTGGTAATCGCAGATTGTTCCCAAATATGGTTTTAGCTGGTGTCACTCCTGTTGTGTCATGTACCGCTGATCGGTAGGCCATCAGGAACATTGGTATATGTCGATCCCAGTTGCGTTGGTTTCTTTCAACAACCTTTGCTAGATATTCCTCCAATGTGCCATTGAATCTTTCCACCATACCGTCCGACTGTGGGTGTAAAGGCGTCGTTCTTGTTTTATTGATTCCAAGCATCTGACATATCTCCTGAAATGCCACCGATTCGAAATTTCTTCCTTGATCCGTGTGAATTTCCATCGGTACACCAAATCTGCTGATCCAATTGTTAACCACAGCATCAGCTTATGTTGTTGTCTCCTGATTGGGTATGGGGTACACTTGACTGTCTACATCCGGACCAGTAGAAACGTTGGCGAATTTTGGCTAATGTTTTATTTATCCCTAGGTGACCTCCTCTTGCTCCTCCTTGATACTCCTTGAGGATTTCCGCTATCCGATCTTTTGGCACCACCACCAACAATTGTTTTACTTTGCCATCCGTGCTTTCCCACTTTCGTTTTAAACATCCATTTTCTATGTGGAGGCTATCCCATTGAGCCCAATATGCTTTTACAATGGGAGTTTTGTCAGCTATCTCACTCCATGTGGGCCGGTGTTCCTTTTTCTTATGTTTCATGATGAATGATAGGTCAGCATCCCGTAATTGCTCCTTCTTGATCATTTCATCAGTCCATTCCTCATCAGGTAGCACTTGCATAAGCTGAATATCGTCGATGTTTTCCTTGACCTCCACATGCCCACAATTCTTGCATTCCGCGGGACATGGTCTTCTTAATAAAGCGTTGGCATTATCATGTCTAGCTTTCCTTTCGATGTTCAATTGTTAAGCTGTCGCCGCTCCTTGCTATTCTCGAAACATGGATGGAGGTTATGGGGCAATCGGTTGTGGGAGTCAGCTTTTGCTCCTTCAAGCTGTCTTTTTTTAACGACTCCAATGTCGTCCGACCCTCCTTTCTGGCCTCTCTCTGCTGTTCGTTTGGTCTACGCTTCATAGGAGATGGCGATCTTCCTCGTTTCTTCTTAATCTCCCAACAGTCCCGTGAGATGTGACCCATTCTATTACATACCCAGCATTTAATCCTGATACTTCCATATCTGAACCTTGGCATAGCCCGCTCAGTGTCCATTCTGGAATCAATCTCTACTCGGCGAATTTCCATTGCTGGTTTGACGATGGCCTGAACAGTTTCGTTTGTTAACACATACGTGATGGTTTCCGTGAAAGTTGTCTTAGGTGACAACATCACCGCTCTGCGCGTCTCAGGATCTCGAATACCGTCAATGAATGCATCTATTTTAATTCGCTCCATGTAATCGGCCGACATATTTGAATGTGCTAAATGCGCGAGCCGCTCAATTGCCGATGAAAATTCCTGTAGCGATTCTCCTCCTCTTTGGTATCGACTCTTCAATTCCATGCGATAGATTTCTCGCTTGTGGTCACTTCCGTATTTTCGATCTAACGCCTTCATAATTCCCATGTAAACGTTCCTTTCCTGCTCGGGAATGATTTGTAGTGTTTCTGCCGTTCTGTGTAGCGTAGATGATAACTCCAGAAATCTCTCGTCTATTTTATTTTGGCAATATTCTATTTGGTGTTTAATGTCCGCGTTCGATTGTTTAATGTCCGCTCCTTGTTGTTCCATTTGTACCATCTTCTATTTAATGTCTGCTCCTTGTTGCTCCACTTGTAACATCTGTTGTTTCATTTGATGTTTAATGTCCGCCCCATGTTGCTCCACTTGTAACATCTGCTGTTTAATTCCACCCAACTGTTGTCCCTTCATTCGATTCATAGCTGCCATTAACTGCGATAAATCAAAACTTCCAGATGGGTTTTGTGTTGTTTCAACCACCGTTTGTACGTCCTTTTCCTTCTTATCCATACTGATCTCGTCCGTTTTTTTCTCCTCGAAATCATACACGTCTGGATTTAAACCTTCCTTCTCCATGGCCTCACGTAGTCGCTCCACCAAACTAGCTTTTGTGCCTTCACTGGCCAAACCTCGCTGTTTCAGCTGCTCCTTTAATTGCACAAGCTTTAATTCGTAGAGTATCATTTTCTTTATTATTCACAATCCCACCGCTGTCACCAATTGTTACGATTTTGCCTTGTCACTCAAGGTTGGAATCACTGGATTGTGAATAAATACAACCGCTTCAAATTTGAACTCACACAACTTATTTACACAACACAATTTATTATACAACACAATTTATTATACAACACAAAATTCACAATTAATTATTCTAATTATAACACACTTTTTAATTATCACTTTAATAATCGCTTTAATAATCACTTTAATAATCTTTCTATTTAACCTTCACTGTATCACGTTTAAAATAAGACTCAGCATTCCACGTCAACGCGCGCCCTTATATACCAAAATATTTGTTTCCAGAATAATCCTAAATGCGCATCGAGCAAATATGTTAGTATAGAAATGACGCCTAAATGTTGAGTATAAATATAAATGCAAATGAACTATTAATGAAATTAAGTTATTCTATTCTAATCTAGGTGTCACCGTAACAATATTGTTACGATTTTGCCTTGTCACTCAAGGTTCGAATCACTGGATTGTGAATAAATACAACTGCTTCAAATTTGAACTCACACAATTTATTTACACAACACAATTTATTATACAACACAAAATTCACAATTAATTATTATAATTATAACACACTTTTTAATTATCACTTTAATAATCGCTTTAATAATCACTTTAATAATCTTTCTATTTAACCTTCACTGTATCACGTTTAAAATAAGACTCAGCATTCCACGTCAACGCGCGCCTTTATATACCAAAATATTTTTTTCCAGAATAATCCTAAATGCGCATCGAGCAAATATGTTAGTATAGAAATGACGCCTAAATGTTGAGTATAAATCATAAATGCAATTGACCAATTAATGAAATTAAGTTATTCTATTCTAATCCAGGTGTCACCGTAACACTACCCCCCACCTAAGCCTGTTCGTCCCGAACAAGATCCAAATCACCTCTGTAGAGCGCCAAGCGCTCTAAATGCACCACCTCTACGAATATCCCGATCTGGCCCTCCACCTCTTCTATCACGATCATCACCACCCCAATGTGTATCACGATCATCACCTCCAGGTCTCATTTCACGATCATCTGCTCTTCTCATATCGCGATCATCTCCACCGCGGCGAATTTCACGATCATCAGTAGGACGTCTCATATCACCATCATCATCTCCTCGTGGGCCATCACGATCATCAGGACCTCGACGAATTTCGCGATCGTCTCCATCGTCGCGGCGTGAATTTCGTACGTCATCTTTCCTATCATCAGATCTCCATCGGTCTCCTCCCGTCGTAGCTGAACCTGTCGAGGCTGCCGCTGATTTAGGCGCATCGTCACGACTAAATCCTCCACCACTGTTACCGCCGGTTGTTCGCCATGCATCTGGTTTGGGTTCATTTTCTAAAGTTTGATCAGGACGCCAATCAGGACCTCCTGCATCACGTTCCGCCCCTTTACGCGAAACATCTTGCTTAGTGCGTTTTGATAATTGTAACTTTTTCCTTTGTTCCTGTATTTTTCTTTCAACTTCTTCTTCTTTATCTCGTTATTTTTCGGCTTGTATCTTAAGTTTCTCAAGTTCGGCTACCTTTATCTTTGCTTTTCGTTCACGCTCAACTCTTTCTTCTTGTCTGCGCTTCTCTTCTTCTTTTTCCTTCAACCATTTAGCGTTAAACTCAGCCAATTTTTCCAGATATAGTGAATTTTGTTCGGTACGCAGTTTATCTAAGAACGCGTCCCGATCCGAGTACATTCGTTGAAAACGTTCCTGTTGCGCTACAGCATTCTTCCGTTCAGCTATCGTGATCTCTATACGTGTAAGTTCCTCTTTCTCCTCTTCCAAGCGTTTCATAGGAGATGGCGATCTTCCTCGTTTCTTCTTAATCTCCCAACAGTCCCGTGAGATGTGACCCATTCTATTACATACCCAGCATTTAATCCTGATACTTCCATATCTGAACCTTGGCATAGCCCGCTCAGTGTCCATTCTGGAATCAATCTCTACTCGGCGAATTTCCATTGCTGGTTTGACGATGGCCTGAACAGTTTCGTTTGTTAACACATACGTGATGGTTTCCGTGAAAGTTGTCTTAGGTGACAACATCACCGCTCTGCGCGTCTCAGGATCTCGAATACCGTCAATGAATGCATCTATTTTAATTCGCTCCATGTAATCGGCCGACATATTTGAATGTGCTAAATGCGCGAGCCGCTCAATTGCCGATGAAAATTACTGTAGCGATTCTCCTCCTCTTTGGTATCGACTCTTCAATTCCATGCGATAGATTTCTCGTTTGTGGTCACTTCCGTATTTTCGATCTAACGCCTTCATAATTCCCATGTAAACGTTCCTTTCCTGCTCGGGAATGATTTGTAGTGTTTCTGCCGTTCTGTGTAGCGTAGATGATAACTCCAGAAACCTCTCGTCTATTTTATTTTGGCAATATTCTATTTGGTGTTTAATGTCCGCGTTCGATTGTTTAATGTCCGCTCCTTGTTGTTCCATTTGTACCATCTTCTATTTAATGTCTGCTCCTTGTTGCTCCACTTGTAACATCTGTTGTTTCATTTGATGTTTAATGTCCGCCCCATGTTGCTCCACTTGTAACATCTGCTGTTTAATTCCACCCAACTGTTGTCCCTTCATTCGATTCATAGCTGCCATTAACTGCGATAAATCAAAACTTCCAGATGGGTTTTGTGTTGTTTCAACCACCATTTGTACGTCCTTTTCCTTCTTATCCATACTGATCTCGTCCGTTTTTTTCTCCTCGAAATCATACACGTCTGGATTTAAACCTTCCTTCTCCATGGCCTCACGTAGTCGCTCCACCAAACTAGCTTTTGTGCCTTCACTGGCCAAACCTCGCTGTTTCAGCTGCTCCTTTAATTAAACAAGCTTTAATTCGTAGAGTATCATTTTCTTTATTATTCACAATCCCACCGCTGTCACCAATTGTTACGATTTTGCCTTGTCACTCAAGGTTGGAATCACTGGATTGTGAATAAATACAACTGCTTCAAATTTGAACTCACACAACTTATTTACACAACACAATTTATTATACAACACAATTTATTATACAACACAAAATTCACAATTAATTATTATAATTATAACACACTTTTTAATTATCACTTTAATAATCGCTTTAATAATCACTTTAATAATCTTTCTATTTAACCTTCACTGTATCACGTTTAAAATAAGACTCAGCATTCCACGTCAACGCGCGCCCTTATATACCAAAATATTTGTTTCTAGAATAATCCTAAATGCGCATCGAGCAAATATGTTAGTATAGAAATGACGCCTAAATGTTGAGTATAAATATAAATGCAAATGAACTATTAATGAAATTAAGTTATTCTATTCTAATCTAGGTGTCACCGTAACAATATTGTTACGATTTTGCCTTGTCACTCAAGGTTCGAATCACTGGATTGTGAATAAATACAACTGCTTCAAATTTGAACTCACACAATTTATTTACACAACACAATTTATTATACAACACAAAATTCACAATTAATTATTATAATTATAACACACTTTTTAATTATCACTTTAATAATCGCTTTAATAATCACTTTAATAATCTTTCTATTTAACCTTCACTGTATCACGTTTAAAATAAGACTCAGCATTCCACGTCAACGCGCGCCTTTATATACCAAAATATTTTTTTCCAGAATAATCCTAAATGCGCATCGAGCAAATATGTTAGTATAGAAATGACGCCTAAATGTTGAGTATAAATCATAAATGCAATTGACCAATTAATGAAATTAAGTTATTCTATTCTAATCCAGGTGTCACCGTAACAATATTGTTACGATTTTGCCTTGTCACTCAAGGTTCGAATCACTGGATTGTGAATAAATACAACTGCTTCAAATTTGAACTCACACAACTTATTTACACAACACAATTTATTACACAACACAATTTATTATACAACACAAAATTCCCAATTAAATGTTATAATTATAACACACTTTTTAATTATCACTTTAATAATCGCTTTAATAATCACTTTAATAATCTTTCTATTTAACCTTCACTGTATCACGTTTAAAATAAAACTCAGCATTCCACGTCAACGCGCGCCTTTATATACCAAAATATTTGTTTCTAGAATAATCCTAAATGAGCATCGAGCAATCGAGTATAGAAATGACGCCTAAATGTTGAGTATAAATCATAAATGCATTGAACAATTAATGAAATTAAGTTATTCTATTCTAATCCAGGTGTCACCGTAACACTACCCCCCACCTAAGCCTGTTCGTCCCGAACAGGATCCAGATCACCTCCTCTGTAGAGCGCCAAACGTTCTAAATGCACAACCTTTGGTTTACCTTTCCGTCCTTTCTGTATGCGATAAACCACGTCGTTCAACTTTTTAATGACAGTGTAAGGTCCTTCCCATGTGGGTTGCAACTTCGGTGATAATCCCTTCTGCCGTTGCGGGTTGTGAAGCCATACCAATTACCCTTCCTCGAAGCCTTGATTATTTGCTCGTATGTCATATCGAGCTTTCATTCGATCACTTGATATTCGAATTTTCTCCCGTACAAATTGATGTATTTCATTAAGTTCCTCTTTCATCCGGTCGACGTAATCCTGTCCGCATAGAGCTGCTGATGGAACAGCCCCAAACTTTAAATCTCCTGGTAATCGCAGATTGTTCCCAAATATGATTTTAGCTGGTGTCACTCCTGTTGTGTCATGTACCGCTGATCGGTAGGAACATCGGTATATGTCGATCCCAGTTGCGTTGGTTCCTTTCAACAACCTTTGCTAGATATTCCTCCAATGTGCCATTGAATCTTTCCACCATACCGTCCGACTGTGGATGTAAAGGCGTCGTTCTTGTTTTATTGATTCCAAGCATCTGACATATCTCTTGAAATACCACCGATTCGAAATTCCTTCCTTGATCCGTGTGAATTTCCATTGGTACACCAAATCTGCTAATCCAGTTGTTGACCACAGCATCAGCTATTGTTGTTGTCTCCTGATTGGGTATCGGGTACACTTCCGGCCATTTGCTGAAATAATCCATTATTACTAGCACATATTTATTTCCGCTCTCGGTGGTCGGAAATGGCCCCGCCACGTCCATTGCAATTCTCTCAAATGGTGCCCCGACATTATATTGTTTCATGGTTCCACGGCTTTTTCGTGCTGGTCCCTTTACTGCCGCACATTGGTCACATCTTCGACACCATTCTACTACTGACTGTCTACATCCGGACCAGTAGAAACGTTGGCGAATTTTGGCTAATGTTTTATTAATCCCTAGGTGACCTCCACTTGCTCCTCCATGATACTCCTTGAGGATTTCCGCTATCCGATCTTTTGGCACCACCACCAACAATTGTTTTACTTTGCCATCCGTGCTTTCCCACTTTCGTTTTAAACATCTATTTTCTATGTGGAGGCTATCCCATTGAGCCCAATATGCTTTTACAATGGGAGTTTTGTCAGCTATCTCACTCCATGTGGGCCGGTGTTCCTTTTCCTTATGTTCCATGATGAATGATAGGTCAGCATCCCGTAATTGCTCCTTCTTGATAATTTCATCAGTCCATTCCTCATCAGGTAGCACTTGTATAAGCCGAATATCGATGATGTTTTCCTTACCCTCCACACGGCCACAATGCTTGCATTCCACGGGACATGGCCTTCTTGATAATGCGTCGGCATTTCCATGTGCGCTTCCCTTCCGATGTTCAATTTGGAAATCGTAGCTTTGCAAACGTTCGATCCAACGTGCTACTTGTCCCTCTGGATTTTTGAATTGTAACAACCAGCGCAAAGCTCCATGATCCGTTCGTAGAAGAAATTTTTGGCCATAGAGGTACTTATGGGAGTGCTTAACACATTCGACTATAGCCAACAACTCTTTCCGTGTTACACAATAATTCCGTTCCGGTTTTGATAACATCTTGGAGTAATATGCAATAACTCGCTCCTCACCTGCCCTTGTTGCCTGTGATAATACTCCTCCTATACCATCATTACTGGCATCGGTGTCCAAAATGAATTTAACGTTGGGTATAGGGTATGCGAGGATTGGTGCCTCGCATAATCGTCGTCTTAGTTCCACAAATGCCTCTTCCTGATCATCCTTCCATTCGAATGCCTTGTTCTTCCTGGTTAACTCGTCTAAACTCTTGGCGATACTGGCGAATCCTAGCACGAATCGTCTATAATAGGTGCACAATCCAAGGAAGCTCCGTAATTCATGTAAGTTTTTAGGTCGTGGCCATTCCTTCACTGCTGCGATCTTGTCTTCATCGGTATGGATTCCATTGGTTGTTACCTTATGACCCAAATATTTTACTTCCGTTCTAAATAGTTTGCATTTTTTCGGGCTTAGCTTCAATCCGGCGGCCTGTATCCGATCCAAAACCTCTGCCAAATTCCTTAAATGCTCGTCGAAATCCTTGCCCATAACGATGATGTCATCTAAATATACGAGGCACGTCTTCCAATGTAATCCCTTTAATACGCGCTCCATTAGCCGTTCAAAAGTCGCAGGGGCGTTACATAATCCGAATGGCATAACATTAAATTGCCATAATCCGTTACCCACACTAAATGCCGTTTTCTCGCGATCTTCCTCCTGGACTTCCACTTGCCAATAGCCGCTTTGCAGATCTAACGTCGAAAATATTCGAGCACCCGATAATGTGTCTAACGTGTCATCGATCCTTGGCAAGGGGTAACTATCCTTTTTCGTCACAGCATTTAATTTTCGGTAATCCACGCAGAATCTCATGCTACCATCCTTTTTCTCGACTAAAACCACTGGTGAACTCCATGGACTGCTTGATGTTTCGATTACCCCTGCTGCTTGCATATCTTTTACCATTCGATCCACTTCTCCTTGCTTTGCCAATGGTAATCTCCTGGGTGGTTGACGAATCGGCATTTCTGCTCCTGTATCTATTCGATGTTTTACCATTGTGGTTCTCCCATTATTGTCCGATGTACTGCAGAATATTGGCATGTACCGCTCGAGCAATTGTTTTGCCAAATTTTTCTGTTCCATGATAAGATCTTCGGTCCATTTCTCCATGAGTTGTTCTACAACCTCTTTCTGCCCTTGCAAGTTAGTCGTATTAATCGGATTTTTCTGCTCGCACTTCACAATCGCAGATATTTCTTCGCATTTTCCGATTATTGTCCCTTTCTTGATAGTTTTCGTCTTATCCGAGAGATTTAGAGTCCTAATTGGTACTCTATTATCGCTGTCTGGTTTCACCAGGACTTTCCCGATCATAATTTCTCTGGCTCCGCTCTCCGCTTCATTGGCTTCTACAACCCACAACCTGGGTGACCCAAAATCTCCCTCCAATCTTGCCCATACTATTGTTTCCGAGTTCGGTGGCAGCTTCTCCCGATGATCCATTATAATTTGCCTGCTCGTTTCTCCTATAGCGGCGCTAACGTGAAGTGGCAACTCGATATTATCGTAGGTTAATACACCCCGTCCAACATCCACCACGAAGCCATTCGTTCTCATAAAGTCCATTCCCAAGATGACTTCGTCTACAATATCTGCAACCAGCAACTCGTGTTGAAAGTGATTTCGCCCAATCCTTATTTTTACGACCTTTTTCCCTTTTATTGCTGAATTTTCTCCAGTCGCCGTTCGTAACTTCATTCCATTAGCTGGTTCCATAATTCCATCGATAATATCCTCACGAACAATCGTATGAGTTGCTCCCGTATCCAGCGTGATCATGCATTTCTTCCCATCAATATCGGCTTCAATTGTTAAGCTGTCACCGCTCCTTGCTATTCTCGAAACATGGATGGAGGTTATGGGGCAATCGGTTGTGGGAGTCAGCTTCTGCCCCTGCAAACTGACTCTTTTTAGTTTAACGACTCCGCTGTAGTCTGACCAGCAATTCTGGATTCTATCTGCTCCTCGTTTGATCTACGCTTCATAGGAGATGGCGACCGTGCTCGTTTCTTCTTAATCTCCCAACAGTCCCGTGAGATGTGACCCATTCTATCACATACCCAGCATTTAATCCTGCCACTTCCATCTCTGAACCTTGGCGTAGCCTGCGCGGTGTCTATTCTGGAATCAATCTCCACTCGACGAATTTTCATTGCTGGTTTGATGATGGTTTGCGCAGTTTCGTTTGTTAACGCACAAGCGATGGTTTCCGTGAAAGTTGCCTTAGGTGACAACATCACCGCTCTGCGCGTCTCGGGATCTCGAATACCGTCAATGAATGCATCTATTTTAATTCGCTCCATGTAATCGGCCGACATATTTGAATGTGCAAAATGCGCGAGCCGCTCAATTGCCGATGAATATTCCTGTAGCGATTCTCCTCCTCTTTGGTATCGACCCTTCAATTCCATGCGATAGATTTATCGTTTGTGGTCACTTCCGTATTTTCGATCTAACGCCTTCATAATTCCCATGTAAACGTTCCTTTCCTGCTCGGGAATGATTTGTAGTGTTTCTGCCGCTTAGCCTTTAAGAGCCACAATTAATGCTGCAACACATTGTTCTTCAGTCCACTGATTTTGCTTAATCGCCGTTTCGAATTGGAACTTAAAAATGCTGAAGGATGTTGTTCCATCAAATGTTGGTGGTTTTATCTTAACTGCATTAACCGTCTGGATCACTTGTTGTGTCGTTCCATTTGCCTTGACATCTTCAAGCTCTTTCTCGAGACGTTGCACTTCGGTTTGTAGATCGTGTTTAACCGTTTGTATATTTTGGTTAACAGTTTCAAATTTTTGTTGAACGTTCCCTTTAACATTTCGAATTTCTGTGTGTAACTCGGTTTGCAGCTTTTCCACTTCGCCGTGTAATGTAGAACATAACTCCAGAAACTTCTCGTCCATTTTCTTTTGACCGTCTTCTATTTGATGTTTAATATCCGCGCTCGATTGTTTAATGTCCGCCCCTTGTTGCTCCACTTGTAACATCTGCTGTTTCATTTGATGTTTAATGTCCGCCTCTTGTAGCTCCAACTGTTGTCCCATCATTTGATTCATAGCAGCCATCAACTGCGATAAATCGAAACTTCCGGATGGGTTTTGTGTTGTTCCGACCACCATTTGTACGTCGCCTTCTTTCTTGTCCACACCGGTCTCATTCGTTTTTTCCTCCTCGAAATCATATACGTCTGGATTTAAACCGTCCTTCTCCATGGCCTCACGTAGTCGCTCCACCAAACTAGCTTTTGTGCCTTCACTGGCCAAACCTCGCTGTTTCAGCTGCTCCTTTAATTGCGCAAGCTTTAATTCGTAGAGTATCATTTTCTTTATTATTCACAATCTCACCGCTGTCACCAATTGTTACGATTTTGCCTTGTCACTCAAGGTTCGAATCACTGGATTGTGAATAAATACAACTGCTTCAAATTTGAACTCACACAATTTATTTACACAACACAATTTATTATACAACACAATTTATTATACAACACAAAATTCCCAATAAATTATTATAATTATAACACACTTTTTAATTATCACTTTAATAATCGCTTTAATAATCACTTTAATAATCTTTCTATTTAACCTTCACTGTATCACGTTTAAAATAAAACTCAGCATTCCACGTCAACGCGCGCCTTTATATACCAAAATATTTGTTTCCAGAATAATCCTAAATGCGCATCGAGCAAATATGTTAGTATAGAAATGACGCCTAAATGTTGAGTATAAATCATAAATGCATTGAACAATTAATGAAATTAAGTTATTCTATTCTAATCCAGGTGTCACCGTAACAATATTGTTACGATTTTGCCTTGTCACTCAAGGTTCGAATCACTGGATTGTGAATAAATACAACTGCTTCAAATTTAAACTCACACAATTTATTTACACAACACAATCTAGTATACAACACAAAATTCACAATTAATTATTATAATTATAACACACTTTTTAATTATCACTTTAATAATCGCTTTAATAATCACTTTAATAATCACTTTATTTAACCTTCACTGTATCACGTTTAAAATAAAACTCAGCATTCCACGTCAACGCGCGCCTTTATATACCAAAATATTTGTTTCCAGAATAAACCTAAATGCGCATCGAGCTAATATGTTAGTATAGAAATGACGCCTAAATGTTGAGTATAAATCATAAATGCATTGAACAATTAATGAAATTAAGTTATTCTATTCTAATCCAGGTGTCACCGTAACACTACCCCCCACCTAAGCCTGTTCGTCCCGAACAGGATCCAAATCACCTCCTCTGTAGAGCGCCAAGCGCTCTTAATGCACCACCTCTACGAATATCCCGATCTGGCCCTCCACCTCTTCTATCACGATCATCACCACCCCAATGTGTATCATGATCATCACCTCCAGGTCTCATTTCACGATCATCTGCTCTTCTCATATCGCGATCATCTCCACCGCGGCGAATTTCACGATCATCAGTAGGACGTCTCATATCACCATCATCATCTCCTCGTCGGCCATCTCGATCATCAGGACCTCGACGAATGTCACGATCGTCTCTATCGTCGCGGCGTGGATTTCGTACGTCATCTTTCCTATCATCAGATCTCCATCGGTCTCCTCCCGTCGTAGCTGAACCTGTCGAGGCTGCCGCTGATTTAGGCGCATCGTCACGACTAAATCCTCCACCACTGTTACCGCCGGTGGTTCGCCATGCATCTGTTTTGGGTTCATTTTCTAAAGTTTGACCACGACGCCAATCAGGACCTCCTGCATCACGTTCCGCCCCTTTACGCGAAACATCTTGCTCAGTGCGTTTTGATAATTGTAACTTTTTCCTTTGTTCCTGTATTTTTCTTTCAACTTCTTCTTCTTTAGCTCGTTGTTTTTCGGCTTGTATCTTAAGTTTCTCAAGTTCAGCTTCCTTTATCTTTGCTTTTCGTTCACGCTCAACTCTTTCTTCTTGTCTGCGCTTCTCTTCTTCTTTTTCCTTCAACCATTTGTGACGGCGCTCCTCGACTCTTTGAACTATACGTTGTGCCATACGAATTTTACGTTCCTTCTTAATCTCCCAACAGTCCCGTGAGATGTGACCCATTCTATCACATACCCAGCATTTAATCCTGCCACTTCCATCTCTGAATCTTGGTGTAGCCCGCGCGGTGTCTATTCTGGAATCAATCTGCTCCTCGTTTGATCTACGCTTCATAGGAGATGGCGACCTTGCTCGTTTCTTCTTAATCTCCCAACAGTCCCGTGAGATGTGACAAATTCTATCACATACCCAGCATTTAATCCTGCCACTTCCATCTCTGAACCTTGGTGTAGCCCGCGCGGTGTCTATTCTGGAATCAATCTCCACTCGACGAATTTCCATTGCTGGTTTGACGATGGCCTGAACAGTTTCGTTTGTTAACGCATACGTGATGGTTTCCGTAAAAGTTGCCTTAGGTGACAACATCACCGCTCTGCGCGTCTCAGGATCTCGAATACCGTCAATGAATGCATCTATTTTAATTCGCTCCATGTAATCGGCCGACATATTTGAATGTGCTAAATGCGCGAGCCGCTCAATTGCCGATGAATATTCCTGTAACGATTCTATTCCTCTTTGGTATCGACCCTTCAATTCCATGCGATAGATTTCTCGTTTGTGGTCACTTCCGTATTTTCGATCTAACGCCTTCATAATCCCCATGTAAACGTTCCTTTCCTGCTCGGGAATGATTTGTAGTGTTTCTGCCGCTTCGCCTTTAAGAGCCACAATTAACGCTGCAACACATTGTTCTTCAGTCCACTGATTTTGCTCAATCGCCGTTTCGAATTGGAACTTAAAAATGCTGAAGGATGTTGTTCCATCAAATGTTGGTGGTTTTATCTTAACTGCATTAACCGTCTGGATCACTTGTTGTGTCGTTCCATTCGCCTTGACATCTTGGAGCTCTTTCTCGAGACGTTTAACTTCCGTTTGAAAATCTTGTTTAACCAATTCAAATTTTTGTTGAACCGTCCCTTTAACATTTTGAATTTGTACGTGTACTTCTGTTTGCAGTTTTTCCACTTTACCGTGTAGTGTAGAAGATAACTCCAGAAACTTCTCGTCCATTTTATTTTGGCAATCTTCTATTTTGTGTTTAATGTCCGCGTTCGATTGTTTAATGTCCGCTCCTTGTTGTTCCATTTGTACCATCTTCTGTTTAATGTCTGCTCCTTGTTGCTCCACTTGTAACATCTGCTGTTTCATGTCCGCCCCTTGTTGCTCCATCGATTGTTTAATTCCACCCAACTGTATTCCCATCATATTCATAGCAGCCATCAACTGCGATAAATCAAAACTTCCAGATGGGTTTTGTGTTGTTCCGACCACCGTTTGTACGTCCTTTTCTTTCTTATCCATACTGATCTCGTCCGTTTTTTCCGCCTCGAAATCATACACGTCTGGATTTAAACCTTCCTTCTCCATAACCTCACGTAGTCGCTCCACCAAACTAGCTTTTGTGCCTTCACTGGCCAAACCTCGCTGTTTCAGCTGCTCCTTTAATTGCGCAAGCTTTAATTCGTAGAGTATCATTTTCTTTATTATTCACAATCCCACCGCTGTCACCAATTGTTACGATTTTGCCTTGTCACTCAAGGTTCGAATCACTGGATTGTGAATAAATACAACTGCTTCAAATTTAAACTCACACAATTTATTTACACAACACAATTTATTATACAACACAAAATTCACAATTAATTATTATAATTATAACACACTTTTTAATTATCACTTTAATAATCGCTTTAATAATCACTTTAATAATCACTCTATTTAACCTTCACTGTATCACATTTAAAATAAAACTCAGCATTCCACGTCAACGCGCGCCTTTATATACCAAAATATTTGTTTCCAGAATAATCCTAAATGCGCATCGAGCAAATATGTTAGTATAGAAATGACGCCTAAATGTTGAGTATAAATCATAAATGCATTGAACAATTAATGAAATTAAGTTATTCTATTCTAATCCAGGTGTCACCGTAACAATATTGTTACGATTTTGCCTTGTCACTCAAGGTTCGAATCACTGGATTGTGAATAAATACAACTGCTTCAAATTTGAACTCACACAATTTATTTACACAACACAATTTATTATACAACACAAAATTCACAATTAATTATTATAGTTATAACACACTTTTTAATTATCACTTTAATAATCGCTTTAATAATCACTTTAATAATCTTTCTATTTAACCTTCACTGTATCACGTTTAAAATAAAACTCAGCATTTCACGTCAACGCGCGCCCTTATATACCAAAATATTTGTTTCCAGAATAATCCTAAATGCGCATCGAGCAAATATGTTGTAACGAAAAAAAGTTTACTGTCTTACGACAGTATACCCTATCGTTAAAGAAATTGTCCCCATTTCATGCCCTAGACCCATGTGCGGCTTGGTTTCCCGCAGCTCAGCCTGGTAGGGGATGTGGTCGTGGGTTTTTGGGGTTAGGTGAAATAAGGGACCTAGATTACCGCACAATCATATTAACTTAGGGAAGATGGCCTAAAATTTACCATCTAAAATTTTGATCAAAAAAAAAAGAAAAGAGGTCATCGGACCCAACACTGGCGGATCCTAAACATATTTAGGGAATGGGTTTTCACCCATGGTTGTTATTTCTGGCTTCTTAGGGTAACATAATTACCTTAAGAAGCACAGACACGTAGTATTAACAATAAAAAAACTAAGGGTTAGTTGCCTATTGAAAGTGGAGGAGGTCCTTAGCAGAAAGAGGGTGTCCAGCCTATGGGCCGGGTTACTCTCGATGCCCTCGCTCCTAGCAAGACTCAGCTTTGCTAGAAGCAACTAAGGTACCTCGCCACTATTGGAATGTTTATTAATCACACATCAACACCATACTTACCAAAATATATATCTGTGGGTCCAACTCAAAATAACACGCACGCAATTATGGTTTTGAAATATTGCTTGCTTAACAATTTCTGCAGGTTGGTGTTGTTATATGTCCGCTAAATAACCACTATTATTTCGTATAATATATATACAGGCCCGATATAGCTATAGCAATTCACAAAAACTCAAACTCTTTTTTTTCAGGTTTAGCACAATCTCTCAATTCAATAAGATTATTTTTATTCTTGTTTATGGATATAATAGATTCACTTATTCCACTAAATTTCACTGCTGGTCCATTAAAGATAAAAAAAAACACACAAAGTTTCTGTATTAAATTATATTGTATTATTAGTAAAATGGAAAATGCACACTGATTTATTCTTAATATTTTACAAACTACTTTTCCGAAAATTAAATTTTATAATTAAGTATAATTTATTTTTTTGAAAACAATCCGACCAAAAAAAAAAACTTCTAAACAACTTGCAGGTTTGCAATCGACTTCCTCCCTCCACCAAATATTTTTGCACCTTTTATATTAAATTATTGAAAAAAAATGTTGTACATTCATCAAAAATGTACGCAAGCAAAAAAAATGTACAAAAACGTGACATTGGTTTTTGATTACCCAATGCACTCGCTAAAATTTTCTTATATCCAAAAAATATAACTTGATCGAAATGTGCAATTGGAGGTATTTCTAATAGCAAAGTCCATTCTCATGCTATTTACCTCAAAACACATCGATAAAAAAAATTGATAATGTTGCATTATATTATTATGGTTTACGTTAATTCACTTACTGCATGGATATATACAGTAATCTGAGTAACATAAACAAACAATAACAATGCGAAATACGGCATGGTTTTTTCTTTTGGTAAAATTTGAGGTATCACCTCGAAGGTTATGCCGAGTGTTAAAATTTGATGATGAAATTTGGGTTGATAACGGAAGTGAATAAAATTCCGTTACAGCGTGGGGAAAACCCAAACCCTGAGAAGAAAAGAGATCTCATACTCTATTTAGAAAGGACGAGGTTTAAGGAATCAGTATTTAGATAGTCCAACGTGGCGGACGCCCCACACCCTGAGTAAGTCTCAGAGCCGGGCACTTAAACTAGTTATTACTACCGAATTAATAAATCTAAATGCTATGGGCTACTATTATATACCTACATGAATTATTTCCTAATAATTTTGAAGATTTAAAAAAAAAATTTTTGTTTCAACTAATTTACATATTTTGGCTGATGCTGATCAATGGGTTCAATCAACAAATAATGTTTTTTTTTTATTTATTATTTAAACGAACCAACTTCTAACGTATATCAATTATTTAGACGTTGTTTATCAAGCAGCAGGCTTCGAAGTTACTACCAATGCGGATCTCTTGATGGTTATCCCTTGGCTGAATACGCACGGAAACATCACACATACCCTTGACATCCGATTGTTTAATGTTGCCTCTTGGCCCGATTCTTAGCTTGGCGCAGCGCAGTAGCGTTAGCGCAGTGGTATGACTTTACTTGCAATAACAAAGATGTTGATGGTTCTGATGCTTTTATGACGCTTAGCGAGATCGGCTCACGTGACCTTACAGATGCTGTTATGGTTCCTGGGACATCAAGACTGGATAGTGCGAATTTGATGATACTGGTTGCCTGTATTAATGGTGTGTGCTCAAATATATAACGCCTTTTTTGTTAAGCTTCAGTCGTCCATAAACACGACATTATTTGCTTTGTTTATGTAGTTTTACTTCATCTCCCAAGTAGACAGCATCATATTTTAGTCAGACTTCATATGTTTGCCTTCTTTATTGGAACTGCTTTTTGATATCTTAACAGTTGTCCCCCTCTGGAGCTTTTGACGGTTTTATTTAGTTTACATCCCCGTTATTTTGGACGTTGCACCACCATTGTCCTCCTGTTCGCTTTAAAGACTGGTCCCACGTTCAAAATTGGATCATAGATGTTGCTCGTCATCCAAAAGTGAATATTACATCTCGGTGTGTAGCTGTGCAAAGGTGATTTATGACTGCAGTCTTTGGTAGCCATGGAGTCCGGATATTATAGATTCGAATTATAATGAAGTGTTAACATGTCATCAATATTTCACTTGTTATCACTGGTGTGGTTGCTTTAGTTGCTGTGATTCGTGATGTTTTTGAGCAGTGTGATATTAGTGCGTTTCGATGGTCCAGCCGTTGGTAAATTTGGTGCACACTTCTCCTGGTCTGCTGGTTCCTGTTGTTCTTAAAAATTGATATACACGACTCTAAAATTCCAGTGACAGCCTTATTGTAAACATTTTTCTTAGATTCTCTAACCAATAATTTACTATTTTTTTTTTTTTTAACTTTTAACTTAACCTATCAACTATCTTATATAAGAGATGGCGCTCCCTCAATCCCACATTGCTATCTTATCTGGATGGGGTTGAGCCAACCTCATCTCTTCTTTAGACTAAACTTAATATTATACCTCCCTAATCTTAATTTTTACCTTAACTAGCGATGCTGGTATATATTCATAATATCGCGCGCGATATACCAGCCTTCATTTTACCATTACATCACCTACGTAAATGCCCGAACTTACATAGATGGTCTAATGGGAAAAATGGAAGATGCACCTGTCAACGTTTTCTCCGGCGGCGCTTCCAATTTCGATGGAAAATCTTGGCTAGGGACTTCCTGCTAAAACACTCTTTGTACACGTTTGTAAGAGTTAATCTCGCAAACTCCCCATGATCACATTTTGTCTTACAATGCATTTTGTTGGTGTCAATACATTGAATTATGAATCGCCTCGATGTTCGTACGATTCTAAATTTCTTCTTGTGGTCTCTATGTAGCAATGGTCTGCGTGTTTTACACCTTTTCACCTTTCTGCGAGGCGAACTTTTTCTGTTTTTAGAGACTCTGGTTTTCACCCTATTTCTTAATTTGATAGATAAACTTCTAACTTTAAATTCTGAAATCCTATTAGTTGATAGGGATGCTAAACTTGATGATTTATTTTTTGGAGATAGCGTATTAAGACGGTTATTTACACACCTTTTCTTCCTGTTCTCGATCGTCTTTTGCGGTGCATAACTATTATCTAATTTTGTATCATTGCCAATTTCTTGCGGTGATGTAGGCAACGATACATATTCAGAGTCTTGAGATAATTTTTCATCAGGTAATCGGCGTACCATCTGCTGTTCAACAATTTGATCAATTACATCTCCCGAGAGATTTTCATCTTCTTCTAAGATGCGGATTGATTGCGAGCTATTTAAGGTTATGTTAGTACCACCACATCCACCATTTGAACTTAACGTTGATTGTAACGTTTCTTGTGATGTTTGTAGCGATAGTGTCGTACTAATTTTGTTCTTAACTACCCGATAACCATCTAATGCTTGTGCGCAACTCGGTAATGATTTATTTGATGGACTATTTGCCTGAGATATTCGTGTTGCTGGTGGTGAAGCTACTATTTGTTCATTTGACAGGCACTGCTTCTTGTGCAGTTTTCGTAATAGCCTGAGATGTTGTTGCTGTGTGCGTTCATTGGTGTAGTACGCACGTGCTGCTGAATCAGTTGATGTATTATTTGGTTGCATCAACACATTCGTCTGCTGATCTTGCGCATCATCACGAATCCCTAGTAGAACTTTGGTTTCGTGTGATACCACCAGTAATTTGTTTAACTGATTATCGGCCTCCTGCAGTGTAATATCGTGTCCTATTAAAGACCATCCGATATCTCTTAATGTATACCAGCATCGCTTCATCTCACCGGTTGTATCATCAAATACTTCGGAATCAGGGCTTCGGTCAATTCGACCCAAGATGTGAAATAGTTTGGTGTAGTAAACTGGTTTCAGCTCGTCTACGGTTAAACCACCCCATATCCAGGTTCTAAGTAATCTTCGAACCCCCTCCAACTTCTCAAAACACGTAATCGCTTCTTGAAGTGGACATTCTGCAGCTGCCCTATGTGCGAATAGCGGAGTACCTAGAATGCTTCCGCGCTCTTGTTTAAAAGCTTCTTCAAGAGCGATTATTGCTTGCTCACGATCATCTGTGTCAATATCTCTTAATTCACACTCTACCGCCAATTCATCTTTACTTAAATGACTCGGATATATCATGATTTAAAATTAAATTTGCTAACCTAAATGAACCTAATCTAAAAACAAAAATTAACCTAAACTAAATAAAAACATTAAAAAATTTTTTTTTTTTAAATTAAATGAACTAAAAACAACCATGGGTAATATCCCCTACAATGAATAAATTCCGCCAACTTGGATCAAAATAAGGATAGGATAAAGGAATTGAAATTGAAATTTTGATGATACTGTTTCCTTGTTCCCAATGATGCAACGGTAGTCTAAACCTGACATACAAGGTGATCCTCGCTGCTATGGTGAACTTGAAAACAGATAACACTAAAGGTACCCAATAGGCCATGGCAAAATTCTTGCCCCCGTATCCGCAACTGGCAGTCTTACCCTGAACTCAGCAGAGGAGCTCACCTGCGAGGGTGACAGAACGTTCCCATGTAAGTCAACCAATGTTGCTGAGGTCTTTTCAGACACTTGAACCTCGTCTGCTATGGCTGTCTATTGGGGATGATAACTCGCCGGTTATCACCAAGGATTTCCGCAGTGTGAGATATAATAATGTTTAACTTATGTCCTAAAACCTCATCAATATCCGTTCACTGATAGAACACCGGATTGGACAGCTAAACACATTATACCCTGAACGCGCCTACAACTAACTATGGGAGGACTTGCAAAACCCATCCCGAAGGATGACAAATTTAAATAAACAACACAAAGTGGAATTTTCGCAATAACCTAACTATACACCGCTGCTTGGAAATCCACATTTTAAAATAAAAAATATATCTTACGGCTCGTGATAATTTCTTACCGGTAGCCATAAGCATTTAACAGAGGAAAAATAAAATGTAGTGCAGTTCAGCTTTACGAGCCAGGATACGGAATGACCGATCTGAGAAATGAGCAGCCCTTTATACCACCCGATAACCGCTCGGCAGGAAAGGGATATGCCCATTACCTCAGGGACCGCATCATTCTAACTTACTGATAACGTAAAGCATAAACTGTTGGTTGTACATGGTACAGAAAACCGTACAACTGAATTATTGTCTGAGTTCGGTTATCACCGCATGCTCCAGCCTTCTACCATATTAGATGAATTCTTAAATTCCTATTACTACCACGAGTGTCGGTTTATCCCCCGGAGTGCGGGTTGGGACATGCCACAGATAAACCATCCATTCGGGGATCCAGCATAGGAGCTCAAAAATCATCAATTCCAGTCGGTACGCGTATGACCCACCACGAATAAGGTCAGGCTTGCCGCAGTCATACTCGTATCGATAGAAATTGACATCGAACAATGATAAAAACCAAGCACACGGTCATTTAGGCCGATTTCAAATTTTTACTTCGGAGTTTAACAATTTTTGAACATTACATAAAGTAATGTCGACTACTTAGACGAGAATGTGAGGGAATCCTCAATTGAATTTAATAGACTAATGGTGGTATTTATTACCAAAATTTTTGGGCCGAATTATGGCCCCATTTGGGCGCCACTGTAACGAAAAAAAGTTTACTGTCTTACGACAGTATACCCTATCGTTAAAGAAATTGTCCCCATTTCATGCCCTAGACCCATGTGCGGCTTGGTTTCCCGCAGCTCAGCCTGGTAGGGGATGTGGTCGTGGGTTTTTGGGGTTAGGTGAAATAAGGGACCTAGATTACCGCACAATCATATTAACTTAGGGAAGATGGCCTAAAATTTACCATCTAAAATTTTGATCAAAAAAAAAAGAAAAGGGGTCATCGGACCCAACACTGGCGGATCCTAAACATATTTAGGGAATGGGTTTTCACCCATGGTTGTTATTTCTGGCTTCTTAGGGTAACATAATTACCTTAAGAAGCACAGACACGTAGTATTAACAATAAAAAAACTAAGGGTTAGTTGCCTATTGAAAGTGGAGGAGGTCCTTAGCAGAAAGAGGGTGTCCAGCCTATGGGCCGGGTTACTCTCGATGCCCTCGCTCCTAGCAAGACTCAGCTTTGCTAGAAGCAACTAAGGTACCTCGCCACTATTGGAATGTTTATTAATCACACATCAACACCATACTTACCAAAATATATATCTGTGGGTCCAACTCAAAATAACACGCACGCAATTATGGTTTTGAAATATTGCTTGCTTAACAATTTCTGCAGGTTGGTGTTGTTATATGTCCGCTAAATAACCACTATTATTTCGTATAATATATATACAGGCCCGATATAGCTATAGCAATTCACAAAAACTCAAACTCTTTTTTTTCAGGTTTAGCACAATCTCTCAATTCAATAAGATTATTTTTATTCTTGTTTATGGATATAATAGATTCACTTATTCCACTAAATTTCACTGCTGGTCCATTAAAGATAAAAAAAAACACACAAAGTTTCTGTATTAAATTATATTGTATTATTAGTAAAATGGAAAATGCACACTGATTTATTCTTAATATTTTACAAACTACTTTTCCGAAAATTAAATTTTATAATTAAGTATAATTTATTTTTTTGAAAACAATCCGACCAAAAAAAAAAACTTCTAAACAACTTGCAGGTTTGCAATCGACTTCCTCCCTCCACCAAATATTTTTGCACCTTTTATATTAAATTATTGAAAAAAAATGTTGTACATTCATCAAAAATGTACGCAAGCAAAAAAAATGTACAAAAACGTGACATTGGTTTTTGATTACCCAATGCACTCGCTAAAATTTTCTTATATCCAAAAAATATAACTTGATCGAAATGTGCAATTGGAGGTATTTCTAATAGCAAAGTCCATTCTCATGCTATTTACCTCAAAACACATCGATAAAAAAAATTGATAATGTTGCATTATATTATTATGGTTTACGTTAATTCACTTACTGCATGGATATATACAGTAATCTGAGTAACATAAACAAACAATAACAATGCGAAATACGGCATGGTTTTTTCTTTTGGGTAAAATTTGAGGTATCACCTCGAAGGTTATGCCGAGTGTTAAAATTTGATGATGAAATTTGGGTTGATAACGGAAGTGAATAAAATTCCGTTACAATGTTAGTATAGAAATGACGCCAGGTGTCACCGTAACACTACCCCCACCTAAGCCTGTTCGTCCCGAACAGGATCCAGATCACCTCCTCTGTAGAGCGCCAAACGTTCTAAATGCACCACCTTTGGTTTACCTTTCCGTCCTTTCTGTATGCGATAAACCACGTCGTTCAACTTTTTAATGACAGTGTAAGGTCCTTCTCATGTGGGTTGCAACTTCGGTGATAATCCCTTCTGCCGTTGCGGGTTGTGAAGCCATACCAATTGCCCTTCCTCGAAGCCTTGATTATTTGCTCGTATGTCATATCGAGCTTTCATTCGATCACTTGATATTCGAATTTTCTCCCGTACAAATTGATGTATTTCATTAAGTTCCTCTTTCATCCGGTCGACGTAATCCTGTCCGCATAGAGCTGCTGATGGAACAGCCCCAAACTTTAAATCTCCTGGTAATCGCAGATTGTTCCCAAATATGGTTTTAGCTGGTGTCACTCCTGTTGTGTCATGTACCGCTGATCGGTAGGAACATCGGTATATGTCGATCCCAGTTGCGTTGGTTCCTTTCAACAACCTTTGCTAGATATTCCTCCAATGTGCCATTGAATCTTTCCACCATACCGTCCGACTGTGGATGTAAAGGCGTCGTTCTTGTTTTATTGATTCCAAGCATCTGACATATCTCCTGAAATACCACCGATTCGAAATTCCGTCCTTGATCCGTGTGAATTTCCATCGGTACACCAAATCTGCTAATCCAGTTGTTGACCACAGCATCAGCTATTGTTGTTGTCTCCTGATTGGGTATCGGGTACACTTCCGGTCATTTGCTGAAATAATCCATTATTACTAGCACATATTTATTTCCGCTCTCGGTGGTCGGAAATGGCCGGTGGTCCATTGCAATTCTCTCAAATGGTGCCCCGACATTATATTGTTTCATGGTTCCACGGCTTTTTCGTGCTGGTCCCTTTACTGCCGCACATTGGTCACATCTTCGACACCATTCTACTACTGACTGTCTACATCCGGACCAGTAGAAACGTTGGCGAATTTTGGCTAATGTTTTATTAATCCCTAGGTGACCTCCACTTGCTCCTCCATGATACTCCTTGAGGATTTCCGCTATCCGATCTTTTGGCACCACTACCAACAATTGTTTTACTTTACCATCCGTGCTTTCCCACTTTCGTTTTAAACATCCATTTTCTATGTGGAGGCTATCCCATTGAGCCCAATATGCTTTTACAATGGGAGTTTTGTCAGCTATCTCACTCCATGTAGGACGGTGTTCCTTTTCCTTATGTTTCATGATGAATGATAGGTCAGCATCCCGTAATTGCTCCTTCTTGATCATTTCATCAGTCCATTCCTCATCAGATAGCACTTGCATAAGCCGAATATCGATGATGTTTTCTTTACCCTCCACACGCCCACAATGCTTGCATTCCACGGGACATGGCCTTCTTGATAATGCGTCGGCATTTCCATGTGCATTTCCCTTCCGATGTTCAATTTGGAAATCGTAGCTTTGCAAACGTTCGATCCAACGTGCTACTTGTCCCTCTGGATTTTTGAATTGTAACAACCAGCGCAAAGCTCCATGATCCATCCGTAGAAGAAATTTTTGGCCATACCATCCCACCCGCGTCTGCGCCACGCACCATCATCCAATCCACCCAGAATCCCCTCCGTACTACTTCACCCCGCGCCGGCCCATCCGCACCCATATCACCAAAATGTGTTTAGTTATTTTAATTTACTATAGCAATTTTTAACAATATGGGCACGGACGAACCAACGCGGGGTGAAACAACACAGAAAGGATCCCAAACAAATTGGATGACATTGCGCGACGCAGACACAGGCAAAACAATATGGCCAAAAATTTCTTCGCATTTTCCGATTATTGTCCCTTTCTTGATGGTTTTCGTCTTATCCGAGAGATTTAGAGTCCTAATTGGTACTCTATTATTGCTGTCTGGTTTCACCAGGACTTTCCCGATCATAATTTCTCTGGCTCCGCTCTCCGCTTCATTGGCTTCCACAACCCACAACCTGGGTGACCCAGAATCTCCCTCCAATCTTGCCCATACTATTATTTCCGAGTTCGGTGGCAGCTTCTCCCGATGATCCATTATAATTTGCCTGCTCGTTTCTCCTATAGCGGCGCTAACGTGAAGTGGCAACTCGATATTATCGTAGGTTAATACACCCCGTCCAACATCCACCACGAAGCCATTCGTTCTCATAAAGTCCATTCCCAAGATGACTTCGTCTACAATATCTGCAACCAGCAACTCGTGTTGAAAGTGATTTGGCCCAACCCTTATTTTTACGATCTTTTTCCCTTTTATTACTGAATTTTCTCCAGTCGCCGTTCGTAATTTCATTCCATTAGCTGGTTCCATAATTCCATTGATAATATCCTCACGAACAATCGTATGAGTTGCTCCCGTATCCAGCGTGATCGTGCATTTCTTCCCATCAATATCGGCTTCAATTGTTAAGCTGTCACCGCTCCTTGCTATTCTCGAAACATGGATGGAGGTTATGGGGCAATCGGTTGTGGGAGTCAGCTTCTGCCCCTGCAAACTGACTCTTTTTAGTTTACCGACTCCGCTGTCGTCTGACCTGCCCTTCTGGATTCTATCTGCTCCTCGTTTGATCCACGCTTCATAGGAGATGGCGACCGTGCTCGTTTCTTCTTAATCTCCCAACAGTCCCGTGAGATGTGACCCATTCTATCACATACCCAGCATTTAATCCTGCCACTTCCATCTCTGAACCTTGGTGTAGCCCACGCGGTGTCTATTCTGGAATCAATCTCCACTCTACGAATTTTTATTGCTGGTTTGATGATGGTTTGCGCAGTTTCGTTTGTTAACGCACAAGCGATGGTTTCCGTGAAAGTTGTCTTAGGTGACAACATCACCGCTCTGCGCGTCTCAGGATCTCGAATACCGTCAATGAATGCATCTATTTTAATTCGCTCCATGTAATCGGCCGACATATTTGAATGTGCTAAATGCGCGAGCCGCTCAATTGCCGATGAATATTCCTGTAGCGATTCTCCTCCTCTTTGGTATCGGCCCTTCAATTCCATGCGATAGATTTCTCGTTTGTGGTCACTTCCGTATTTTCGATCTAATGCCTTCATAATTCCCATGTAAACGTTCCTTTCCTGCTCGGGAATGATTTGTAGTGTTTCTGCCGCTTCGCCTTTAAGAGCCACAATTAACGCTGCAACACATTGTTCTTCAGTCCACTGATTTTGCTTAATCGCCGTTTCGAATTGGAACTTAAAAATACTGAAGGATGTTGTTCCATCAAATGTTGGTGGTTTTATCTTAACTGCATTAACCGTCTGGATCACTTGATGTGTCGTTCCATTCGCCTTGACATCTTGGAGCTCCTTCTCGAGGCGTTGAAGCTCCCCTTTAACATTTTGAATTTCTGCGTGTACTTCTGTTTGCAGTTTTTCCACTTTACCGTGTAGCGTAGATGATAACTCCAGAAACCTCTCGTCTATTTTATTTTGGCAATCTTCTATTTGGTGTTTAATGTCCGCGTTCGATTGTTTAATGTCTGCTCCTTGTTGTTCCATTTGTACCATCTTCTGTTTAATGTCTGCTCCTTGTTGCTCCACTTGTAACATCTGTTGTTTCATTTGATGTTTAATGTCCGCCCCTTGTTGCTCCACTTGTAACATCTGCTGTTAAATTCCACCCAACTGTTGTCCCATCATTCGATTCATAGCTGCCATTAACTGCGATAAATCAAAACTTCCAGATGGGTTTTGTGTTGTTTCGACCACCGTTTGTACGTCCTTTTCTTTCTTATCCATACTGATCTCGTCCGTTTTTTCCTCCTCGAAATCATACACGTCTGGATTTAAACCTTCCTTCTCGATGGCCTCACGTAGACGCTCCACCAAACTAGCTTTTGTGCCTTCACTGGCCAAACCTCGCTGTTTCAGCTGCTCCTTTAATTGCGCAAGCTTTAATTCGTAGAGTATCATTTTCTTTATTATTCACAATCCCACCGCTGTCACCAATTGTTACGATTTTGCCTTGTCACTCAAGGTTCGAATCACTGGATTGTGAATAAATACAACTGCTTCAAATTTGAACTCACACAATTTATTTACACAACACAATTTATTATATATATATATATATATATATATATATATATATATATATATATATATATTGTAACATTTGTCTAACCTGGAGAATTGACGCGACATAAGATAACTGAAAAAAAAACAAACTTAAACCATAACAACCCAAAACTATATACCATGAAACTAGAATGAAAGTGAAATTTAACTGTAATGAATTCTCCAAGCTACACGAATGTTATAGAAAATTGGGCACACACAGGGACTCTTCAGCGGTCGTTGCCGGCTAAGCTTCAGGGTTTGGGCGTGGGGTTTGAAGAGTATGTGTGAGCCAAGAGTAACCGCGGGAAGGGAACAATGCCAATTACCTACCTATCTATGACCGGATACTTACCCTAATCCATCCCCATCATGCTCGTTCAATTAGTTCCACATATCTAAATTCACTTCACTTAATCGAAAAACTCAAAAAAAAAATCATTGCACATTTTTGACCCACGTAATAACCCGCACAAATATTCGAGCAAAGAACCACGAGAGAAAAGAAGAAAACAATATGAATTTTGAGTAATGTTAAACAACAACAAAGAGTGTTTATTTATCCGTTACGAAAAACAATTTTGAGGAAATGTAAGAGATAAATATTGTAAATACGGTTAGTAAGGTTAGTGTTAACTATTTAATTCATAATTTTTTATAATTTTTTTTTATTTCACAAATTGAACAAATTTCAGGAATTGTATTCGCTTTATTATTCAACCCCGATCATAAGAATACAAGAAAAAAATTTTTACTAGAATTATTTGCAATCGTTGGCTTAAAAATAAAAGGAAATAATTGGTATAAAAATTAAAAAAAAAGAAAAAAAAATATGATTATTTTCTTAAGATTAACCTAGTATTAATTAATTATTCTTTAGAAATTATTATTTTTTGAATGTCTTGTGTTTGGAGTTTTTTTTTTTTTAATTTGATGTTTAATAGTTTTAAATATTAAAGTAATATGAATATAAAATTGACTTCCCCATTGTAGCGGCTAAATCCGAATTTACAGCTTGGTGTATAGTTGTTGTTGACCGTTACGCTGGCGTATGCATACTTATTAGTTTGACTATATTAGTCCATATAAATCACTAATTCAAGAAGTTTTTTTTCTGGCACAGTATATTTATATACGTAAATTTCCTTACGTCTTGTATGAAACTCGATACAGATATTTGGTACACGCACTGTATAATGAGAGGTTATTATTTCAACCACTGTAACGTTATTGTGCATAGATTTATCAATAAACTAATTTATAATTTTTTTTGTTGTTGTATGGTTATTGTTCACTTTATTATACATACATCACGTAATTACAGAAAGGTTATAATTATTCTCGGTACAATATTCAGTTTACTTTTCAGTTTATTTTTCATTTAATTCACTTCCACCATGCACAAATTCAGTGATTTTTTTTTTACGTACGTTTCTTTCACTTTGCACCAATTTTTATAAGCATGGGTCTGAAATTTGTCGTTACACACAATAATTATCACTATTCACAGTCCCAGTCCAGGGTATGTAGGTACCGTTTTATTTAACGGACTTACACTTTTATCAATTATTATTCACTAAATTTGTCTTTTTTTCTTTATTTAACTTATTAAATATTATAGTTTCGGTTTACACAAAAAATGAAATTTAATTATTTACTTAATGAACTAACTATGGTACTATTTTCAATATTTTTATCTCACAATATGAAAAAATTGGCATGTGACTCGCACAAAACTTAAAATTCAACAACCCCGGTTTCACTGCTAATCGCCCTTTTATATTTTTTTTCCGCCAAATTTTACGCGGGACTATTGACACACCTCACAGGGGGTTTAAAAAAATAACATTGCAAATCATTTAATAACGTCCAACTGGATTGCCATCTGTTGGTATCGATCGAAATACTGTCGGCAACATAGAGAATTGTGTGATCGTTGGATATAATTTCTAGCTATCATTTAGGGGGTTTAATCAATCGCGTCATTGTACAGTATGCATCATACTCGTGTTGTATATTTTATGAACACAGGCAAATAAATTTCTTGTTACGTGGGCGAATGCACCGTTACAAGTCGTGGGGACGACCTACACCCTGAGACTGTCTCATGCCGGGCAAATAGTTAAAGCAGAAGGAGAAATAAAGTTTTGTCTGTTAATTTCGGATGTCTTTTGCATGGTAGGTTCCCAAAAGTTTTCCTTCCACATTCTTAAGTACATATGCTACGTTCCCAAGCTTTGAATCTATGATGGCGGGAATGAATTTTGAAGCTAGCTTGGCCGAAAACTTGTTGGATGCATCACTTTGCTGAAAAGACCGGACAAAAACTGGTTGACCGACCTGGAAGTTGCGAGTTCTACTCCGTAGATTATAATGCCTTGCGACTCTTTCGTGTGCCACTTTTAGATAATGAACAACATTGTTCCTTATCAAATTTAATCTATCAGCTTTACACATAATTTGCATTTCATTCGCATCCTCGTTGAACAACAGCTTACGTAATCGGTAATCAGAACCGTGCAGCGACATATGTTGCCCAAACACTAAGTAGTGAGGAGAGTATCGAACGGAGTCGTGTATTATGTTACGCAACGCAGCTGCCACCTCTGGTAAGTACTTATCCCATTCAGTGTGTTCTCGATCTTCGATATACGAGCGGATGGCGGACAGTAAGGTTCGATTCACTCGCTCCGACGCATTACTCTGGGGTGAGTATACGGGAGTACGAATATGAGCAATTTGATACTTCTCAAGTAGGTCTTTAAATAAGTTTAACAGGAATTGTTTACCATTGTCTGATGTTAGAACTTCCGGGACTGAAAACATCAGAAAAATCTCGTTTTCGAGAAACGAGCACAGCAAAGAAGCTGACGCCTCTCTTAACGGTTTGATTATAATAAATTTGGAAAAATGATCTAGAACTATCACTATAAAACAATTTCCTCGTTTTGACCGCGGATATGGTCCCAGAAAATCTATGAACAACTTCTGGAAGGGCCTAGTGGATTCTGTTTGTGATCCCATGACAGGTCGAGTCGAATAATTTACCGGTTTGTTCATCTTACATTTTACACACTTAGAAATAAACTCCTTAACATCCCGTGACATTCGAGGCCAGTAAAATTGCCTTTGCAGTCTTTCTATTGTTTTGGCACTTCCCATGTGCGCTGAAGTAGGGGCTACGTGCGACTGTTCTATTAGATCCGGAGTTAAAGAGGCAGGTACTACCAGCTTATATTCGGGAAGATCTGAGTCCAGATACCGTGTACCGAATGACGGACATATTAACAGTTTACCATCTCGAACGGCAAAATTGTGATCACAATCCTTGAGTTTTTCCACTTGATGGATCTGGTTCAAATATTCGTCATCTAAAAACCTTGGAGAATTCAAATCAATTTGAAGAACCGGTACTTCATTTACCGAACTTTTAGGTGTAACAGAAGTAAGGGCATCGCAAAACACCCGAGATAAGGCATCAGGTACTACATTAAGCGATCCTTTGCGGTATCCAATTTGGAAGTCGTATGATTGGAGCTGTAGACTCCATCTGGCTAGACGTCTTGATAAATCTTTCTGTCCCATCAGCCAGCGCAAACTGGCATGATCAGTGTAGATGGTAAAGGGGTACCCTGCGATGTAGGGCCTGAATTTTTTCACGCTCAGCACCGCGGCGTAACACTCAAGCTCGGTGATAGAATAGTTTTGTTGGGCGGAGTTGAGTTTGTGAGAGATGTACTCTATGGGGTGTTCGGCACCTTCAGAATCAAGTTGATAGAGCACACTTCCTACTCCAACGGAACTTGCGTCACACTGTATAATGAAGGGTCGATTATAATCAGGATTGGCTAAGATAGGGGCAGAAGAAAGAGCTAATTTTAGTGATTCGAATGAGCTTTCCGCAGCCTCGGTCCATTTTTGCTTCGCCTTGCCGGTGAGATCCGTAAGAGGAGCGGCTAAGGAGGCGAAGTTCTTGATGAAACGTCTATACCAGCCGCACATTCCTAAAAATCGTCGGATCTGTTTAGTGGTTTTAGGTCGCGGAAAGTTCAGAATAGCCCGACACTTCTCTGGGTTGGTCCGGAGGCACCCATTACCAACTACATATCCCAAATAGTTGACCTCTTTTAATAAAAATTTGCTTTTCTCGAGGTTTATCGTAAGACCGGCTGATTTCAAGCGACAGGCCACCTCTTCCAATAATTTAAAATGTTCCTCTAATGTAGCAGATGTGATTAGAAGATCGTCTAAATAAACGAATATTTTGTCGTGAAGTTGGTGGGGGATTACTTGGTGCATCAGGCGGCAAAGGGTTTGCGGTGCATTGCACAATCCGAATGGCATGACCCGGAATTGATACAAAGGCCGTCCAGGTACCGTAAACGCTGTTTTATCTCTGGACTGCGGGTCGAGTGGTATCTGCCAAAAGGCATCTTTTAAATCAATAGCTGAAATGAAACGAGTTTGATCCAAACGACCCAACAATCCAGAAATAAGCGGAAGCGGATACGCGTCCTTGACGGTCACTTTGTTCAACTCGCGGGCATCCAGACACAAACGCGCTTTACCATTTGCCTTGCGTACCAGGGTGATTGGAGAACACCAGGAGCTCTGACATTCCTCGATAACACCAAGGGACAACATTCGATCTAACTCGGTGTACATCAATTTCTGGATAGCAGGTGATACTGCGTAATAGCGCTGTTTAACCGGTTTCGCGGTGCCGATGTCTATAACGTGGTTTAATAAATTTGTTTGACCTAAACCGAGTTTAGCACTTTGTTACAGGCTGGCTACAGCCAACCTGCAGATTTCACTTAAACACATGCAGAGGCCTCCACGGTGATATTTTGCCGGCTAAGTTCTCAGCGAGAATTGCTAGGGACGTGGGGTTTGAGGCTTACATGGTTCCTGGCTTACACCGTGATGATTACAGAAATTTAAATAAAAAGGAAAAACCGCAAATAATAATAAAAAAACCCGAGTTCCGCCGAAATTCGTCGGCCGGAACCTGAGGAACGAACAACTCAAAAAAATAAAAAAAATTAAAAAAAAATAAAATAATAATAAAGGTAGAGAGGTGCCCCGGTGCGCACATCCGCCCGAACTCGCACGGTGGTAGACACCGGTTTCGAATCCGGGTGCGGGCACCGAGGAACCGCTTACCCTACACCGACACAGGATGGGAAATCCCCCTCATCATACCCAACCGAAAAAAATTTAATAATTCATTTTTTTATTTATTGAAACCCAACAAAAATCAAGAAACCAACTTCCCACGAAGAAACAAAAGAAGAAAGAGAAAAGAGAGACAGAACGAGAGGGGCAGACGAGAGAGAGGGAGAGCAATGTGTACCGAGCGTGCACCCGCTGTGCGGCGCTCGATTACAAAATATAAAATTGAATTTAATAAAAATTTAGAAAAAGAAATAATAAAATTTAAAAATTAAAAAATAAAAAAAAAAAAAATCGTACCTTAATTATATCGCAAACAAAAATGTTGCGGCCTTGAGCGGCTGTTAAATCTCCAAGGTATGGCCAAGGCGTAAACTTGGCTTTGGATAATTTAATGTTTTTGCTACCTACTAGATTACCACTGGTGAGGTCTAGTAGATAGTAATGATGAGAGTGTTTTTACGTTGTTAATTAACTTCTGCTTTATTATACAAATATGTTTTTCTTTTATACAACTAAATTGCATAGTAAGCGGTTAAGAATACGTATTACATATAAACATTGCTTATATACATAGGTAATGCAATTAATGCCAAATATGCATAGTAAGCGTTTAAGACTAAGTGTTACATATAAAAATTGCTTACATAGTTAATGCAATTAATGCCACGGTCGTTGCATATATATAATAAAAAGTGCAAGTTGTCATTAAATATAATACATTATGCCATGTTCAAACCCGTGATTGAACATACTGCGGGTCTCTACAATTGAGAGACCTTGGCCGTGGCGTCGGCCGTTGTGGTGGTGACATGTCTTCGGAGGAAACCCGGTGAGTTGTCTTGCGTCTGCAGAGATATAACAAAATTATGACCACTCCTATGATCACCATGGTGTAAGTCATCACGTAATGATGAATGTGATGCCCGACATTAGAAGAGTCCATTGATTTAGGTAAGGCCGTTTCCTTTAATTTTTGTTTAGCAATGGCCGTTTCAAGATTAATTATGTCCTTATTTAAACTGAGGTCCGCTGAATTGTTGGTGCCTCCCTCTGATGGAATCGACGGTTGCTCAGATAAATATGATGAATTTTTCAGTTCACTCTGAATCTTTATTGATGCAGCAAAAGAAGAATTAATCATATAGGATTTTTCGTCGATAGTTGTGAGATAGAAATGCCCGTTTTTTAAAGTACATTTCCGATCCAGACTGAGTATCCCAGAATTTTGCAGCTTCATTGTGGTTATCTGACGATCACATATTAGATCAACGATTTTTGGTGCTGTTACTGAAAATAGCCATTTGTTTGTGTCTAATGGCATCCAATAGTTCAGTTGGTGCAATATAGTTGTTGTACAACCGTTCAAATTCTGCGCTACATGTCTTAATAGGTTCATTTCACATTGTGACTGATTTGATTGTATGTTGTAAATTGGCGAAATGGTACATAAATATCCATTATTTTTAATTTGAACGCATTGTTGTAGTTCATCGTTAGTTAGAGGAGCGAAACGTTCTCGATGCATATTTACTATGAGGTATTCTGTCGTTCGCATTATTATGTGTAATTGACCATTTTCGATTTTTGGGATTGGTACTATGTGAAATAATTGATACGTCTCCGAATATGCTAAAGGCATCTGGATGAGAAAGAGGATATGATTATTCGTGACTCTTGTCTGCACGGTTAGCAGGTTGTAAATGTGCCCAAGACTATTATCGTCATCGCCTTCAGGGATCATCATGGTTGGTGAAATATAATCTTTAATTCGGTTGATTTCCTCTTTCAATTGTTGAGGGGCCAACAGGGCTGGATGGATGTGTCCTTGATGGGCATTTATAATAACATCGATAATGACTCGTTGTTTATCTGCTATTCGCCTCATGATCATCATTATTTGAATAGTATATGTTGTAATAGATTGTACCCTGTCATAATGATCACCATCTATGGATAATTGTTGAATTTTTCCATCGAGATATAAGAACTGCTGTGAGATAATTTTAAAATGATTAGCAGTCGTCTCTCTGTCGTGTTTAAATACATTGATTGTTGAGTCTATGATTGACGTTTGATTTTGGATTAATGCCAATAAATATTTCTCATTATCTTCTGCCTTTTCCAATTGATTCTCTATATGTGAAGCATCTCTTTGATTCATGATGCCGAACGCATCACCGAGAATGTATCCTATGGTATCACCTATGTCACGTTTCTTCAGAGCGTGGTCCTTATTCGTTGACATAAGTAGGGCATTTTGCGATGTAATTTCCTGCATTTGTTCAGTTAACTGGTGTACCACTACATCACAGAGTTTTGGTCTCTTCCCCCCCGTCCACCCCGTTTGACAAGTGTTATTTAGATGACTGATGTAGTATTCTATAGAGCTGATGTCGTCCCAATATCCTGATAGGTTGTAGTTTACAATGATTTTCCACCGCAATGCCATCAGGTTAACAGTCCCGGTGTTGTGAAAATATATGCCGGCGTCCGTTGGTAGCGGTTCCACAGTGCTTTCAGTTGTTCCAAGGGAGAAGAGCCCTTGCATCATGCCGAGCATCAAGATTATTAGTCTCATCGTTGCTCCTTTTTTGAATAATACTTTATTGTGATATACTTGTCTTTTCTTTTTAACTTCTCGGGGAGGTTGAACACGTAAAGGTATCGTTGGTTGTTGAGGTTGCTCGACCGGTGAATGTGTATTCGTTTGGTTGGTTTCGTTCTCATGTTCTATTGGTAGTCGTGAAAGTTTGTGAATCGGTCTTTTTATAAGAGTCCCTCCCGGGCCACGAAGTGAGACTACTCGGACCTTTTCGTCTATGCCTGGATGTATTTCCATCACCCGACCAGTTAGCCACTTTAATGGAGGAATTTTGTCCTCTTTGATAAGAACCAGGTCCCCTATCTTCATGTTTGGTTGTTCATCTGACCATTTTCTTCTATGTTGAAATTGATTTAAGTACTCGCTATGCCATCTTCTCCAGAAATCTTGTTTAATTTTTTCTACAAGTTTCCAACGTGTTATGCCGTGAATGGTTGTTTCTGCTATTGTATCTTGTGGAATTGCCTTTAGAGGTGCACCGATTAAAAAGTGCCCAGGCGTTAAGAAGGTAACATCTGTAGGATCGGTTGATAGTGGTGCCAGTGGTCTTGAATTTAAGCAAGCTTCTATTAGTGAAGTAACCGTTGATAATTCTTCAAAAGTCAATGTTGCTTCTCCAATGACCTTTATTAAGCATCTTTTTACTGACTTAACTGCCGCTTCCCATAGTCCTCCAAAATGTGGTGAAGCCGGTGGTATAAAATGCCATGTTGTTTCATCATTTGCTAATAATTGTGCAATTTCCTTATTTGAATTACGAATTAGTGCAGCTAATTCGCGCTCAAGTTGATTTTTAGTACCGACAAAGTTGGTACCATTGTCGCTATACAAATCACTGCATAATCCTCTACGTGCAGTGAATCTTTTGTATGCCGCGATGAATGCTTCAGTAGTTAGATCACTGACTGGCTCAATGTGTATGGCCTTGGTTGTCATACAAACAAAAATCGCTAAATAACCCTTGTGTGCCTTGTGACCTCTTCCCTTTGTTGTTCGAATCAGAAGAGGTCCCGCATAGTCGACTCCAGTTCTCAAAAATGGTCTTCCGGGTGTAATCCGGGCGGCTGGTAAATTACCCATTAGCTGTGTTCCTGTTTTTGTATTGAAACGATGACATATTGTACATTTCGATATGAAATGTCTTGTTAGATTCCGACCGTGGATGATCCAGTACCTGGTGCGAAGATGAGCCAGGGTTAATTGTGTTCCTCCATGCATTGTTTGTTTATGTGCTTGTTCAATCAATAGTTTAGTAATGGGATGATCTCTTGGGACAATAATCGGATGTTTCTCGTCGTAGCTCCAAGAGATTGTGTTTTGGACTCGGCCACCAACGCGTAGGAGATCATCGTGCATGAAAGGAGACAAAGATTTAATCTTACTTTTATTTGCCACTCCTTTCTGGTTTGTAAGATCGTAAATCTCGTTCCTGAAGCATTGCCTCTGTGCCAGTTTAATCAATACTTGGGTAGCATTTTTTAGTTCTTCTGCCGTGGGAACTTCTTGGTTGTTTACAGTATTCCTTCGGCCTTTGTCAATAAATCTCAATACATATACTAGAATCCTTTTTATTTTATTGAAATTGGAATGTCTTCGATATAAATTCTCAATCGGGTTATTTGATGTCACTGTCGTGGCCCCAACAATCGGTTGTTTCAGCTCCAATTGATCTGGCGTTCCTTCTAGTTTCATTGGTGTTAGTTGGATTGCCGTTTTGAAGACGTGTTGAGGACCGTTCCACCATAAATTGTATATGATTAATTGATTGGCCTCAATACCCCGGGATGCACAATCTGCGGGATTGTCGGATGATTTTACATAAAACCATTGAGATGAGGCAGTTAACTTCTGGATTCCCGAGATCCGATTTGCTACGAATGTTTTAAATTTGTGGGGCTTGTTTTTCACCCATCCCAAAACAATCATAGAATCCGTCCAAAAATATGTTGGTGTTTTATCGAATTTCATGTCCAGTTGTACTTTGCTCATTAGATTAGCAAGCAGACTGGCTCCACATAACTCTAGCCTTGGTAGCGTTAACTTGGTTGCTATTGGTGCCACCCGTGTTTTTGACGTTAACAAAGTTGCCTTATTTAACGATCTATCGTAAAAATAGATTACTGCTTCATAAGCCGCTTCTGAAGCATCACAAAATCCGTGCAACTCTCCTGGTAACGTAGAGTTGAAGTTGATCCACCTTGGGATTTTGATCGCCTCTAGCTTCGGGAGAGAGACATAGTATTGGCGGCATTTATTTTCGACGTCTTCAGGCAGCTTCTCATCCCACGTAACGCCTGAAATCCATAGAGTTTGCATTCAAATTTTGGCTCGTATTAGGGTTGGAGACAACCATCCTAACGGATCGAAAACCTTTGATGATTCGGATAACATCTTTCTTTTTGTCATGATCCCATTTTTTTCGTTAAGGTTCACCTTGAATTCGAAGGTATCTGTTGTAGGGTTCCACAGCAATCCTAATGTTTTTACAGCATCGTCGTTAATTATGATAGGCTCGAGAGCTCTCGACTCTGAACCGACAGCTTCTAATAGTTGAGGATAATTAGACGCCCATTTTCTTAGATTAAATCCTCCGGTTTTAAGTGCACTGATAAGTTGGTTTTGTGCTTTTTGAGCTTCTTCAAGGGTGTTACCTCCTGATAATACGTCATCCACGTAGAAGTCGCTCATTATTATGTTGGCCGCAATCGGGAATTTCACTTTTTCATCTGTTGCTAACTGCTGCAATGTCTTGATAGCCAGATATGGCGCAGATGACATACTGAAAGTTACGGTTGTTAGCTGGTATGATTTTATAACTTCATCTCGCGTCTTCCTCCATAATATTTTCTGATATTGTTGATCATCAGGATGTACTTTTACCTGTCTATACGTTTGTTCTATATCTGCTGTGTACGCCACCTTGTATTTTCTCCATCGAATTAAAATTGACATCAGATCTTCTTGTAATTTTGGACCCACGAGTTGAATTTCATTTAGGCTGACGTTTTTATCGGTCTTAGCTGATGCGTCAAATACTACTCTTAATTTTGTTGTAGTGCTGGTGGTTTTGACTACTGCGTGGTGAGGAATGTAATATTCGTTCTGCGTATGTTCATTACTTTCAATGAGGTGTCCCTGGTTGAAATACCCTTCTATACACTCTCGATATCTAGTAGAAAATTCATTAACTACTGACAAACGTCGTTCTAGTTGAATGAACCTAGCCAGTGCTCGCTGTTTGGATGAACCGATTGATGTTATGTTTTGTTGAAACGGAATACGTACCATGTAGCGGCCGTCGGTGGTTCGACAGTAATTCTGTTGATAATGTTCTTCACACATCCTTTCTTCTTCTGTCATAAAGTTTTTGGGTGATATCTCTTCCACTTCCCAGAACCGCTTTAACTGGTTTTCAATATCTACCAAGGTAACCATGGATTGGACGCTCGGGGATTTTTCGTTTACAATATTTCCAAATATGATCCATCCTAGCTCCGTTTGTTGGGCGATTGGTTCGCCTTGATTTCCTTTTACAACTTGGTTCATCAGGATATTTGGGTAATAATCCGCACCTAATAAAATGTCAATTTTATTTGGTTGGTTGTAAGTTGGATCCGCCCACAGTAGATTATTTAAATGTTCCCATCTTTGATTATCGAAATGTTGTTCAGGTAGTGGCCGAGTTATATTCGGCAATACTAATGCTTCCATTTCCATGGAGAAGTTTGAAGAAAATCGTGCTCCTATTCGAAAAGTGACTAATTTTGTGGCAGTCGTGATATCGCTATCATTTAAGCCACTAATCTCCACATGCGTTTTTATCGCCGGTTGATTGATTTTCTTCGATGCCTCGTTGGTGATAAATGAGATTTGTGAACCGGGATCTATTAACATACGTAACAGGGTTGGTTGTTGTGTTCCATTTTGTACCTCAACCATTGCTGTGGCCAATAGTGTACCGGATGGTTGTTCAAATTGGTTTACAAAGTGATTAGTCACTATGTATGTTTCGTCTGCTTCCTTTTTCGGATTGTCATCCACCCTTTTGGTAAGCATTGTACGTTGTGGGTGATTATTAGAATGTAGGAGAGTGTGGTGGGCTCCTTTGCATACTAAACATCGTGTTGATTTTAAACACGGTTGATGAAATTTTTCCAAACATATTTTACACAGATTGTGTTGATTGATCAATCTGCTACGTTCCAATGTAGACATTTGTTGAAAATTCAAGCAGTCTTGAAGTTCATGTGTCTGCTTGCAATTAATGCATGTCCGTTGAGCTTTTACGTGTAGATTTTTAAGTCTTGCTAATTGTGGAGTGGTGCCTGGTTGTTGAGTTGGTCCGGAATTGCGAAAGGTGAGTGATTTTGGTCTGGCGGCTTCTAAGGCTTGGAATCTGCGTTCCAAAAATGCCAGAAATTCCTCTATTGTTGGCATCTCACGAGGATCGGGAATGGTCATCTCAAACAGCCTCAAACTTTCATTATCTAGTTTTCTGATTACAACTGGAATTACTATGTAATTCCAAGATAAGGTTATTACGCCCAAGTTTTTGATGGCATGCATGCTTTCCGTTAATGTATCATATAACGATTTCATAGTTGTTGCTGATTCTGCATGCATGCTGGGGAAATTCAAAATGTGGTTGATATGTGTTGTTGCCATTTGCCGCTTATTTTGGTACCGATTTACCAATAGCTTCCAAGCATCTTGGTAATTCACCCCTGTTGCTTCCAGATGACTAATGATTCTAGCTGCGCTACCTTGTACTGTTGTTTTTAGTTGGTGCATCTTGACGGTGTCGCTTAAATCGTCATTTTCGTGAACCAACTTTCTAAATAAGTCGTAGAAAGCTGCCCATTTCAGAGTTTCTCCGTAAAACTGCGGTATCTCAATCCGTTTTAATTTTATCTTGCTTTTTTCACTGCCGGTTGTTTGTTGTTCGCGTTCATTTTTAACCAATTTACAACGTAAGGTTTCACTTTCGTTGACCAATGCAGAGTAATAATCGTCGGTAAAGTAAGTTGTACGCTCTTCTTCGCCTGCATTTGCGTGCACCAATATGTCTTCGTGTAGTTGTTCTATTTGTGCAATCCTTGCATTCAGCTGTTGCAGCTTATGTTGTAGTTGGACATGATTGCCCTGCTTTCCTAATAGCTCATTTGTATCGGCTATTAACTTATAGCAAAGACGCATTTTAACATCTTGTGTTTTGTACCGATGTGCTTGTTCTGGTTCAAGCGCGAAGTTGTTCGTGGTACTGCTTTTGCTGTTGGTACTACTATCGTTTGTAGCACTACTATAGTCGGTTGTTAATGGTTTTTTTGTTGGTGATCCCATTGGAATTGCCTCTCGTGTTGCTATTTCAAGTTTCCTTTCTATCTCACGTTTAAACGATGTGTACAGTTGTTTTACTGTGTCCCGCTCAGCCCAGTAACTATGCGTTGGATCGTTGTCGAAGTGTTGGTCTTTCATTTCGTTGTCTGCATCCGTGTAACTGGACCACCAGTCATCTAGTTTTCCCAGTTTATCTTCTAAGTAAACAGTTGTCCGTCTACTTTCGGAATCCTTGCTGTAATTGGATTTTAACCGCTGCAGTTGTTCGACACGCGTACATTGCTTTTTATATAAAGCATCCATATTTTTGTTGTAATGTGGCTCGAAATGATTATGACCAGTAACTCGAAGTATTTTGTATACCGCTTGTTTTTGTGGTTGTTAGATTCGATGCCTGTTGGTTATTGGCTCGAAATTTATATAGTCCGCCGGTTGTTGTTTTGGCGTCGAAGGACCAATGTTAAATCTCCAAGGTATGGCCAAGGCGTAAACTTGGCTTTGGATAATTTAATGTTTTTGCTACCTACTAGATTACCACTGGTGAGGTCTAGTAGATAGTAATGATGAGAGTGTTTTTACGTTGTTAATTAACTTCTGCTTTATTATACAAATATGTTTTTCTTTTATACAACTAAATTGCATAGTAAGCGGTTAAGAATACGTATTACATATAAACATTGCTTATATACATAGGTAATGCAATTAATGCCAAATATGCATAGTAAGCGTTTAAGACTAAGTGTTACATATAAAAATTGCTTACATAGTTAATGCAATTAATGCCACGGTCGTTGCATATATATAATAAAAAGTGCAAGTTGTCATTAAATATAATACATTATGCCATGTTCAAACCCGTGATTGAACAGCGGCCGTCCTGCCACAGGTGCCCCCACCCGGACCGTTGCGGCTTTGGTGCCGTTAACCGCACTGGTGTTGGTGCGACCTTGAGCGGTCGTCCGTTGCGGGGCCTTTCCCCGATACCAAATAAAATTCGGGCAACCGGTTGGCTACCCGTTTCGTTCCGCCAAAACGGAGTGGCCTCAACTGGCCACCCTTATATATACTCCAACGGTGCGGCCCCTCCGCCGGTAAATTCTACTTAACAAATATGACCACGTGGTTGGTCACTCTTCGAAATATATTTGAGTACTTTTACGGTACACTCTTTACCGCTATATAAGAAAATTGACCGTAACTTGTCACGTGATTGATCACGCGTGGCCCCGTTATTAAGGGTCGTCCGGCTCGGTTGGCAGCCGGTATGATTATACTTCGCACCCCAAACCGTTAGCCGCTCCTCCCTTGCTTTATAGGGTTTGCCCAGGTACACTCACTTGTCGATGATAATAATCGAATTTTATGCGACTCCTTTTCGTCGCTGTCCAACTTAACGAGACTTAAACTGTCCGGCTGACAAATATGCGACGCACCAATTATTATATGACGCACGAATTATTGCGTTCCAAACCAAAAGCGACACACAGAAAAAATCGTCACCAAATAAAACCATCCATATTTATTGTGGATCAACCAAAACAATTGTTTTTATATATATTTTGCGTCCAATGTTTCACAGTAATTTTATTTTACATACATACATTCGTTTTATAAGAAAAAAAAACCAAAATGAAGCACTCACTTTCATTTCCGTTTTCCAAAAAAAATTAATTTTAAATTTTAATTTATTCCTCAATATAAAAATCGACTACTTTTTCTAAGAACCAAACTCGAATGAATTTACTCAAAAAAAATTCGAGCGTCGCACATACGACGCGCAAAACATTCCAGAAGAATTATCTTTCTTCTCTGTTTCTCGTTTATATCAATTCGCATTGATATAAACGAGAGGCATATAAGAAAAACATTCTTATGGAATGTTTTGCTTGACACACACTCGATACGCATTGTTCTCTCTTTCCAACCTCTTTCTCACCCTCGCGCCACCTTACAAAAGGTACGTACAACACAACATCCACAAAAGTGGGGACAACAACCAACACTGAGAGAACATAGCAAGTGGAGGCACAGACCAAATGGAATAAAATACAACACAGCGCTGGTCACGATTATGTAATCGTAATAAACGCTGTACCGTATTTTACTCCACCTGATCGATACGATTACACTTGTTATGATTACACAATCGTAACAAACGTGGGAACGTCCCACACCCTGAGATGTCTCATAAGCCGGGCCTAAAACAAACAATGGGAACGAGATAACAAACGATTTAAACAAACGAGGTAGGCGATATGATTAGGCACGAATGTCTTTAATGTGGTAAGTACCTAAGTTTTTGCCACTCAAGTCTTCGATGGTGTATGCTACCTGACCTACTTTACCAGAAATTACCGCGGGTTTGAATTTGCTTGCCAATTTGGCGGAAAATTTATTCGACGCATCGCTCAAAGCAAATGATCGTATAAACACGGGTTGTCCAACTCGAAAAGAACGCTTATTACTGCGTAAATTGTAATGTTGAGCCCCCTTTTCGTGTGCTACGCGTAAGTAGTGTGTTATACGGTCTTTTAGAAGATTGACTCGATCTGGCTTAGCCCATGCCTGGACTTCGCTGGGATCATGTTCATCGAGTAATCGTCGCAGTGAGTAATCCGAACCATGCATCGACATATGTTGACCGAACACGACATAATGAGGGGAGTAATGTATCGTATCATGTACAGCATTTCGTAACGCGGCTGCAATTTCTTGCAAATTCTTGTCCCACAAATTATGATCGTGATCGCTCAAATATGATCGAATGCTAGCAATCAACGTTCTATTAACACGCTCGGAGGCGTTGCTTTGAGGCGAATACAAGGGCGTTCGTATATGGGTTACGCCGTATTTAGATAGCAAATCCTTAAATAAATTGGAGGTAAATTGCTTCCCGTTGTCAGAGGTGGTTACTTCGGGAACCGAGAACAAAAGAAATATATCATTTTCCAAAAATCGACATAGCAAAGATGCGGAAGCTTCACGCAAAGGTTTTACAACTACAAATTTAGAGTAATGATCCAGGATGATAACGATGCAGGTATTACCGAGTTTCGAACGTGGATACGGACCCAAAAAATCGACATACAATTTTTGAAACGGGCGAGTTGACGTGACCTGAGCTCCCATGGCTGGTTGCGTAGAGAAATTAACAGCTTTGTTCATTTTACAATTAGTGCAGCTAGCAACGTATTGTTTAACTTGTTTTGCCATCTGAGGCCAGAAAAATTGACGCTGAAGGCGCTCGAGAGTTTTGCTGCCACCTAAATGTGCTGAAGTGGGAGGGACGTGTGCCTGTTCGATAAGCGATTGGGTTAAGCTATTCGGAATAACTAATTTCCAGTTCGAAAGATCGGTATCCGTGTATTTATAACCAAACGAAGGGGATATTAACAGTTTATCATCCTGGATTCTGTAGTTGTGCGAACAGTCTTTTAATGAACGAATTTTCGCGATCTGATCGACGTAATCTGGATCTTGGAACGCAACCGAATTTTGATCAACGTGCAGAATGGGGACTGAAGAAGGTATTAACGCATTCACGGAAGGGTCGATATTTTTACTCGACAAGACTGGATCTTCAAATCGGGCACCAGGATCAGGCGTGCTCTTACTTTCGGAATCATCCTCACAAAGAGCGGATTCATCCGGAAAAGCTCGAGACAACGCATCAGGTACAATGTTAACTGAACCTTTTCGGTATCCAATCTGGAAATCCAGCGCTTGGAGTTTAAGACTCTATCTCGCCAAACGTCCGGAGAGGTCTTTTTGACTCATTAGCCAGCGTAAACTGGAATGGTCGGTATAAATGACGAACGGATAACCTTCCACGTAAGGACGGAATTTTCGCACGCTGAGGACGGCAGCGTAGCATTCCAGCTCGGTCACCGAGTAGTTTCGCTGCGCCGCATTGAGCTTATGGGAATAAAACTCAATGGGCCGCTCCACCCCCTCGGCGTCCACCTGAAATAAGACACTACCGACCCCAACGGCACTGGCATCGCACTGAATAAAAAAGGGTTTTGAATAATCAGGATGCGTCAATACAGGAGCCGTTGACAAGGCGGTTTTGAGAGCGTTAAAAGAAGAATCAGCAGCTGCAGACCAACATATTTTAGCGTTTTTACCAGTAAGATCGGTGAAAGAAGAAGCTAAAGAGGCGAAATTTGGAATGAAGCGACGGTACCATCCGCACATTCCCAGAAAACGTCTAATCTGTTTCGTCGTTTTCGGAATAGGGTACTCCAGAATAGCTTTACATTTGTCTGGGTTTGTACGGAGGCAACCATCACCCACAATATAACCTAAATAGTCGACTTCTTTCAACACAAACTTACTTTTGGTCAAATTGATTGTTAAACCGGCATCCGTCAGATATCCAGCAACCTGTTGTAGCAACTCGAAGTGTTCGGCCAGAGTGGAGGATGTGACCAGAAGGTCATCGAGGTACACAAAGACCTTATCGTGTAGCTGGTACGGGATCACGCGGTGCATTAAGCGACAAAGCGTCTGTGGGGCGTTGCATAAGCCAAACGGCATCACCTTGAACTGATACAAGGGCCGTCCAGGAACCGTAAACGCTGTTTTATCGCGGGATGCTGGGTCGAGTGGGATCTGCCAAAAGGCATCCTTCAAATCAATCGCCGAAATGAATCGGGTGTGTCCCAAACGACCCAACAATCCGTTGATTATGGGCAGTGGATACGCATCCTTGACGGTTGCCTTGTTCAGTTCTCTAGCATCCAAGCACAGACGAACTTTGCCATTGGCCTTACGCACCAACGTGACCGGTGAACACCAGGAACTTTGTGACTCCTCGATGACCCCCAAAGACAACATCCTATCCAACTCGGCATACATGAGTTTCTGGATAGCTGGGGATACGGAATAAAAACGTTGTTTGACTGGCTTTGCGAAACCGACATCGATCATATGAGTGATGAGGGATGTGCGGCCCAAACCTAAAATATCGCTGCTCGGGAAACATTCGCGGATTAGATCCAATTTACGACGATCATCAGATGTTAAAATATGAAATTTGGGTGTGTTGGTAGCTTCACCTAATTCGTCCGAATTATTTAACGCGGAGATTTTTGGGGAAATTCCAAAACGATTCCAAAAATCAATACCCAAATAGAGAGGTTGTTCTAAGGAAGGAACAACATGAAAATTCATAGTTTGAGTAATTCCATTAAACTCGACGTTAGCTCGTATGTAACCAAATACTCGTTGGACTTGACCACTCGCGGTAGTTATCGTGGATGGAAAATTATGAAACTCTACGAATGGATTCGACAAGATTTTCTCCGCTCCATTCCCGAGAACACTGACACTCGCCCCGCTGTCGAGAAGACCCTTAAAAGGGATCTTATTTATAAAGACCTGGGCGTAAGGCCGAGTGTCACTACCCTCGGAGAACAAAACGGAGGAAATCACGTCGTTTCTCATTGTAGCGCGGTGGTTCCAATATTTCTTGGAACGTTTTAAACGATCTAACTTGGCTAACGACGGAGAATTATAGAAAAACTTTAGAGCGACAGGAAGGGAAGGGGAATTTGGTGGGGAAGAAGGATCGGGAAAGGAATCATTACTGGCAGACGAGTTTACTTCTTCATCGGATTCGACGGGGAGCGGAGTTCCGCGTTTGTGTTGCTCGCTGCATTCTTCTGGATCAGTTTGAGTGGCTCTATCCTCTGTACTATCAGCAGTCTGGGTGGAGGTAGATTTGATCTCGGTACACTCCGTCTGAGTGGCCGTTGTGGTGACGACATTTTTACCGTAATTCAAAGGCTGTATATAATCTGATCTCGAGTTGTCTGTTGAGATTTGTCCTCCAGGACGTCTCGCCGCTGCCGATGGAAACCTGCTCCCCGTGTGAATTGCGGATACTGAGTTATCAGGTAGAACATCAGTAAAGGGATAATACTCATGAAAGTCATATGCTCCAACATCATCATACGGACTGCCTGATGACTCATTGATCACGCGTCGTGGATGGATTGCAGGGTCCGCCGTAGCTTTGATCCGCCTGAAAGACTCCTCCCAAGCAGAGCAACTTTTGATCAGCTCATTTATGGTGCTAAACCGACGATCGGTGAGATGAAACTGTAGTTCGGGCTTCATGTTCGTCATTAAAATTTCGATGAGCTCCTCGTCCGAATACGGTGTACGACATTGTAGCGTTAGACTCCACACTTGATCGAAAAAATCTAGGAAACTTTCGTTGGGTCGTTGTTTGCGTGCCTCGACGGTTCGCCGGATTTCGTAATTGGTGCGACGGTCTTTAAAACGCTCGATGATACCGCTTCGTAGACCTGTCCAGGTAGCGTTCGGATTATGTTTGCGGAAGGTCCAATACCACTGCAAGGCGATATCTTCCAGGATGGTATGTAGCTCGAATAATAATGTTTGGTCGGACAATCCGCGAGACGAAGCGATGGTGTCTACCTGAAACAGGAACATGTCGATGGAGATGTCCGAAGGAGATCCAGTGTAATTGAGGCCGCTCTCAGACAATAATGGTCCATCGATAAAGTTTTGCTCCCACTCATCTTGATTTAGTAAGGTGATATCCATTTTGGATGTGACAGGATAGAGGGATAAACTGGCTCGATTTAATTTGGCAAAGAAAATTAAACTCAAAACGCGATCTTTATTAAGTTTATTAAATATATAAAAATTTGAATTCAAAATGACTTTAGAGGAGACTGAAGGTCCCAAATAAAGTAAATTGGAATAATTCCACAAACACAATAACAAAAAAATATAGAAAAAAAAAATAAATATAAATATTAAATATAAATGAAATAATAATAAGAAGTTTGGTACTAGGGATGAAGCCGCGATCCACTAGAAACCTGAGGCCCGTAATCCCCAAATTTAACGACGGGATATTTGACGAGAAACCCTCGAAAGCGGTACCTTATCGTAACCTTCCTTTGGAGGGGCTCGTTAAAAAACATTTTCAATATCCAAAATAAAAAAAAAATAATAATAATAATAACGCGAAAATCAAACTACCAACACACCCAATAGTACGCCGATAGTGAAATAATACAGCTAAATAATAATATAACAATATAATTAGAAAAATAAAAGAAAAAAGGAAGGAATGGATACCTTGTAGTGGTTTGCGAGGTCCGTACTCCCACGATTGTTTTAACACGGAGAGGACGAGATACCCCCCAAAGTGGCGCTTTTCAATGAGAACCTACTTTGGAGGGGCTCGTTGAAATTTGAAACGATACGAAAACCAGTAATACAAAAAAAATCCCAAGACTACCAACACACCCAAGGGTATGTAGGCAGAATAAAATAAATTCAAAAAATAAGAAAACAATAAGCGAAGAAAAGTAAAATATAAAATGAAGTACTAATAAACCCGAGGGTTAAAATACAACCCACAGATTAACAAAATCAAAATCAAAATACCGAAATATCAAAATATCAAAAAAAATCAAATAAACATATCAAATATCAAAAATATCAAGTATCGAAATATCAAAAAAAATCAAATCAAATAAAATCAAAAATATCAAAATATCAAAAAAATCAATTAAACATATCAAAAATAAATTGGTATACAATCAACAAAACGGATGGTATGATGAGAGTGGAAATCCCACTCCATGTCGGCTAAATAATAAAAAAAATAAAAAAAATAATAATAATATGATAATAAAGTGTTCCGTTCCTCAAATTTCGGTCGAGAAACTTCGGGGAAGGGAAGAAATGAAGCTATGCTAAACTCCAGACAAATGACATCCGAGCTCCACCACAATCGAACACCACATAGTGGAAATGGGAAAGAGCTCGGAAATCGGATGTCTGAAGAATAGGGGTATGACACCCCCATCTACGCGCAATCAAACAGCGCGTGCTGGTTGCGATCGCTGATGGGGGATGTCCACCGGGAGACTGGCTTTGGTGTGCGCGTCCAGGCGAAGTCAAACAGAGCAGAACACTGGTTTCGGCGCTGGACACGCACGCCAAAGGGAGTGAAGCTACAAATCATAAAAAAAAATCAGAAAAAATTAAAATTCGCGAAATACTTTGGGCGCCACTGTTACAGGCTGGCTACAGCCAACCTGCAGATTTCACTTAAACACATGCAGAGGCCTCCACGGTGATATTTTGCCGGCTAAGTTCTCAGCGAGAATTGCTAGGGACGTGGGGTTTGAGGCTTACATGGTTCCTGGCTTACACCGTGATGATTACAGAAATTTAAATAAAAAGGAAAAACCGCAAATAATAATAAAAAAACCCGAGTTCCGCCGAAATTCGTCGGCCGGAACCTGAGGAACGAACAACTCAAAAAAATAAAAAAAATTAAAAAAAAATAAAATAATAATAAAGGTAGAGAGGTGCCCCGGTGCGCGCATCCGCCCGAACTCGCACGGTGGTAGACACCGGTTTCGAATCCGGATGCGGGCACCGAGGAACCGCTTACCCTACACCGACACAGGATGGGAAATCCCCCTCATCATACCCAACCGAAAAAAATTTAATAATTCATTTTTTTATTTATTGAAACCCAACAAAAATCAAGAAACCAACTTCCCACGAAGAAACAAAAGAAGAAAGAGAAAAGAGAGACAGAACGAGAGGGGCAGACAAGAGAGAGGGAGAGCAATGTGTACCGAGCGTGCACCCGCTGTGCGGCGCTCGATTACAAAATATAAAATTGAATTTAATAAAAATTTAGAAAAAGAAATAATAAAATTTAAAAATTAAAAAATAAAAAAAAAAAAAATCGTACCTTAATTATATCGCAAACAAAAATGTTGCGGCCTTGAGCGGCCGTCCTGCCACAGGTGCCCCCACCCGGACCGTTGCGGCTTTGGTGCCGTTAACCGCACTGGTGTTGGTGCGACCTTGAGCGGTCGTCCGTTGCGGGGCCTTTCCCCGATACCAAATAAAATTCGGGCAACCGGTTGGCTACCCGTTTCGTTCCGCCAAAACGGAGTGGCCTCAACTGGCCACCCTTATATATACTCCAACGGTGCGGCCCCTCCGCCGGTAAATTCTACTTAACAAATATGACCACGTGGTTGGTCACTCTTCGAAATATATTTGAGTACTTTTACGGTACACTCTTTACCGCTATATAAGAAAATTGACCGTAACTTGTCACGTGATTGATCACGCGTGGCCCCGTTATTAAGGGTCGTCCGGCTCGGTTGGCAGCCGGTATGATTATACTTCGCACCCCAAACCGTTAGCCGCTCCTCCCTTGCTTTATAGGGTTTGCCCAGGTACACTCACTTGTCGATGATAATAATCGAATTTTATGCGACTCCTTTTCGTCGCTGTCCAACTTAACGAGACTTAAACTGTCCGGCTGACAAATATGCGACGCACCAATTATTATATGACGCACGAATTATTGCGTTCCAAACCAAAAGCGACACACAGAAAAAATCGTCACCAAATAAAACCATCCATATTTATTGTGGATCAACCAAAACAATTGTTTTTATATATATTTTGCGCCCAATGTTTCACAGTAATTTTATTTTACATACATACATTCGTTTTATAAGAAAAAAAAACCAAAATGAAGCACTCACTTTCATTTCCGTTTTCCAAAAAAAATTAATTTTAAATTTTAATTTATTCCTCAATATAAAAATCGACTACTTTTTCTAAGAACCAAACTCGAATGAATTTACTCAAAAAAAATTCGAGCGTCGCACATACGACGCGCAAAACATTCCAGAAGAATTATCTTTCTTCTCTGTTTCTCGTTTATATCAATTCGCATTGATATAAACGAGAGGCATATAAGAAAAACATTCTTATGGAATGTTTTGCTTGACACACACTCGATACGCATTGTTCCCTCTTTCCAACCTCTTTCTCACCCTCGCGCCACCTTACAAAAGGTACGTACAACACAACATCCACAAAAGTGGGGACAACAACCAACACTGAGAGAACATAGCAAGTGGAGGCACAAACCAAATGGAATAAAATACAACACAGCGCTGGTCACGATTATGTAATCGTAACAAACGCTGTACCGTATTTTACTCCACCTGATCGATACGATTACACTTGTTATGATTACACAATCGTAACAACTTGAAGGAAAGCTTTCTTTAATATTGTTCAATGTAGTCTGCTCTTCTGAATTTAGTATATGAAGTTTCGGGGAATCTTCATCTTGGACAGGTTCACAATTAAATGATAGGGATGACAACCTAGGAGTGATTTGAAAGAGGTTCCAAAAGTCAATCCCAAGATAGAGCGACTGTTCCAGAGAAGGTACTATGTAAAGCCTCATGTTATGAGCGGTGCCGAGAAAATTTACGAGAGCATTGATATACCCAAAAATGCGTTCTTATTGCCCACTCGCTGTATTAATATACGACGGAAAGTGATGAAATTTAGGAGTAGCGTTTGACAAAAAAATTTCCGATCCCTTTCCTAGAACACTTATACTGGCCCCACTATCTAGAAGACCTGTATATGGAATATTGTTTATAGTAACGTGGGCGTATGGTCTCTTGTCCCCCTTTTCTGAGCAAATTATGGATGAAAGAATAAGAGATTTCCTGTATCTTCGATGATTCCAATAAGTTTGTGACCTGGCTTTTCGTTGTTCACTGTACAACTGGCCGGAAACAGAAGTTATATCAGATACGGAACTCAATGAGCTGGAAACTGTATCGTTTTCCGGGTTAGAATTAGTACCGGGCCCAACTGATGCGAGCAAATTTTCATTAGTGGGAGCTTTGGTTGTATCAGGATTCCGTGAGTTCAATGATTTGGATGAGGCCTTGAATCGGCTACACGTGCTATAATTGAAGCTAGAATTTGTTAGAGTAGGGTCAATAAGACGAACAGAGTTGGAAGGGTTTGTGGTTTCGGAATTATTGGCGGAAAATTCGTCGGAAGCAGTGACGGAGTCTATTTCGACGGATTCGCCGATGTTGAAGTTGATTGGGTAATTGGGGGAGTATCTTGCCGAGGCGTTCTGGGCTGAATGTATTTTGGGGTACTGTGGTTCCCAGTTCTCCACTGTGCCCTCATTGAGTTTTCCGAGCACCTCGAGCATCTTGAGGAAATGGTTTCTTTTAGACCACACCGATAACAAAACAACCCAGTCGGAGGTATCGGACAGTCCATAAACATGTGACCGATGTCATCGCAATTGAAACAGATTACGTAATCTGCCTTACTTACCGAGTTAAAACGGGTAGTATTTGAAAGATGGTTAAGGTTTTGTTGTGAGACTCCTGCGGGACGTTGGGAGTTCCCCGAAGTACTCGAATTATTATTAAATGCAGCTAATGAATAGGGCGCATTATTTTCCGTAATGGTCGAGTCATGCCTTTCATCTTTGACCGAACCATTATCACATTGGTCAACATGGAATGCATGGATAGCACGTTTATGACTGGCAATACTGTCCGGTTGGATACGCAGCCTCTTAAATGTATCTTCCCATGCCACACAGCTTTTAATCAGATCATTGATGTTTGAAAAATGTCGGTTGGTTAATTGATATTGCAATGCAGGGATCATATTGGTCATTAGCAATTGGATGAGCTCAGCGTCGCTATAAGGGGTCTGACACTGCAAGGTTAAGCTCCAAACGCTGTGATAAAATTCCAGAAAACTTTCCTTATACTGTTGCTTACGGGATTCCACCATTCTACGGATTTCATACTCAGTGCGTCGGTCTTTAAATCGCTCGATAAAATCCCGCTTGAGGTCGACCCAGGAACTGAAAGGATTGTGTTTTCGATACGTCCAATACCAATGTAAAGCGATCCCTTTTAGCACAGAATACATTTCCACCAACAAGGTTTCTGATCTTAAATTCATAGATGAAGCCACTGACTCTAACTGAAAGAAAAACATTTGTACGGTTATACCCGTAGGATCCCCGTTGTAGGAAATACCACTTTGAGAAAGTTGCTTCATTCCAGAATAATTATGATGGTTGTGGTACCATACACCGGTGATGATGTTGAGTTCCTTGCCTGATTGGTGGGATCATGGTTGAAGGGGGTGTTAAATGACATATTATGTGGTTGCGTTGGCTCGCTGTGATTACAAACGGTACCAGTGTTTACGAGGTGTAGACTCGGTCGGATGGTATTATCAATCAATGGAAAACTTGAGGCAGGAGCGGAAAAAGTTGGACAAGGTGTGGGAATTGGAGCAGAAGGCTCAACAAATCGAACAAAAGATGAGGTTGGCTGATGGCCAGCGGCAGATGTTATTCCAGCAACAGATGGGACGGGAGGAGGATATGCCACTGATCTAACCGGAATTGAAGGCATTTGTATACGATTATCTAGTTGAGTTTGAAATTCATTCTGCCTTTTTGTTATCAATGTCAACTGTGAAGATAGTTGATTCAATTGTGCCATCATAGCTGTCATAAATAAATTTTGATTATCTGAAAGCTTTTTACCATCAGTCTCAGTTTGATTCTTGTCAAAGTTATTAGACGTAGACTTCAAATCTGCAGTCGGAATAGTATTAGGTGTCTCGCTGGCCTTAGATGAAGAAGGGTCATTCGGAAGCGCGCTTAAAGTTTCGAACGTAGCCTGAGTGATGGTTACTTGACTAGCTGCTTCAAGGGATTCATTTAATTTATCTCCATCATCTAAGTAGATATTAATTGAGGATAATAGACCTTCACAAGAGTTTTTCACTCGAAGCGCTTGGTCTCGATAAGTGCGTGATTGTGAGACGCGTTCTAACCGCCACAAGACATGTAACAACCGGGAAGCAATGTAACGGGCCGAAGTATTTCTTGTCCCGTCAGGTAGATCTTTCAAATTAGAAACGTCGCTTTGTAATTTAATTAATTTTGTACGGCAGGTTGCAATCTCAGTGTCAGGTCGTTTCGATGCTTTTGAATGCATTCGCTGTGGAACGGGTACTGTACCGATCTTCTCAGAGGCTATTAGTTCTAGCAGATGATTCGTTGCCTCGGGTGTATCGGGAGCAATGCCGCGTATCTCGTATTCAACTTCAAGTTCGTCCGCCTTTAATGATAATATGTCCATTTTGTTTATAAAAAAATATTCTAAAAAAAAATAACTTGTTACGATGCTAGTGATATGATGTGCTAACAAACAAACTCAAGATGTATCCGATTCACGAACTATAATAGTGAAACGGAACGCTAATAAGAAAAAAAATGGTACTTATATGCAATTAGATACTATATATGTAATACTCATATAATACATATATAAATGTATAAAATTTTGTGTTCATATAGGATTGAAATGTAAATTTGGATTTGATGCGAATGGTTAGCACATAAAAAAAATAAATAAAAAAATAATTTGTATAACCACAAATAATGAGTTAAATATCTGTGAATGATAAATGATTTGCAAATCCTTCCTGTTTCTTATTTCCCAACAATAAGAATAAAAAAAATCCAACACTAAGATATAAAAATAAAAAAAATATAAACGTTCACGAAAAGCAGTGTAGCAAACAAACAATTTAATTTGCGAATTCGTTAAAAATTAAACACAATTTTTATTATGACTGAATATTAATAAGTAATGACTAATGATAAATAAAGTACAAAATATGTGCAAATCAAACAAAATTAATAAATGAGCCGAAATTAAATTAGTGAAGTGAAATTAATAACATGCAGGTGAGGATGAATTAGAGCAGTATTTTTTTGTCATAAGAAACGCTAGTTACCATTTGCGAATTTATTTATAGGTAATTGGCATCTTAGGGAAATGGAAGAGAGGGAAGTGGACAAAAATGATTAAAATTACAATTCAGCAAATCACCAAATCAAACAGTATAACCGGAATTACTCAGATTTGCGAAATTGTACTTATACGAACAGTATCGACATCAACTGAGTCAAGCAATCAAACTCCTAAGAGGAAATCAAGTCAGATGATGTGAAAGGACTATTATAGTGTATTAACCAACCAGAATTCATAACTAAAATCTATACAAAATGTAGCAATAGGTAAATTCGAGTTGATCAGAATCACTAGGTATTATGAAAGATAAAGGGAAAAACTTTAAAAATGAAAAAAATTTTATACAAAACTATGTTCGATTCCTAATTCAACAAAAGAAAAAATACCAAAAAAATAAAATTTTATCAATTTTGGATATTAGGGAAAAACATAAGCTAAAAATCGGAAGGAAGAAGGATGGATACCGGAAAAAGGAAATGATTCTATAAGGGAAAGCCATATTAAGTTTGGGCGCCACTGTAACATTTGTCTAACCTGGAGAATTGACGCGACATAAGATAACTGAAAAAAAAACAAACTTAAACCATAACAACCCAAAACTATATACCATGAAACTAGAATGAAAGTGAAATTTAACTGTAATGAATTCTCCAAGCTACACGAATGTTATAGAAAATTGGGCACACACAGGGACTCTTCAGCGGTCGTTGCCGGCTAAGCTTCAGGGTTTGGGCGTGGGGTTTGAAGAGTATGTGTGAGCCAAGAGTAACCGCGGGAAGGGAACAATGCCAATTACCTACCTATCTATGACCGGATACTTACCCTAATCCATCCCCATCATGCTCGTTCAATTAGTTCCACATATCTAAATTCACTTCACTTAATCGAAAAACTCAAAAAAAAAAATCATTGCACATTTTTGACCCACGTAATAACCCGCACAAATATTCGAGCAAAGAACCACGAGAGAAAAGAAGAAAACAATATGAATTTTGAGTAATGTTAAACAACAACAAAGAGTGTTTATTTATCCGTTACGAAAAACAATTTTGAGGAAATGTAAGAGATAAATATTGTAAATACGGTTAGTAAGGTTAGTGTTAACTATTTAATTCATAAATTTTTATAATTTTTTTTTATTTCACAAGCAAACGATTTCAAATCAACAAAAGGAATTGTATTCGCTTTATTATTCAACCCCGATCATAAGAATACAAGTAAAAATTTTTACTAGAATTATTTGCAATCGTTGACTTAAAAATAAAAGGAAATAATTGGTATAAAAATTAAAAAAAAAGAAAAAAAAATATGATTATTTTCTTAAGATTAACCTAGTATTAATTAATTATTCTTTAGAAATTATTATTTTTTGAATGTCTTGTGTTTGGAGTTTTTTTTTTTTTAATTTGATGTTTAATAGTTTTAAATATTAAAGTAATATGAATATAAAATTGACTTCCCCATTGTATCGGCTAAATCCGAATTTACAGCTTGGTGTATAGTTGTTGTTGACCGTTACGCTGGCGTATGCATACTTATTAGTTTGACTATATTAGTCCATATAAATCACTAATTCAAGAAGTTTTTTTTCTGGCACAGTATATTTATATACGTAAATTTCCTTACGTCTTGTATGAAACTCGATACAGATATTTGGTACACGCACTGTATAATGAGAGGTTATTATTTCAACCACTGTAACGTTATTGTGCATAGATTTATCAATAAACTAATTTATAATTTTTTTTGTTGTTGTATGGTTATTGTTCACTTTATTATACATACATCACGTAATTACAGAAAGGTTATAATTATTCTCGGTACAATATTCAGTTTACTTTTCAGTTTATTTTTCATTTAATTCACTTCCACCATGCACAAATTCAGTGATTTTTTTTTTACGTACGTTTCTTTCACTTTGCACCAATTTTTATAAGCATGGGTCTGAAATTTGTCGTTACACACAATAATTATCACTATTCACAGTCCCAGTCCAGGGTATGTAGGTACCGTTTTATTTAACGGACTTACACTTTTATCAATTATTATTCACTAAATTTGTCTTTTTTTCTTTATTTAACTTATTAAATATTATAGTTTCGGTTTACACAAAAAATGAAATTTAATTATTTACTTAATGAACTAACTATGGTACTATTTTCAATATTTTTATCTCACAATATGAAAAAATTGGCATGTGACTCGCACAAAACTTAAAATTCAACAACCCCGGTTTCACTGCTAATAGCCCTTTTATATTTTTTTTCCGCCAAATTTTACGCGGGACTATTGACACACCTCACAGGGGGTTTAAAAAAATAACATTGCAAATCATTTAATAACGTCCAACTGGATTGCCATCTGTTGGTATCGATCGAAATACTGTCGGCAACATAGAGAATTGTGTGATCGTTGGATATAATTTCTAGCTATCATTTAGGGGGTTTAATCAATCGCGTCATTGTACAGTATGCATCATACTCGTGTTGTATATTTTATGAACACAGGCAAATAAATTTCTTGTTACGTGGGCGAATGCACCGTTACAAGTCGTGGGGACGACCTACACCCTGAGACTGTCTCATGCCGGGCAAATAGTTAAAGCAGAAGGAGAAATAAAGTTTTGTCTGTTAATTTCGGATGTCTTTTGCATGGTAGGTTCCCAAAAGTTTTCCTTCCACATTCTTAAGTACATATGCTACGTTCCCAAGCTTTGAATCTATGATGGCGGGAATGAATTTTGAAGCTAGCTTGGCCGAAAACTTGTTGGATGCATCACTTTGCTGAAAAGACCGGACAAAAACTGGTTGACCGACCTGGAAGTTGCGAGTTCTACTCCGTAGATTATAATGCCTTGCGACTCTTTCGTGTGCCACTTTTAGATAATGAACAACATTGTTCCTTATCAAATTTAATCTATCAGCTTTACACATAATTTGCACTTCATTCGCATCCTCGTTGAACAACAGCTTACGTAATCGGTAATCAAAACCGTGCAGCGATATATGTTGCCCAAACACTAAGTAGTGAGGAGAGTATCGAACGGAGTCGTGTATTATGTTACATATATATATATATATATATATATATATATATATATATATATATATATATATATATATATATATATATATATATATATATATATATATATATATATATATATATATATATATTGTTACAGGCTGGCTTCTGCCAACCTGCAGATTTTCACTAAGCACCTGCAGAGGCCTCCACGGTGATGTTTTGCCGGCTACGTTCTCAGCGGAGAAGTGCGAAGGTCGTGGGGTTTGAGGCATGCAGGGCTCCTGGCCTACACCGTGATGATTACAGAAAATTTGAAAAAAATAAAAAAAAAAAAAAACCGCAAATAGTTATAATAATAACCGATGTTCCGCCGAAATTCGTCGGCCGGAACCTGAGGAACGACACGAATAATCAATATAAATAATAAAATAATAATAACGGTAGAGGTGCCTTGGTGCGCGCATCCATCCGAATTCAAACAGGGTTACACCCTGGTTACGAAATTGGATGCGGGCACCAAGGGACCGCAAACACTATGCCGACACAGGATGGGAATTTCCCCCTCATCACACCAACCCAAAAAATTTTAATAATTCATTTTTTAATTAAGCCCAACGAAAAATAAAGAAACCACCTTTCCTAAAGAGAAAACAAGCAAGGGAGAACGAGAGAGAACGAGAGAGAGCAATGTGCATCGAGCGTGCACCCGCTGTGCGACGCTCGATTACAAAATATTTATATAACAAATTTGAAATTTTAGAAAAAAAAAAATTTAAATAAAAATAATACAAATAAATCAACAAAAATTTAAAATAAAAAATAAAAAAAATTGTACCTTAATAAAAATAACCCAAATGTTGCGGCCTTGCTCGGCCGTCATGCCACAGGTGGACCACACCCGGACCGTTGCGGCTTTGGTGCCGTTAACCCCACTGTGGTCGTGCGACCTTGAGCGGTCGGCCGTTGCGGGGCCTTTCCCCGATACCAAAATCGCCTTTTGAGCTCGAGCGCGTGCCTGGTTGGGCACTATTAAGTTGGGCGTGCCTTCGCCTTATCCGGAAAATTCGGTTGGCCTCAACTGGCCGCCGAATCCGCACCCCGCCGTGTGACCTCAACTGGTCACCCAAAATGTGCTGAGCGTTGCCTCGCCCAATAAAATGTACCAGTATATATTATTTCCTTCAATGGGCATCCGCCTGCCTTAACCGATATTGTTGCGACCTTGCCGCCAACCGTAAATATTTGGCGTTGTCTCGCCAACCGTAAGCACAAAAATTTTGACCCAACAATGCGGATTTTTAATAAATGATATTCACTTGGGTCAGCCACTGAGGAGATCCCCTTTCCTTATTTTTTTTTTCAAAATATTCTAAAACTTTTTATTTTTGTTTTGTTTTTTTCTTTACATCTAATGCGCCATTTTAACACTACGATGCACTTCCCCAACACAAAACTTTTTCTTTTAATTTCTGGATTTTATTTACACAAGACAATATCGTGTTATACAATTTATATTTTTATTTTTATTATACAATATAGTTTTTATCTTAATTATATATCGCGTGGTATATATTCAATCAAAACAACTTTTAATTCACAATCCAAGAATGAAAATTTTTTTTTTTCTCAATACCAAAAACGAGTGTGTAATTTTTATGTCAAACCAAAAACTGAACTATCTTTCACAAAAAACAAAACTCGAATGAAAAAAAACAAAATTCGTACGCCGCACATACGATTCGCAAAACATTCCAGAAGAATTGTCTTTCTTCTCTGTTTCTCGTTTACATCAATTCGCATTGGTGTAAACGAGAGGCATATAAGAAAAACATTCTTATGGAATGTTTTGCTTGACACACACTCGATACGCATTGCTCTCTCTTTTCCAACATCTTTCTCACCCTCGCGCCACCTTACAAAAGGTACGTATAAAACAACATCTACAAAAGTGGGGACAACAACCGAGGTGAATAAAAATACCAACACTGAGCAAACATGAAAGTGGAGGCACAAACCCAAAATAAAATACAAACAGCGCTTGTTACGATCATGTAATCGTAACAAACGTGGGAACGTCCCACACCCTGAGATGTCTCATAAGCCGGGCCTAAAACAAACATAGAGAGAAAACGATTATGCACGGATGTCTTTGGTATGATAAGTACCTAATGATTTGCCATTCAAATCTTCGACGGTGTACGCTATTTGTCCGACCTTGCTGGTAATAACCGCGGGTTTGAATTTTGCAGCTAATTTAGCAGAGAATTTGTTAGTCGCATCGCTCAAAACAAAAGATCGTACAAAGACGGGTTGGCCAACTCGAAAAGAACGCTTATTACTACGCAAGTTGTAATGTTGAGCCCCCTTTTCGTGTGCTACGCGTAAGTAATGTATAATACGATCTTTAAGAAGGTTCACTCGATCTGGCTTAGCCCATACCTGGACTTCGCTGGGATCATGTTCATCGAGTAACCGTCGCAATGAGTGATCCGAACCATGCATCGACATATGTTGTCCGAACACGACATAATGAGGGGAATAATGTATCGAATCGTGTATGGCATTACGTAAAGCAGCCGCAATTTCTTGCAAATTTTTGTCCCACTGATTATGATCGTGATCGCTCAAATATGATCGAATGCTGGCAATTAGGGTTCGATTAACACGCTCGGATGCGTTACTTTGAGGCGAATACAAAGGCGTTCGGATGTGCGTTACGCCGTACTTAGCTAACAAGTCTTTAAATAGATTCGAGGTGAACTGCTTCCCATTGTCGGACGTGATTATTTCGGGAACCGAGAACAACAGAAATATTTCGTTTTCTAAGAATCGAAACAGCAAAAGAGCAGACGCTTCCCGTAGAGGTTTTACAACGACAAATTTTGAGTAATGATCCAAGATGATAACGATGCAGGTATTACCGAGTTTCGAACGTGGATACGGACCCAAGAAATCTACATACAATTTTTGGAACGGGCGAGTTGACGTAACCTGTGCTCCCATGGCTGGTTGTGTTGAGTAATTAACAGCCTTATTCATTTTACATTTAGTGCAGCTAGCAACGTATTGTTTAACTTGTTTTGCCATTCGAGGCCAGTAAAATTGGCGCTGAAGGCGCTGGAGAGTTTTGCTGCCGCCTAAATGTGCTGAAGTGGGAGGGACGTGAGCCTGTTCGATTAGTGATTGGGTCAAGCTATTCGGAATAACTAATTTCCAGTTCGAAAGGTCGGTATCCGTGTATTTAAAACCAAACGAAGGGGATATTAATAGTTTATCATCTTGAATCTTGTAGTTGTGCGAACAATCTTTTAAGCTACGAATTTTCGCGATCTGATCGACGTAATCTGGATCTTGGAACGCAACCGAATTTTGATCAACGTGTAGAATGGGGACTGCCGAAGGTACTAACGCATTCACGGAAGGGTCGATATTTTTACTCGACAAGACTGGATCTTCAAATTGGGCACCAGGATCAGGCGTGCTCTTACTTTCAGAATCATCCTCACAAAGAGCGGATTCATCCGGAAAAGCTCAAGACAACGCATCAGGTACAATGTTAACTGAACCTTTTCGGTATCCAATCTGAAAATCCAGCGCTTGGAGTTTAAGACTCTATCTCGCCAAACGTCCGGAGAGGTCTTTTTGACTCATTAACCAGCGTAAACTGAAATGGTCGGTATAAATGACGAACGGATAGCCTTCCACGTAAGGACGGAATTTTCGCACGCTGAGGACGGCAGCGTAGCATTCCAGCTCGGTCACCGAGTAGTTTCGCTGCGCCGCATTGAGCTTATGGGAATAAAACTCAATGGGCCGCTCCACCCCCTCGGCGTCCACCTGAAATAAGACACTACCGACCCCAACGGCACTGGCATCACACTGAATAAAAAAAGGTTTTGTATAATCAGGATGCGTCAATACAGGGGCCGTTGACAAGGCGGTTTTGAGAGCATTAAAAGACGAATCAGCAGCTGCAGACCAACATACTTTAGTGTTTTTACCAGTAAGATCGGTGAGAGAAGAAGCTAAAGAGGCGAAATTCGGAATGAAGCGACGGTACCATCCGCACATTCCCAGAAAACGTCTAATCTGTTTCGTCGTTTTCGGAATAGGGTACTCCAGAATAGCTTTACATTTGTCTGGGTTTGTACGGAGGCAACCATCACCCACAATATAACCTAAATAGTCTACTTCTTTCAACACAAACTTGCTTTTGGTCAAATTAATTGTTAAACCAGCATCCGACAGATATCCAGCAACCTGTTGAAGCAAATCGAAGTGTTCGGCCAGAGTGGAGGATGTGACCAGAAGGTCATCGAGGTACACAAAGACCTTATCGTGTAGCTGGTACGGGATCACGCGGTGCATTAAGCGACAAAGCGTCTGTGGGGCGTTGCATAAGCCAAACGGCATCACCTTGAACTGATACAAGGGCCGTCCAGGAACCGTAAACGCTGTCTTATCGCGGGATGCTGGGTCGAGTGGGATCTGCCAAAAGGCATCCTTCAAATCAATCGCCGAAATGAATCGGGTGTCTCCCAAACGACCCAACAATCCGTTGATTATTGGCAGCGGATACGCATCCTTGACGGTGGCCTTGTTCAGTTCTCTAGCATCTAAACACAAACGAACTTTGCCATTGGCCTTACGCACCAACGTGACCGGTGAACACCAGGAACTTTGTGACTCCTCGATGACCCCCAAAGACAACATCCTATCCAACTCGGCATACATGAGTTTCTTGATAGCTGGGGATAAAGAATAAAAACGTTGTTTGACTGGTTTTGCGGAACCGACATCGATCATATGAGTGATGGATGAGAGATGTGCGGCCCAAACCTAAAATATCGCTGCTCGGGAAACATTCGCGGATTAGATCCAATTTACGACGATCATCAGATGTTAAAATATGAAATTTGGGTGTGTTGGTAGCTTCACCTAATTCGTCCGAGTTATTTAACGCGGAGATTTTTGGGGAAATTCCAAAACGATTCCAAAAATCAATACCCAAATAAAAAGGTTGTTCTAAGGAAGGAACAACATGAAAATTCATAGTTTGAGTAATTCCATTAGACTCGACGTTAGCTCGTATGTAACCAAATACTCGTTGGACTTGACCACTCGCGGTAGTTATCGTGGATGGAAAATTATGAAACTCTACGAATGGATTCGACAAGATTTTCTCCGCTCCATTCCCGAGAACACTGACACTCGCCCCGCTGTCGAGAAGATCCTTAAAAGGGATCTTATTTATGTCACTACCCTCGGAGAACAAAACGGAGGAAATCACGTCGTTTCTCATTGTAGCGCGGTGGTTCCAATATTTCTTGGAACGTTTTAAACGATCTAACTTAGCTAACGACGGAGAATTATAGAAAAACTTTAGAGCGACAGGAAGGGAAGGGGAATTTGGTGGGGAAGAAGGATCGGGAAGGGAATCATGATTGGCAGACGAGTTTACCTTCTGGTCGGGTTCGATTGGGAGCGGAGTTCCGCGTCCGTATTGCTCGCTGCGTTCTCCTGGATTGGTTTGAGTGGATTTTTCCGTTGTAACATCAGTCTGGGTTGCGATTGTGGTTGTGGTGATTCTCGTGGCCCAGTCCTCCAAGAACCACTGTTCTGGTTTTCCGACAGTCGTGATTGCGTGTTTCGGTCTTCCGCACAACGTCGACAACGCGCAGATATCGTCCCTCGCAGCCCACAGCGATAACAGAATAATCCGACTGGAGCCAATTGACAATCCATAAATGTGTGTCCCATTATCTGAACAATTGAAGCACACGATATTTTTACCATAACTCGAATGCTGTTTGTAAACTACCCCAGAACTGTCGGCTGGGACTTGTCCGCCCGGACGTCTCGCCGCTGACGACGGATACCTGCTCCCCGTTTGAATTGCGGATACTGAGTTATCGGGTAGAACATCAGTTAAGGGATAATTCTCATAAGAGTCATATGCTCCAATATCATCATACGGACCGCCTGATAACTCATTGATCACGCGTCGTGGATGGATTGCAGGATCCGCCGGAGCTTTGAGCCGCCGGAAAGACTCCTCCCAAGCCGAACAGCTTTTGATCAGCTCGTTGATGCTGCTAAATTGACGATCGGTTAGGTGGTATTGTAGCGTCGGCTTCATATTGTTCATGAGAATTTGAATGAGCTCTTCATCGGAGTACGGTGTGCGACATTGTAGGGTAAGCGTCCAAACGTGATTGTAAAAATCCAAAAAACTTTCGTTCGGTTGTTGTTTACGTGCCTCGACCATTCTGCGGATTTCGTAATTTGTGCGACGATCTTGAAAACGCTCGATCATACCGCTTCTTAGTTCTGACCAGGTAGCGTGCGGGTTGTGTTTACGGAAGGTCCAGTACCACTGTAACGCTATGTCTTTCAAGATGGTGTGTAACTCCAATAGCAAGATCTGGTCGGACAATCCCCGAGACGAGGCGATGGTGTCCACTTGAAATAAGAACATGTCGATGTTTATGCCCGATGGAGATCCGGTGTAACTTAGTCCACTTCCCGACAGTAAGCGTCGATCGATAAATTTTGGTGGGGCTGGTGAACTGGTGGAAGCTGAAGGAACCCATTCTGGAGCGATCGGAGTTGGCGTAGCTTGGTTTGACTGGTTATTTCCGTCCAGCTGCGTTTGGAAGGCGGTTTGTCGCTGGTTCAAACTCACTAATTGCTGCGATACGGTTTCGAATTTTTGAATCAATCGCGCATTTGATTGTGAAGCCGCGAGACTTCTTGCCTGAACCTGATCCAGCAATTCCTCTAACGTGTATCTGCGCTCCTTGTGGTATGGGTTTTCCGATTCGTCTGCCTCAGCACCAAGGTTTTGCACTTGAATCCCATCACTTCCACTGCCCTGGGGATTATCTGAACGGAGCATATCCATTTCGAGGTGAATGCCCTTAGCGCTTTCGATGGACTCATTCAGCTTGTCGTGATCTTGTAGGTAGATTTGGAGACTCGTCTGTAGATCCTCACATGCTTTAAGAACCTGCCGTGCGAAATCCTGGTATTTTGGAGAGGTTAGAGCTCGACTTAATCGACCGGACAAATGCAGCAAACGAGAGTGGTATCGCCGCGCCGTTACAACTGGATCCTCGGTTTGTTTGTCCAATTGCGTGATCGACTCCTTTAAAATCTTCAGTTTGCGTTGACACGCGTTAATTTCAATATCTGGCCTCTTTGCCGCACTCGTATGCATTCTGGATGGTATGGGCTTTGCCTCGGCCTGCTCACTTCGGATCGCTTCCTCGAGTTGATGCAATGCATCTGATGTGTCGAAGCGAATATCGCGAAGGAGACACTCAACCTCCACCTCATCTGGTTGCAGTAAGGTTACGTCCATTTTGGGAATTGGATAGAGTTAGGGAGTAAGTTCGATTAATTCGATAAAAACGTAGTCTTTATTAATTTATAAAAGACACAAAAATATTTTATTTCAAAATGACTTTACTCGAAACTGAAGGTTTCAGAGTAAAGTGAATTTATAACTATATTTCCACACCCACTATAACTAGATAATAAAAACGTAAAAAAAATTTAATTAATGATAAGAGGAATGGTTACCTTATAGTGTTTTGTGGGGCCCGGATTCCCACGATTGCTTAACCCGGCTACGACGAGATACCCTCCAAAGTGGCGCTTTTCGATGAGAACCTAATTTGGAGGGGCTCGTTGAAATTTTAAATACAATAATAATTCAAGGTATGACTCAAATCGCGATGAATAGCCAGAAAGTTACCCCATGCGTTGGATAAGATCTAGTTCGAATTTGAGTTCGGTTATCTTCCACTCGATCCCACGGAGAAATACGTTGGATACGAAGTTCTACGTCCGAGTTATCCCACACTGTACGTCTTTGAGGTCTTTCTGGCGTATCCCACGGATTTCGATTCATAACACAATAACGAAAAATAAAGAAAATGTCAATAATAATAATAACGTAAATAATGAAGCTACCAACACACCCAAGGAAGAAGGCAAAGTGGCAACAGAAAATACAAATAAGATAATAATAAAAGAAGAAAGGAATGGATACCTTGTAGTAGTTTGTGGGACCCGTACTCCCACGATTGTTTAACCACGGATTGGACGAGATACCCCCCAAACTGGCGCTTTTCAATGAGAACCTAATTTGGAGGGGCTCGTTAAAATTTGAAACGACAAAAACCAAAAGTAAGTAGATATAAAAAAAATCCCAAAACTACCAACACACCCAATGGTATGGCAGCAGAATAATAAATTTCAACAAAAGAAACGATACGAAGGAGAAGAAGAAAAAAAAATATAACATTAATTGTACCCGCAGGTTCCAATACAACCCAAAGATTAATTCGGAATCAAACAAAATATCGAAATATCAAAAAAAAATCAATCAAAAAAAAATCAATCAAATAAATATATCAAAAATAAATTTGTATACAATCAACAAAACGGTTGGTATGATGAGGGAGAGGGAGATCCCACTCCGTGTCGGCTAAATAATAAAAAAAAATAAAAATAATAATAATAATAATAATAATAAGGTTATGTTTCGTTCCTCAAATTTCAGCCAAGAAATTTCGGGGAAGAGAAGAAATGAAGCTATGCTAAACTCCAGACAAATGACATCCGAGCTCCACCACAATCGAACACCACATAGTGAAAATGGGAAAGAGCTCGGAAATCGGATGTCTGAAGAATAGGGGTATGACACCCCCATCTACGCGCAATCAAACAGCCCGTGCTGGTTGCGATCGCAGAGGGGGAATGTAAACCGGGAGACTGGCTTTGGTGTGCGCGTCCAGGCGAAGTCAAACAGAGCAGAACACTGGTTTCGGCGCTGGACACGCACGCCAAAGGGAGTGAAGCTACAAATCATAAAAAAAATCAAAAAATTTAAAATTCGCGAAATCACTTGGGCGCCACTATTACAGGCTGGCTACTGCCAACCTGCAGATTTTCACTAAGCACCTGCAGAGGCCTCCACGGTGATGTTTTGCCGGCTACGTTCTCAGCGGAGAAGTGCGAAGGTCGTGGGGTTTGAGGCATGCAGGGCTCCTGGCCTACACCGTGATGATTACAGAAAATTTGAAAAAAATAAAAAAAAAAAACCGCAAATAGTAATAATAATAACCGATGTTCC
>OW052220.1:153904139-154076639 GCA_932526605.1 Nephrotoma flavescens | reverse complement strand
AGTCCTCTTCGACTTCCTTCAACCAATACGGACCATTCCACCATAACTCGTGATTCAGTAACTCCTCCGGAAATAAACCTCTCGAAGCGCAGTCAGCCGGGTTGTCGTTTGAGGATACATGACTCCAATGACTTCGGTTTGTATGCTGCAAGATAAATGACACTCTATTTGCCACATACGTCTGCCATCTCCTCGGACATGATGATAACCAACTGAGCACAATTGTGGAATCTGTCCACAAACGAAAAGTTGTAACGACGTTTCCCTTAAATATTTCCAGGACGGACATTAATAATTTTGTCAGCAATGTAGCGGCACACAGTTCAAGACGTGGAATGCTGATTGATTTAATTGGTGCCACCTTTGTTTTCGCAGTAACTATGTTTGTTTTGTACCCATCTTTGGTCTTCACCCTGCTATAAATTACTGCAGCGTAAGCCAGTTCGGAAGCATCCGCAAATCCGTGTAATTCTAGTTCTCCCTCTGTGTACAACCACCTATTGATTCTGATCTCTTCTAGTCGCTTCAAACTAATCCTGATAGCCTCGTACTCTTGATGAACTGGTTCCGGTAGGAGTTCATCCCAATCGATTCCTATTAGCCACAATTTCTGGAAGATGATCTTAATTTTAATTACTGTTGGGGATAACCAACCTATCGGGTCAAAAATCTTTGAAGCCTCGGATAACATATATCGTTTCGTAAGTTTCTGATCTTCTAATTTCACTTTAAACTGAAAACAATCTTTCTTGGTCGAGTACCTCACTCCAAGTATTGAAATAGCTTGTGACCCATCTTCAATATTCAGAATCGTGGTGGCTCGGTTTATTTCAGGAATGGTACACATGAGTTCTTCACAATTAGATGCCCACTTCCGAAGATTGAATCCTCCCTTATTCATCAATTTTATTAGGTCCTGAACTATGATTTTAGCATCTTTTAGGCTGTGCGTCCCCGACATTAGGTCATCCACATAGAAATCTCTTTCTACTATTTTTGCCGCTTCTGGAAATTCTTTCTTGTAATCCAAAGCAAGTTGATTTAGCGTTTGCGTGGCTAAAAAAGGAGCTGATGACGTACCATACGTTACAGTAAGTAGCTTGTACACGTGCAATTCTTCAGAGGGCTTCTTTCTCCATACAATTTTTTGGTAGTCGCTATCTTTTTGGTTGACCCAGATCTGCCTATACATCTTTTCGACGTCGGCCGTGAAGATAATCTTGTGTGTTCGAAATCTTAGTAATAGCTCGAATAAACTTGACTGCACCTGCGGTCCTACTGCTAGCTGGTCATTCAGTGAGCTTCCCTCCAATGTTTTGGCTGACCCGTCAAATACAACCCGCAACTTGGTGGTCGTACTGCTTTCCTTGATCACTCCATGATGCGGTAAAAAATACTGTTGGCCACCTTTGTCTCTTGATATTTCCATATGACCTAATTGACGATATTCATCCATGAATTCAATATATTGCCGTTTAAATTCAGAGTCGCGAGTGAATTTTTTCTCTGTCTGATACATCCGTTTTACGGCCATCATTTTTGAATTACCCAGACTGGGTAAACCTGCCTTGAATGGTAAGCTTACTATATATTTCCCGTCTGTTGCCCTTTGAACCGTATTTTGATAGTGCTCAATACAAAATTTCTCTTCATCTGTGTATGGAGTCAAATTCTTGATTTCTTCGAGCTCCCAAAATTTTCGAAGAGTCGAGTCAATATCAACGTGTAAGTTTACTGGAAATGCTTTGACACCATCACTCTGCATTGGCGTTCCTGCTATGACCCACCCCAACCTCGTATTGTGTGCTATTAGCCTGGAATTTGGAATGTACCTCTTACCATCATGAAGTAGCTCAAAAAATACATCACTGCCTAATAGGATGTCAATTCTTCTATTCTTGTAGAAATTTGAATCCGCGAGTTTCATTTTTTCCAAACTTTGTAGATCGCCCAATCCTGTCATTGATGGTTGATATGATGATATCTTTGGTACTATAAGAACCTTTGCTGTGGTCCTATAGTTATCATCCTGGAATCTTGATTTAATGCGTATGCTTGTGATGCCCTTTGAAATTCCTGACGTAACATCGTTTAATCCTTGAATCCATATTCGACCGTTTTCCTTTTTCAAACCAAGACGTTGAAAACAGTCCTCGGTTACGAAAGATGTTTGTGATCCGGAATCCAAAAGCGCACGACACCGTTCCCAGTCTCCATTATGACGTTCTATATCCAATTGTACTGTGGGAAGAATTGTGTTATTTACTAAAGTGGCATGACTACACGTAGTTTGCCCGGAGGTACTTGCAGAGGTTTGAGAGGAAACAGTTGGGGAGGTTTCTAAATGTAAAATGTCATGATGCTTTTTCTGGCAAAAATTGCATCTTCGCCTAGATTTGCAATGAAACACCAAATGGTTATTTTTTAGGCAGTTGTAACATAGTGAATTTTTCTTCACATAGTCTCTTCTGTGCTGAATCTCAAGGGCTAAAAATTTAACACACTCAGTTAAATTGTGGTCTTTACCACAAAATGCACAATTTACTGCGACTGCAGTGTGCATTGTCTTTAGGTGCTGTAATGGTTTCGTAGATGATCTAACACACTCAGCTAAATTGTGGTCTTTACCACAAAATGCACAATTTACTGCGACTGCAGTGTGCATTGTCTTTAGGTGCTGCGATTGTTTTGTAGATGATCGGTTTCCACGGGTTTCTTGCTTGAGTCCTTGTAGGGAATCCATTCGTTTCATTAAGACTGCTAATAAATTGTCTATTGTAGGATATTCCAGCTCTGTTGTTTCCAATTTCCACATTTGCCTCGTTTCGGGATCCATCTTCTGTGTAGCTATGTAGATCAACCATGGATCTCGACTCTCTGCTTCCGTACCAAGTGCTTTAAGACCACGTATTACTTCATCGCACGTATCGTGTAAACGCGCAATAGATTGTGATGTTGCGTTATTCACATTTGGTTGATCGAAAAATGTTTGAACAAATGACTCAACAATATATCGTTTTTTATCGTACCTTTTGCACAACTTCTGATATGCCTCAATGTAATTGGCATCATTTATTGGGAAATGACGAATAAGTGCTAATGCTTCATCTCTTAAATGTCCTTTAAGTAGCTGGAATTTTTGAGCAGGCGACAGGTTTGGATTCTCATGCACCGTCGAACCAAACAAGTCAAAAAACGATTGCCATTCCTTAAAATTTCCATTAAAGGGGGGAATAGTAATACGTGGTAGACGGATATCGCTAGACGCCGACTGTGTCGTATTTAGCGTTTGGTCTAAGTTTGGCACGTGTTGACCCGCATTCCTTTTACGTATCGCACTTTGTAATTTAGGAACGATGCTATAGTACTGAGCATCGACGGTTTCGATGTCAGTCTGCACTACATCCGAAATTTCAATCATTTGATGTTCAATATCAACGAAATCTTTATATAATTGATGCATTTTCTCTAATCTGACCGTTAATTCCTCTACACTCATATCGTCCTTAATTGTACGAATAAAATTTTCGAGTCTTGTAATTTGTCCTTTAACATACGTTCTTTTTCCTTTCAGGGCCTCCATCTTAAATAACAGATGCAAAAAACTTTCACTACCGAACGAACACTATAAATTACTACACAGTAACACGTGGGAATAAGAAAGAACGCTCGAGAATTCAACTAATAGTTCTATTGAATTATATCAATTTAGCACTATGTTAATGTTTCAATTTTCACTTGCACCAAACAATTATAGTTCACGCGGATTTAGGAAAGTTCGCTCAATATACGATTTAACTAATAGGGTTTCACTAAATGATTTGCACTACTATATTAATATTATAGTTTATGTAATTTGGATAAATGAAATCAGTATAATTGAGAACTCAAAAAACAAAATTTTATATACATAGTTTGTAAACTTTATTGATTATAATATAAAATAAATTGATACTCAATGCGTTTTTCTTTTCTGGATGCTTCCATTCCATGTGGTTTTGTCGGTATTTCCTCAATTCTGGATCGTAAACAGCTATCCGGCTCGAAGGACCATTAAAATGTACGGATGTGTACAGATTCCAATGTTAATTATTAAGAGAAAATAAAAACTCAACAAAACTACTGTGGTATTTGTTCGTTACAATTATAATTTTTATTTTATTCACAAATTAATTTTTATTAAACAATTTGATGAAGCTGCTCTGCGGTCAAAAGGTAAGTGAACGAGAAAAGTAAATTTCATAACAGCTTGAGCTTATCAGCATATAAAAAAGCGGTAACATAAATTCAAATAAATATGCTGAATACTTGTGCTGCCAATTATTAATTAAACTATTCAAACATAGAGCGCACCTTACAATATCAAGTGCCGATAAATCAGTTTACTACATTATCTACATTCATGATGACATTTCTAAATGTCAATAGAATTTAACATTTTTAGGTAAGTAAAATTCATTTAACAAAATTCATTAACAATTCATAATAATAACTTCCAATTTTAACACTTACAGGCACAAGGCACATATTGAGCAGTGCATGTAACTACAAAAAATATACGGCTAGTGCTACTGCCAAAAAATAATTAAAAGGATTTCAACTTCAACCAAATATAAGATAAGTAACATTAATTCAATTTGTTTACATGTACTACATATTATTCATAGTTTTCTTTTCAGCTTCTGATCCTGAACATATATATATATATATATATATATATATATATATATATATATATATATATATATATATATATATATATATATATATATATATATATATATAGTATATATATATATATATATATATATATATATATATATATATATATATATATATATATATATATATATATATATATATATATATATATATATATATATATATATATATATATATATATATATATATATATATATATATATATATATATGTATATATATATATATATATATATATATATATATATATATATATATATAGGGCCGGCGCTAGGCCTTTTGGCGCCCCGTGCACTTTTCAAAAATGCCGCCCTAAGGAAAGGTTTGTCTTAAATAATCCGTTTCCACTTCACCCGTGAGGTAGGACTTGCAATGCATTTTCATTCATTGCACGAGGTGTCCCACGTAGGTATATAGTCCTCAAAAATATATATTTAAAAAATTAATAAAAAGGTTAAATATTTCTATCGAATTAGTAATTCAGCGTAAAAAATATTTCCATCCGAGAAACAATCAACACCCGAATTAAGTTTTTGGAATTTTTATTAAATTATTAAAATAATTTTACTTCTTATATTTATAATAATAACGATATAAAAACTAGTTATGTATTTCCAATTTTGTGAATGTCATGAATATATTGACGACATCACAAAATTTAACTTTTTAATACAATACTTTTCCTCCAGACGATCGTGAACAACAATCATATGAAACTTATTTATTATTTTATAAAAAATATACATAATTAAAATTTGCATAAAATTTTAATCATATCATTATTTTTAACTTCACATTATCAGTAAATAAAAATATGATTGATTCAGTTTTATTCAATGCGCTGTTTTGAATTAAAAATAAAAATTATATTACAAATACAACATTTTAAAAATGCAATGTACCACTCAAAAATTTTTCAGCACAGAATTTTAACACTGTTCATAGTTCATATGCGAAGAAAAAATATCAATAAAAATCCCCCACTATTCCTTATATAACAACAACTCGCTCATGAACAGTATTTTTATTCTGTGCATTGTGCAAACGGAAAGTGTAAACACAAAATTGAGAGAAACCGACGTGGAAAAAATGACTTCCTGTTTTTTTCTATTCCCCTTTTTCTATATTGAATATGTACTCTTTATTCGCTCTCCCATATTATTTTTTTATCTATGTGTGCGTAAAATTATGTTCATTCAAAATCCACTCAAGTGTATAAATACAAGCCGTTGCACTTGCGCACAGAATAAAAATATGTACTGTTCATGAGCGAGATGCTTTTATATAAGGAATGGTGGGGAAATTTTATAGATCTTTTTCTTTACATATGAACCACAAATAATGAATGAGAGTCTGAACTCTTATCAAGGCTGTTTATGAGAGTCTGAACTCTTATCAAGGCCGCTTTATGGCTGTTGCTTTTACGCTGTTCAGTCGAATAAATCTTTGTTCAACAATCAGTGATTCCCTAGGCATTTTGTGTTTATATTACTAATACAGAAACATTGTATTCGCCCTCGGTCTGCGTGCTTTTTGCTTCATTATCTATTAATAAATGTTTGGTCCAGTAAAAGGAAAATATTTTATTAGGCCTTGCAGGTTATGCCTTTAACTTAAAAAGATTCTAGGCTACCTTGGTTTAGTGAGACAGCGCAATCACTCTAGCCTAATAAGAGGTGGCGAGTTATTGTTTCTGGTGTTATTCTAGAAAATACAGAATTTCTAAAGGAGCAAGACAAGCAAATCCTGGGACCAACAACTGATAGATTGAATATCTTTAACCAAAATACGGACTCGAAACATGTATTTTTGCATTTTGGCCTACATAAAGCGTTTGTTCTAAACTTAAAAACTCTTGGGTTTAAATCATTTTATGTCTTTGGATATAATTCCTATAAACGTGTCTCAAAATGAACAAAAAATATCAGGAGGAACTACAGCCCATTGTAAAATCTTGATTGGAATGGCTGGTGTTTAGATTATACAGGTAGATCCGTAGCAGCTCTAAAGCGTCTTCATTTGCTTGGAACAAACCCAATATCATCGTATTGATAAAATTATACATTTCAGAATACCAAATTGAATGCACTGCTTAATAATTCACTTAATTCTATTCGAGAATGATATATTCAGAGCATAGCCCATATTCTCAAAGTCATCGTACATACCCAATATCATCATAATCGGATAAGAATTAATTTAGTTCCGTCCATGTTGTGAAAAGCACAACAATAATTAGTCAAGTTTTAAAACTTGTACAAAAAATAGTTTACGAGTACCAATAATAGTCCAATACATTGACCTCTACATTTTAACTTTCAGACATACATAAACACCAACATTTTTCTTAAAACTTTTTGCAGTTAAATTCAAATTCACAATTTTTTTCGATTCGTAGAACGTTTTTAAAATAATTCTTGCTAAAAAATTTGTAATAAGCCAGTTTGTAATTACGAAAAAAGACAAAATCGGTGAACCATTAAAAATACTACCGGCCGTAAATACCTAATATTTCCTTCAAAATAAGTGATCTTATCTTCTTACTTATCTTTTGGATTATTCCATTTAAATAAGGTTATATGAATACAAAACAATTGACATATCTAAGTGAAACTCATACCATATCCGAATAAATTAAGAAAATCTACCCAATAATTTTCTAATTCATACTGTTAATTATTTGAATATTTTGCTATAGTAAATATTGTATCAAAATTGTAGGTGCATTTTTGATTTCTGTTTTCAAATTATCTCAACTAAAATCATTTTGCAATTATTAAAATGAAACACCAATATACATCTCATAATGTGCAATGCCAAGTTTCATTCTACAATTTACCAAATCCATAGTTTTTCTTATTCAAATTAAGTAGTTTAGTTAGTTCATGCCGAAAATTATTTCACGATCTGCAAAAACAATAAATAAACAAAAAATCTAAAATTTATACATTCACAGTCAATTGAGGGACATCCATATGGCATATTATATCCAAATAAAACATTGATATCGAATTATCTTTGTTTTGCTTGATCCTTCGTAAAGTAATATTGCTCATTCGCTTAATGTTGTGTTGGTTAGTCAGTTATAGTGCAATTCAAAATAATACTATTATGCAAATGGAAAGCACTAACTTACTACGTATATATTAGGGATTCAATCCGGATCGAATCAACTTTGAGTTAACTTTTGATTGAAACTGAATTATCTTTTCTAGCGTATATATTGGCGGATTATGTTGGGATCGAATCGAAACCGAGTTGAGATAAATGTCAAAAAAAATTTCTAAATACATATTTCTATATTTATTTAAATTAAAACAAAAATAAAAATATTTAAAAAAATATATATTTATACGCAAATAAATCGTAAACGAAATAAAAATGGCGTTCTTTTATTATTAATATTTTTATAATAATTTGTTGTTGTTTTTCGACTCAATTCCGTATATATTGGCGTTTATAAGGATTGAGTTAACTCGATTCTACAAATTTGGTGGATCGAATCGAGTCAACGCGAAGATGACTCGATCCCGTATATATTGAAATTTCGATCCGGGTTCAATCCGGATTGAATTCTTAATATATACGTGTTAACTGTCGTTTTTGTTTGTTGTATAGAATTTAGAAAAATGTAACACACACATAAAGGGTTTTTTATGAAATTTAATAATATGTATGTAATGTCCTTAATAAATATCTAAAACATTACGACGAAGAGAGACAACAAATAATTTAAAATGAATTCGTCTATTCTCTACATTATACGATCAACACGTACATCTACTACTTATGTATATATGTATATTGTTTCCATGCAGAGTTGAAAGTAGCTTGAGTTGGAGTTAGCGTTCATGGAAACAGAGTAGAGTTGAGTTTTCGTTAAATTATTTTGAACTCGACGAAACTAATGGGATTGAGTAGAGTTGAAATTCAAAATGGTGACAAATGAAAAATTTTCATTTTTAATGTCAAGGAAATTTATATTAAAAATTTTAAGCAACAAATATGTATATATAAAACAAAAAATTATTTTAAAATAATTTTCCGAGCATATAAAATTATACATAGAGTATTATTAGGCACAAATTAAATTAACTTTATCAAGCTGTATCAAAATTTCAACTCAACCTAACTCTACTCCATGGAAACGATCAACACCATTTTGGAATTAACGAAAACCTAATTTCAACTCAACCTAACTCCAACCTGGTTCATGGAAACATGGTAATAGCTAGTCATACAGCTATGCTACACACAATTTTGGTTTCTGGATTCAAACTATTGCGCAATAGATTTTAATTTTTAATTTTAAACCCTTATTTTAAATTAAATCATTAAATTTTTTTGTCTTGTTTTATTCTTTTCTCTCGAAAATAAAATTTAAACAAAAATCTACATCTCAAAAATGTCCTTAAATTTTTTTATTTTCATTTCAATTTTTTTCATTTCGGATTCACTTTTTCAAAAAATTTACGGACATTTTTGAGATGTAGATTTTTGTTTAAATTTTATTTTCGAGAGAACAGAACAAAACAAGACAAAAAAATTTAATGATTTAATTTAAAATAAGGGTTTAAAATTAAAAATTAAAATCTATTGCGCAATAGTTTGAATCCAGAAAACCAAATTATAGTGTAGCATGGCTGATATAAATATATTTTTTATATGCGGCGCGATACTCGATCGTATTTATTAACAAATTCGAATTTGAATTTATTATTGAATTATGTGGTTGGTATATACTCAATAAATGATAATTCCAAAATGTTATCATATATAAATTATTTAGTACATATTTACATATGTATTGCAGCTAAATTTGATTTATAATTATTACAGTTTATATTGCCATTTTCAATATAAAAAGATGATTTTCTTACTGCTTTTCAGTTCGAAAACGGATTACCTATGCGTGATAAATAAATGTAGATAAACCATTGAAAACTGCATACATATAAATGAAATGTTTTATTTGGGTTGTTGTGTATGTGTATTTGTACTTCGGTTTCATTTCTTCATAATAATTCATTTGTTAATTTGTGAAGTGAAAGAAAAAAAGAGACCTTCAATTGAATGAACATTGTATATGGCCTTTCGCTTACTATACAGAATTTCCCCTTAAAATTTTTGTTTAAAATTTTTATATGCATCTTTTCTCCATTAAACTTGTTCATCTGGATAAAATCCATTATTTGTGATATGAACTATGAACAACGTTAAAATTCTGTGCTGAAAATGAAAATATTTTTGTGTATATGGTAATGTAATGACTGTAAAGTTATTCTGCAAATTTTAATAGAGTTGTGCAGTATAGTAAAATGTAATTTAAAATTAAATATTTTCTAATAAATAATTTTTTTTAAAAATATATTGGCTCTCTGAAATGTTCGCGCCCCGGCAAGCTGTTCATACTGTTCTATGGGAGGGCCGGCCCTGTATATATATATATATATATATATATATATATATATATATATATATATATATATATATATATATATATATATATATATATATATATATATATATATATATATATATATATATATATATATATATATATATATATATATATATATATATATATATATATATATATATATATATATATATATATATATATATATATATATATATATATATATATATATATATATATATATAATATATATATATATATATATATATATATATATATATATATATATATATATATATATATATATATATATATATATATATATATATATATATATATATATATATATATATATATATATATATATATATATATATATATATATATATATATATATATATATATATATATATATATATATATATATATATATATATATATATATATATATATATATATATATATATATATATATATATATATATATATATATATATATATATATATATATATATATATATATATATATATATATATATATATATATATATATATATATATATATATATATATATATATATATATATATATATATATATATATTTATATATATATATATATATATATATATATATATATATATATATATATATATATATATATATATATATATATATATATATATATATATATATATATATATATATATATATATATATATATAAATATTGTTATGGTGACAACTGGATTAGAATAGAATAACTTAATTTCATTAATTGTTCAATTGTATTTATGATTTATACTCAACATTTAGGTGTCATTCCTATACTAACATATTTGCTCGATGCGCATTTAGGATTTTTCTAGAAACAAATATTTTGGTATATAAAGGCGCGCGTTGACGTGGAATGCTGAGTTTTATTTTAAACGTGATACAGTGAAGGTTAAATAGAAGTGATTATTAAAGTGTGTTACGATTACATGATCGTAACAAGCGCTGTGTGTATGGTATTTTCCTCGGGTTTGTGCCTCCACTTGCTATGTTTTCTCAATGTTGGTTGTTGTCCCCACTTTTGTGGATGTTGTTTTGTACGTACCTTTTGTAAGGTGGCGCGAGGGTGAGAAAGATGTTGGAAAAGAGAGAGCAATGCGAATCGAGTGTGTGCGTAAAGCAAAACATTCCATAAAAATGTTTTTCTTATATGCCTCTCGTTTATATCAATGCGAATTGATGTAAACGAGAAACAGAGAAGAAAGACAATTGTTCTGGAATGTTTTGCGCGTCGTTTGTGCGACGCTCGAATTTTTTTGTTAGGTTAGTCTAGTTTTGGTTTTTAAAAGAATAACTTGAGTCTTGTTTTGGTATTTGAGATAAAAAAAAGTCTCGTTTTTGGAGTGTATAAGAAAAAGGTCGAGTTTTAAAAATTTTCATAAAGACATTAGTTTGTGAGTTGTAAAAGTTTTGGATTTTTGAAATGTAAAAATCGCTTGTTGTTTTGAAAAGTTTGTACGATTATTAAAAAGTACAAGAAGAAAAAGATTGTAATTAATGAGAGATATCAATAAAGTTTTGTGTCTTTGAAAGAAACTTAATTTAAAAAAAAAAAAAAAAAAAAAAAAAAAAATTCGAGTTTTGATTTTTAAAAAGAAAAGTCTAGTTTGGAATTTTATAAAAATTAGAGTTTTGGTGTTTGACAAAAAAAAGTCTAGTTTTTTTGATTTTTGATTCAAGTTTTTATTGTTTGTTAAAACGAGAATCATGAACTTTGTTGTGGTTAAAAAAAATTTAAATTTAATAAAATTTAATCAAATGTGATTTAAATAAGATAATTATTAATAAAACTAATAAATATTACAAAATTGTATGAAAGAGTTAATAAAAAAATTTCGCCATTACGGAATATTTTAGTTTTTTGCGAGAAAAACAACAAAAACCCAAGTAGAAAGAAGGACGAAGAATTTTTTTTTGATGTGTAAACATCTTTACGCGCGCCTACCAAAATTTTTTGTATTAGAGTAAACTTGTAAATGAAACGAACGGAAATGACGTATACCTACTTCGTTTGAAAAAAAAGCAAGAAACTCAACAAAAACAATTTTTACTATACATGGCATGCTTTTATGTATATGTATAATAGTAGGGAAAATGAAAAAATTAATTTAATGAATGAAATAGAAACCATCGACATTTCCATCGATCAGAAAAATCAACAAAAAAATTACGATACGAAATACGAATTACGATTACGAAATTGCATACTCATACGATTAAAACCCCAGTCAACAACTGCTGTACATTGCTTTATCACGAGTGACGAGTCTCTAGGCGCTGTTCATCACGTCGGCTATCAATGATCATGTCTTCTACTGAATGGGGTTATAATGACATCTCGTTTTTAACATTGAACTGCCAGAGTCTCAGGTCACAGTCACGCAGGTATGCTCAATTCATTTGGTTTTCGAGACCTGGCTGCGCAATGACGAACTTGTTAATATTCCTACGTTTGAATGCTATTTTCAGTTCAATAGAGATGGTCAGTGGGCTGCCGGAGTAGCAATTCCGCCAAAAGATCTATAAAATGAGCATAGTGGACACAAATAATTTGCCGTACTTTTTCAAAACCAATATTGGCGTAACAAATGGACTGGCGAATGGAACTATGGGCTGTCTAAAGTATATCGAATGCATAGGCATCCTAACCAGGACAACGAGAACGATGAAAACGTCGACAGTAAAAAATGTCAAACGACTCTGGATGGATTTCGGTTCAAATTCACAAGTTGGCAAGAAGGTCAGGTGGCTTGAAGCTGGATGGGCGCAGAAAACGAATATCGACCGATGTTTGGTGCCCATTTCTAGAAAAAGCTCAACTATTAATCGAAACAACAATTAATGTTAAGCATAAACAACAATTAATGTAAAGCGTCGTACCTTCATGTGCCACCACAATTCATGCATCACACGGTGGTACCTACAACGAGATAGTCAGTATATACTCTTACGATAAAAGACACAGTTAACAAATTGTGTATATTGCTTTAGCACGAGTAACGAGTCTCGAAGGACTGTTCATCACGTCGGCTATCGATGATCATGTCGTCTACCATGGACGTAAAAATGGGACCTCAATGGGTCTTCTTCAAAATTAGCTATCGCGCCTCACCACAAATCCGCTTTATCCGTTGTAATGGCGAATTTTGTACGAGATAATAATGACGTCTGGTTTTTAACATTGAACTGTCAGAGTCTTAGGTCATACACATCACCTCGACCTAACTGACACAGTCACGCAAGGATGCTCAATTTTCTTGCTTTTCCAGATCTGCGTTCAGTTCAAGAGAGACGGTGAGTGAGCTGCCGGAGTAACAATATATAAAAATTTAAATAGAATACTCATACCATACAGTCACCTCGCATAAAGAAATCATCGTTGGACAAACAACTGGTATGAGCGTAACAACACAACTCATTGATGATATATATACGGCTGAACTTCAGCTTCTCAATGAGAATAAGATGCTTTCTGTAGTTGTATTAAGTTCATACATTTCGTCCTTGCCCCATCTCCTAAAGAATTTCAAAAATTCTCCAAGGAGACTATCATCTTTTGCCGGTGATTATGAGCGGGGATTTCAATATTAATGTTGCTGTTCCTCAAGCTGAACCACTTATAAACTTCCTGCGAGACGAATTCGATTTGCACATGAACTCAGATCGAAATATATTTACTGCTAGATATAGGACGACCATATTGTGCAGTTTTTCAATGAAAATTTTTAAAGTTAGATTCGACAGTATATAATATATCTTATTTTAGCTACCAAAATTCAATTGCGTCGATTATACCGAAAGAGTAATAGACCAATTTAACGATAATAAACAAATGAAAAACTCTGGTTAGTAAAATTGCATTCCTTCTTCCTTCAAAGTAAACTGTACCCACGTACTATACACACGCCATGTTTACACATCTCCTTGAGAGTACTAATGGACTCACTCCTTTTTTTATATTTGTGCGGTCGGTAATTCATTGGGTATAGTTTTACTGGAATATGAAGTGCTCATCATATTTTTTATGATTAAATTGGTGTGCTATAAAAAACTAGTTTAAGTAAATTATATGGTGTAATAAAATTATCAATTGGTACACAAGAAGTATACGTTACATAACTTAAATTTGTTAATTAACCAAAATTGGATTGAAACCGATACTTTGATCACATAAAAAGAAATTAATAAATTCCTGTTAAAAAGTGGGAGACAAGTGTGGTGTGACATTCATTACATTCGATCGCGAGCCAATTATATCGGTATCGGGGTAAGGCCCCGCAACATTGTGCCCAACCAGGCACGCGCTCGAGCGCAAAGGCGGGGAGTCGCCCAACGACGGCATCAAGGCCGCAACCTTTTTGGGTAACGGTGAAAGGCACCGCAACGGTCCGGGGCGGCGACCCTGAGGCATGACGGCCGCGCAAGGCCGCAACCGTTTATTGTTTTTAAATAATTAAGGTACAATTTTTTTGATTTATTTTATTTCATTTTTTTTAGTACATTTTTTTTTTATTTTATTTAAATTTTTATTCCAAATTTTTTAAATTTTTATATGAACATTTTTTTGTAATCGAGCGCCGGATAGCGGTCACGCGCTCGATGTGCATTGTTTCTCCCTCTCTCTCGTTCTCTCTTGTCGTGGTCCGGGTGGAGGGGAAGTTGTTTTTTTTGTTTTCTTTTAAAAAAAAATATAAATAAAATGAATTATTAAATTTTTTTTGGTGTGGTATGATGGGAGTGGAGACTCCCTCTGTGTCGGTGTAGTGTTTGCGGTCCCTTGGTGCCCGCATCCAATTCCGTAACCAAGGCTCGACCTCGTTTGAATTCGGATGGATGCGCGCACCAAGGCACCTCTACCGTTATTATTATTATTTTATAATTTATTTTGATTATTCGGTTCGTTCCTCAGGTTCCGGCCGACGAATTTCGGCGGAACATCGGGTTTTTATTATTTGCGTTATTTTTATTATTTTAAACTTTCTGTTAATCACGGTGTAGGCCAGGAGCCATGCATGCCTTAAACCTGTAGGCCAGGAGCCATGCATGCCTTAAACCCCACGACCCTAGCAATTCTCGCTGAGAACGTAGCCGGCAAAATATCACCGTGGAGGCCTCTGCATGGGCTTAAGTGAAATCTGCAGGTTGGCAGTAGCCAGCCTGTAACAAGTGTGTTATAATTGTAATAATTAATTGTTAATTTTGTGTTGTATAATAAATTGTGTTGTGTAAATAAATTGTGTGAGTTCAAATTTGAAAAAATCGTAACAATTGCAAAATCGTAACAATTGGTGACAGCGGTGTGATTGTGAATAATAAGAAAAATGAGGAGGAAGAAAAATGATTTCGAGTAGGAAAAATCGGATGAGATCAGTATGGATAAGAAAGAAAAGGACGTACAAACGGTGGTCGAAACAACACAAAACCCATCTGGAAGTTTCGATTTAGCGCAGTTGATGGCTGCTATGAATATGATGGGACAACAGTTGAAGCAACAAGGAGCGGACATTAAACAATCGAATGAGGAAATAAAACTGTCGAACCAGGACATTAAACAATCGAACGCGGATATTAAACATCAAATAGAAGACGGTCAAAAGAAAATGGACGAGAAGTTTCTGGAGTTATGTTCTACATTACACGGCGAAGTGGAAAAGCTGCAAACCGAGTTACACACAGAAATTCGAAATGTTAAAGGGGACGTTCAACAAAAATTTGAAATGGTTAACCAAAATATACAAACGGTTAAACAAGATCTACAAACCGAAGTGCAACGTCTCGAGAAAGAGCTTGAAGATGTCAAGGCGAATGGAACGACACAACAAGTGATCCAGACGGTTAATGCAGTTAAGTTAAAACCACCAACATTTGATGGAACAACATCCTTCAGTATTTTTAAGTTCCAATTCGAAACGGCGATTAAACAAAATCAGTGGAATGAAGAACAACGTGTTGGAGCGTTAATTGTGGCTCTTAAAGGCGAAGCGGCGGAAACACTACAAATCATTCCCGAGCAAGAACGGAACGTTTGCATCGGAATTATGAAGGCACTAGATCGAAAATATGGAAGTGACCACAAACGAGAAATCTATCGCATGGAATTGAAGGGTCGATACCAAAGAGGAGGAGAATCGCTACAGGAATATTCATCGGCAATTGAGCGGCTCGCGCATTTATCACATTCAAATATGTCGGCCGATTACATGGAGCGAATTAAAATAGATGCATTCATTGACGGTATTCGAGATCCTGAGACGCGCAGAGCGGTGATGTTGTCACCTAAGGCAACTTTCACGGAAACCATCGCTTGTGCGTTAACAAACGAAACTGCGCAAACCATCATCAAACCAGCAATGAAAATTCGTCAAGTGGAGATTGATTCCAGAATAGACACCGCACGGGCTACACCAAGGTTCAGAGATGGAAGTGGCAGGATTAAATGCTGGGTATGTGATAGGTCACATCTCACGGGACTGTTGGGAGATTAAGAAGAAACGAGCAAGATCGCCATCTCCTATGAAGCGTAGATCAAACGAGGAGCAGATAGAATCCAGAAGGGCGGGTCAGACGACAGCGGAGTCGTTAAACTAAAAAGAGTCAGTTTGCAGGGGCAGAAGCTGACTCCCACAACCGATTGCCCCATAACCTCCATCCATGTTTCGAGAATAGCAAGGAGCGGTGACAGCTTAACAATTGAAGCCGATATTGATGGGAAGAAATGCACGAACACGCTGGATACGGGAGCAACTCATACGATTGTTCGTGAGGATATTATCGATGGAATTATGGAACCAGCTAATGGAATGAAATAACGAACGGCGACTGGAGAAAATTCAGCAATAAAAGAAGAAAAGGTCGTAAAAATAAGGATTGGGCGAAATCACTTTCAACTCGAGGTGCTGGTTGCAGATATTGTAGATGAAGTCATCTTGGGGATGGACTTCATGAGAACGAATGGCTTCGTGGTGGATGTTGGACGGGTTGTATTAACCTATGATAATATCGAGTTGCCACTTCACGTTAGCGCTATAGGAGAAACGACCAGGCAAATTATAATGGATCATCGGGAGAAGCTGCCACCGAACTCGGAAACAATAGTATGGGCAAGATTGGAGGGAGGTTCTGGGTCACCCAGGTTGTGGGTTGTGGAAACCAATGAAGCGGAGAGCGGAGCCAGAGAAATTATGATCGGGAAAGTTCTGGTGAAACCAGACAGCGATAATAGAGTACTAATTAGGACTCTAAATCTCTCGGATAAGACGAAAACCATCAAGAAAGGGACAATAATCGGAAAATGCGAAGAAATATCTGCAATAGTGAAGTGCGAGCAGAAAAATCCGATTAATACGACTAACTTGCAAGGGCAGAAAGAGGTTGTAGAACAACTCATGGAGAAATGGACCGAAGATCTTACCATAGAACAGAAAAATTTGGCAAAACAATTGCTCGAGCGGTACATGCCAATATTCTGCTGTACATCGGACAGTAATGGGAGAACCACAATGGTAAAACATCGAATAGATACAGGAGCAGAAACGCCGATTCGCCAACCACCCAGGAGATTACCATTGGCAAAGCAAGGAGAAGTGGATCGAATGGTAAAAGATATGCAAGCAGTAGGGGTAATCCATGGTGTTTGAGACGCACACCAATCAAAAATTAATTAAAACACCTAACGGTAAATCAAACCACGTGTTTTTCTTCGAGAAAAATTGTGAACGGTACTCTACAAAGAGTTTAAGTGCATCCGTAATAATATTAAGTGATATAGCGAGGATTTTGTGTCAATAATGCCGCAAATAGATGTTTTATTGAAACACCGTTCGAATATTAAGAGAACTTTAACTAAGATCATTAATTATATCCAAATTCAGCGCGAAGTAGCACGCCCGACCTTAATATTGAACTCTTAAAAGTGCGGTTACGGCGAGTGGAGAATTTATTGACCGAGTTTCATCAAATTGAACAGGATATTAGTTTATTGAATCTAGATGATGAAAGTCAGCAAGATGAATTTGAGGATAAATATTATACGGCCATTGCTGCATTAAATAAATTAATTCGAAGAGCAAATTTGGCAATCGGGAACGTGTCTGTAGATTTAAACGATAGCCAAACCGAGCAAGCGCGGATCACAAACATAGATCCAGATGCATTTTCTCACCTTGGGTATAAAATGTTAAAATACAAAATGGTGTAGTGAAGTCCGATTGTGCTGGGGTAAGGAGTGATTGCGGTACTGATGTATAGAACGACCTTCCATATGGTTTTGTTGTAGAGATGAATTAGGCATACAGTGATTTTTTTTGTAACATGGCTAATGGCGCGTGCGGTCTATTGGAACCCCCCTCTTTCCTGACTGATTTGCTATCTCAAATAAAGTGTGCCGCCGTGTGCGCTGTTACATGACCAAGTCATACAGTTACAAATGGCGCCGAAACAGGGACCGAAAATGGTCTTATAATTGTTTAATTTTCAAGCATAATTAATTAACGTATGTAAAATGGAATATTTTTCTTAGGTGGCCCTAATAAGGTATCCTGGTAGCTTCACTACCTAACGATAACAGGCCCTAAAACCGCTTAGTTAACACGCGGTTTGTCTATCTTCTTTTAATTTGCCCTTCAGGTTTTTAAGCAAGCATGTTGTAGTGACTTGTCCGTTAATATATTTTTGTGTCCTGCTTTGACTATACTTGATTTTACTACCTGTTTAAATTACGTTATAAATTATACCTATTTTTAATTTTTGTGATTGAAGGTTTTTATACTTGTCCCGCAATTGACTATTCATGACTTGAATACCTTGTGGTACAGTATGTAGAGATTACTCACGAAAATTCTAAATAGTGTCGGTTAATTCATTTTTTTTATTTTTAGTTTACGCCATTACATGACCAAGTCATACCACGAAAGGACATAAGCACCGAAAAACTGAACCGATTTGTACCGATTCATAATTTTTGATGCTTGTATTCGCAGAAAACAAACAAATTACCCGCAAAAAAATTACACACACTAATATAAAATTGTATACTATACTCCTTATACGTATACAAAAACGTCATATGTCGTCCGTCGAATTTTGGAAAAAATCGACTCCCTAATTCGTAGAGAAGAGAAATACAGGACAAAACAAAAATATTGCGTTATGTGAATTAGGTTGTCAAAAAAATGCGTTATGTAGTTGTAGTTGCATTATGTGAATTTTTACGGATGTGAAGTTTCCAACAAAAACCAAAATCAACAAAAACACACACATACACAAATTTGTTAAATTAACAAAATAGTACACTGGGTAAAAAATTGTCACAAACACCAAATTATCAAAACACAAATGTTTTAGATACTTAAATATACAAATATAAACAACATTTGTTTAAAATTAAATATTTCATTCCATTTCAAAACACTAGATGTCAAATAACAAAAGTTATATAAACAATTATTTTTAACTAATAACTATTTTTAATGTGTGAATCAACAAACATTTCGAAATTTTGGGTGATCCACTTAAAAAAAATATTGGCCAGCTCACAGAGTTATTCCGCGGATGTCACCTATATGGCCAGTTAGCTTAGGAATTGCCCCATCGAACGACACTACCAGCATATGAATGCGATGATCAGAAAGGTTTTGTTGATGTGTGTGAATAAACAAAATTTCGAAATCTTGGATGGTCCACTGAAAAAAAAATATTTGGCCAGCTCACAGAGTTATTCCGCGGACGTGACCTATATGGCCAGTTAGCTTAGGAATTGCCCCATCGAACGACACTACCAACAAATGGATGCGATGATCAGAAAGGTTTTTGTTGATGTGTGTGAATAAACAAAATTTTAAAATCTTGGGTGGTCCACTGAAAAAAAAAATATTTGGCCAGCTCACAGAGTTATTCCGCGGACGTGACCTATATAGCCAGTTAGCTTAGGAATTGTCCCATCGAACGACACTACCAACATATGAATGCGATGATCAGAAAGGTTTTTCTAGATTTGTGTGAATAAACAAAATTTTAAAATCTTGGGTGGTCTACTGAAAAAAAAAATATTTGGCCAGCTCACAGAGTTATTCCGCGGATGTGACCTATACGGCCAGTTAGCTTAGGAATTGCCCCATCGAACGACACTACCAGCATATGAATGCGATGATCAGAAAGGTTTTGTTGATGTGTGTGAATAAACAAAATTTCGAAATCTTGGATGGTCCACTGAAAAAAAAATATTTGGCCAGCTCACAGAGTTATTCCGCGGATGTGACCTATATGGCCAGTTAGCTTAGGAATTACCCCATCGAACGACCCTACCAACATATGAATTCGATGATCAAAAAGGTTTTGTTGATGTGTGTGAATAAACAAAATTTCGAAATCTTGGATGGTCCACTGAAAAAAAAATATTGGCCAGCTCACAGAGTTATTCCGCGGACGTGACCTATATGGCCAGTTAGCTTAGAAAATTGCCCCATCGAACGACACTAATAAAATATGGATGAGAGGGATATAACTTTGTAAATGTGGAAAGAACTTTTATTACAAAATATTTGATATATTCTATTCCCGTTTGAAGTAATTTTTTTTTTAATTCTAAATTTGATGTAAGGTGTATTTTAAATTTATTAATTTAGTTTTCTCTTTATTTAAAGTGATAATATTTTTGGTAATTTTAATAGTGATTATTGTGAAATAGCAGTTGTGTTGGTTAACTGAATACATTGTTGATATAATTAGTATTTTTCCGTTTTATTCCTTTTCGTAATAAATATTCCGTTAGTTTTTCTAGAGGTGTTTTTAATAAATCTATAAATTCTAGTTTGTCGTCCATTTGTTTATCTTGTTTATGGTGGTCTTATCATTGAAGATTTTAAATTATCTAGGTGATTGAATTAGATGACCCGCGAATTGATAATAATTGATTGTTATTTATAGTTTGAAATCACTTTGGACGGCAGTCCAAACGAGTGACGAAAGCACCTAGTGTGCTGGAAGTCGAACGAAGTATATTATACAGCAAGTTTCGAACTTTTTCCCTTTGAGGCCGCCAAGATCATGTTATATACCATTGGAAAGGTCTTGAAAAATAAACCTAAATAATGTATAAAAGAATGAATTTCTACCAACATTGAGTGGAGATATGACCTTCCGAAAATTGCCGCAAAAAATCAGTTTTTCGGGTATAACTGCCCCAAAAATGCCCCAACTATTTTCTACCTGGCAAATTATGATTGTAGACCTCAATACCAATTCAAGGACACCTCAAACGTCCAAAGCGGATGGTTTTGACCATAGTTATGACAATTTTAAATTTTTCTATGACGTCACCATATAATCTTGCTTTGGTATATATGTTTGTTTGTCCGTACCTCTTTTATTTGATCTCATATTTTCAGGGGTTGTAGTACTTAAAAAACTAAGCAACTTTTGTTCTACAACTTTTTGATTTGGCCGCCATGTTGGCCGCGGCCGGCCCCTGAACGGCCATTTTTGGCCATTTTGCCACGTCCACAGTGCTGAATCTGTTCGACATACCCTGGACATATGCATATCGTTGGAAAGGTATTGACGCCAGCTATCAAATAGCAAAAAAAAGAATTCAAAAAATTATGTTAAAGGGTCATTTTGGCCAAAAAACTGAAAAATGCGAAATCGGCCGGCCACATTCGGCCAAATTGCTAAAAAATGAGCCCAAGACTTTTGGTTCATATTTTCAGGATTATTAGCCACAAATCTCTCCTACAATATGACATCAACCGTTTTTCCCAGAAAACTCGTATATTTTAGATATTGACCTCCATAACTTAAAAGCCACCTTATTTTTTTGCAAAATTTCATTTTTTGGCTCAAATGCACCCTAATATCGGTCCGTTGCGGTTCATAATGATAGTGAATCAACGTATTACAATGAAACAAATATAAATACATCATATTATTATCATTGCTAAGAGAATTTTTACCAGTGACTCTTTTTTCATAACAAAAAAAATGAAAAAACTGACAAATTGATGTGCTCGAAAAAATCACCAAAAACATTGAAAATTTCCTTGCATAAAATCGATATTTTTTTAATCTTTATGATGATTTCTTTAAAAAAATAGATCTTACCACTCCTCCCATCGCATGAAGATGGAATATCAGCGAGAGGGTAGCTACCATTAATTTTTTTTTTGTACCTAACAAACTAAAATATGTATATTTTATTGTATTGTTTAAGGGATCAAAAACGAATGGTAGCCGCATGCAGTTAGTGACAAAACAGCAAGAAACATGCAAACAAAATTGTTGAATTCCTCAATCGAATTTCTACCAAAAACACATCCATCTGGTCTAAATTTTTACTAGTCTGTAACATACACTAAAACCTAAACTACATATGTTCAGCCGATAGCCTACGAGAACCGGTTGTGTAATAAGATCACACCCGGCATGACCTGTTTGTGGCATGTGGTAAAGGATTCTGAAATAAAATCTACTAAAAGACTACAAAATGAAGATTGAAAAAATGCATGCAAAACAAAGAAATAGAATCGTCTACCACACACCAGAAACCGTACACCAGACCGTAGGCGACTATATAGGCAACAAAGATGCTTATAGAGTTCGGTTCCGACCTTTCCCGTCTTTTATATTTCATTTTTGTTTGTGTTAGTGTGATTTCACCGAAAATTTGTTTAAGCCGCAATTAAAATCAGTATCATAGGTAAACGGGGAAAGAATAGAAGAAAGTTATGATTTCTGTGAGATCAAGTGTGGAATAGAGCATTGTGCCTCATACACAGACGCACGCCACTGGAGTGACGAATATCGAGAGAAGAAGAACGACAGCTGTGTGAAAGTATGCGTAATTCGTTCTTCGCCTCTCGCTATTCGTAATTTCAATGCCACGCGTCTGTGTATGAAGTCGTATTCATACGACGGATAAAAATCTCGGATTTTTCTATCCCAGATTTTTTTTTTCAATTTTTTTGTATGAAAAAAGCGTGTCTGTTGTATAATTTACGTGATGTAATTGGTTAGAACGATGGAATAGAAAAATCCCGGATTTTTATCCGTCGTATGAATATGACTTAAGCCGTATACATACGTCGGATAAAAATCCGGGATTTTTCTATCTCATCGTTTTAACCAATTACATCACGTAAACTATACTACAGACACGCCTCTTTTCATACAAAACAGTTGAAAAAAAATCTCGGATGTAAAAATCCCGGATTTCCATCCGACGTATGTATACGACTTTAAGGCACAATAACACGTAGCGGCCACTTGTGTGCTATCGAGTGTGTATGAACTGTTTTGACTGACAACAATAAAACGAATCGCAATTCAATTTATTTTCAATTTGCCGTGCCAAAATCATTGAACAGCGCGTTGTTGTTCAACATTCCGAAAAATCGTTAGCAATCGTTATTCTTGACAGCTAGAAAGCAAAATGTAAACAAACGCGCCAAATGCACTAACATTCCGAAAAATCGTTGACAAATCGAATGCAATTGTTTTTTTCGGCACAAATTTGATATCAGAAATTTTGTGAATTGAATTCGGCTTTAGTCACTCGAACATTTACCTCGTTAAGGGGTTTTTTATTTTAATAAATTACGTAAATTATATTATATGTTTTCGGTTGGTAATTTAACGTGAAGTTTAGGACCAAGTGTTTAAAGTTTAGTTTAAAAAGTGAACAGCAAGAGTTTCGTTTATTCGATTGTAATAAAATTATAATTTTTATAACTTATTACTGTGCATTTCTTAAAAATAACATTAACTATAGTTAATTTAAATTAAGAATAAGATAATTTCTTTATTTTTAATAATTTTCTGTCTCATATTGGTTTTACTTATCATCTAAAATGAAGAAAAAATTTAATTATAAAAAAAATAGAGGCAAGATAACTGCTGAAAATATTTACAATGCGTTAATTAATAATAATGAGATACCGGAAGATTTTAAATTTTCTAGATCGAGTACATCTGAAATGAGTAGATTGTGCCAGATAATGCATGTTACAAACAACCGTAGTAATATTTGTAAGTTATACAGCAACAGTTTAGGCAACAACTTTATCCAACGCGAATCTAAAAATTCAATGAATCATGAAAATATGGATACTGAGCCTAACGTGCATATTATTCCGTTATTATCTGATGTCAATTTTGCCTCAAGTACGAATATATCAGAAGGTGATTTTGATTTTGATTTGTGCAAGGATACAAATATTTCACCCGATCCTAATGGGAACACATTCGAATTTATTGATCTTTCTATTACAAAATCTCGCAACGGAAAGCACAGCAATATTGAATCGACTTGGAGTCTTAAATACGAAATCCAATTAACCGAAAATATTGAATTTTTCAGCAAAGAAGAAATTCGTGAACTGATTCATCGAAATTTAGAATCTAAGAGAAACGCATGTGTATTGTCGATTCAAACCATGCACAAATTTTCTAAAATTGATAAAAAAATAGTTGTGTACGGTTCATGTAAAGATATGTTGCATAAACAAAAATATAAAATCGAATTGTTTAAAAATAATAACAACTTGCGGGTATATACTAAAGGAAACGATAAATTCATTCATTCTGGTGATAAAGTGTACAGACAATATAGAGGTTTACGTCGAGATACAATGAAGGAACTGTCTAAAAATAAAAGCGCTCATGTTACTTACTTGGACTTGGTAAGCACCACTAATTTGGAATTATTCAAAATAGGAAATACTCAAGATATGACAACTCCTCACGTTTTAAGAAAAATAAAATCTGAATTCTATAAAACTAATGACTTGGTTCAGGATTGTGACATGGTCGATATTTATTTTCAATGCTGCATGCAACCTCTAACAAATCGGTATGTATATTCAGTGAGCGAACCTTTACAGATAGTGCTCTTAAGAAATCAACAAATTAATTTATTAAAACATGACGAAGTGAGAGCGATTCATTTTGATGCCACTGGTGGAATTGTTAAAATCCCTACATGCCATGAACATAACTACAAACGAATTTTGTATTATGCCTGCGCGATCAAAATAAATTTTAACATAATTCCCATAGCTGAATTTATTTCATGTCAGCATGATGTCTATACAATTAGCAAGTTCCTGTCGGATGTAAAGAAGGAAATGGAAATTAATATTAAGCACGTGAAAGGCTACTATTTTGTAGTCGATTGGTCTTGGGCTTTAATGAATTCGGTGAATTTTGCATTTAACGCTCTGACTATCTCGGAATACCTAGAAATAATTTTTAATTTTTTAGAAAATAATGTTGAATTAAAAAAACAAATAACTCCCATTTTCATTTGTTGTTCACACTTTATAAATATAATCACAAAACAAATAGCAAAAAAAATTTCTAATATTAAAGCAAACCACAGAAATCTTATTCTAGATTTTTTTGTGCCATTCTTTGTGCGCCTTCCGTAAATATCGTAGATGAACTGTTTCGTCAGTTTTGCTACATCATGTGTTCTCCTAATATAAATACAACAAGCAAATTAGCTTATAAAAATTTTACGAAAAATTTAGGTGAAATTTATAATAATAAATATGCGGGTACTGAAGCTTGTAAATCAGAAGATATGATTAATTCTAATATCAACACATGGCCCGCGGACACTGAAAACCCTTTTTATAGAAAATATAACAGTATATACCAAGAAGTAAAACATAATATAAGCCAGGAAAGCGGAGACAACATTAACAATTTTTACTGTGACGCCTTCGTCCAGTATACAATTAAAAAATATTTTTCTTATATTATTTTGTGGGCAAATTATTTCTCAAATATTTTTGGGGTTCAAGGAAACATTTCAAATGCAATAATTGAAAATTGGTTTCATGTTGTCAAAAACCATTACCTAAATAATAAAAAAATGAAAATCGGGCGCGTGGTAAATACATTAAAATTCAGATGTGAACAGAGACTTAAATCCATTGATATGCCGGAACCTCTCATGAAAACCTTAAAGGACAACAAACGCAAAAAGATTAATTGTATCCCAGATAGTAAGGAAAATGAAGAACAATGGAATAAAAAAATGCGTAAACAGGACAATTTTTCAAAACATATGGGACAAAAGGTTTTAAATCGATATGAAAATAATCAAAACATTTTTAGTTCAAATCAGAAATTTAAAAACAAAATAAAAAAAGTTAATGTCGAACGCATTCCCTTACTAAAGAATGGCTTTTCGATGAAAAGCGGTAACAATTCCGTAACTCTTACAAATTCTTGCGGATTTGATGCACTGACCGAAATATTTATATGTATTGCAAACGACTTAGACTATTTGAATTTACATTTTCAAGAAAATAATAATGATTACTTTAAATTTATTACACAAATCATATGTGAAGGAAAGATGTCGGACGACTTATATCAATGGAGAACAAATTTATTGCTTCAGGCGTTCCAAGAGTTAAATGCTATTACAGAAGACGAAACTGGCACTCAATTAAATGCAGAATGTCAGATAACGTTCTTAATTAACAAATTCATACCTTCACCAACCGATGTGTACCAAAAGTGTGAAATTGAAAGCACTATACGATTGCGAAAATCATTAAGTTGCTACCTACCATTCGACATATTTAACGTCAATGAGAATACTATTCGCAATGTTCAAACTTCTTTGTCTTTCGGATCTCTTACATGTTTTGAGTGTGGAGCTAATATAAAAATTCACAAAATTATAAGCAAATACGGTATGGCAATAGCAGACACACAATCACTCCATAATTTAAATTACTCAATACAAATATGCGAAATTCAGAAAGAAATTAATTTAAATGATGAAGTTTTCTTTCTTAAGGCATTTATAAATTTCAATTATAACATTAAACATTACACAGCATTTGTACATCGGCCCAATAATCGCTGGGAAATCTACGATGATTTAAAAAAATTTCCAACTGAAACTAAAGATAAACTGCGGGTTAATCCGGCAATATTGTTTTACTGTAAAAAATAATTTAATTATTAAATTAACAGTGCTCAATATGATCAAAAATATATACGATACAATTAGTTACAATAATGGAACTCACGGTAAGCTAAAAAAATTATTAAATTTTTAAGCGAAATTAAAGTGGGTTAGGTGGGTGGGAAAAGAGGGAAGCGAAGTCCGAGATTCAAACCTCCACGTGGTGCTTCCTGGGTTACGCCAGATGAATCAGGCATAAAGTCATGCGAGCGTAGAAACATTCCAGTGAGTTGGACCTTAAGCTAAAATAAAGGTTTTAAAACAAGTTCATAACATATGGATGCGATTATCAGTGCAATTCACACACATCAAGAAAACCTTTCTGATCATCGCATTCATATGTTGGTAGTGTCGTTCGATGGGACAATTCCTAAGCTAACTGGCCATATAGGTCACATCCGCGGAATAACTCTGTGAGCTGGCCAAATATTTTTTTTTCTAGTGGACCATCCAAGATTTCGAAATTTTTTTTATTCACACACATCAACAAAACCTTTCTGATCATCGCATTCATATGTTGGTAGTGTTGTTCGATGGGGCAATTCCTAAGCTAACTGGCCATATAGGTCACATCCGCGGAATAACTCTGTGAGCTGGCCAAATATTTTTTTTTTCAGTGGACCATCCAAGATTTCGAAATTTTGTTTATTCACACACATCAACAAAACCTTTCTGATCATCGCATTCATATGTTGGTAGTGTCGTTCGATGGGACAATTCCTAAGCTAACTGGCCATATAGGTCACATCCGCGGAATAACTCTGTGAGCTGTCCAAATATTTTTTTTCCAGTGGACCATCCAAGATTTCGAAATTTTGTTTATTCACACACATCAACAAAACCTTTCTGATCATCGCATTCATATGTTGGTAGTGTCGTTCGATGGGACAATTCCTAAGCTAACTGGCCATATAGGTCACATCCGCGGAATAACTCTGTGAGCTGGCCAAATATTTTTTTTTTCAGTGGACCATCCAAGATTTCGAAATTTTGTTTATTCACACACATCAACAAAACCTTTCTGATCATCGCATTCATATGTTGGTAGTGTCGCTAACTGGCCATATAGGTCACATCCGCGGAATAACTCTGTGAGCTGGCCAAATATTTTTTTTTTCAGTGGACCATCCAAGATTTCGAAATTTTGTTTATTCACACACATCAACAAAACCTTTCTGATCATCGCATTCATATGTTGGTAGTGTCGTTCGATGGGACAATTCCTAAGCTAACTGGCAATATAGGTCACATTCGCGGAATAACTCTGTGAGCTGGCCAAATATTTTTTTTTCCAGTGGACCATCCAAGATTTCGAAATTTTGTTTATTCACACACATCAAGAAAACCTTTCTGATCATCGCATTCATATGTTGGTAGTGTCGTTCGATGGGACAATTCCTAAGCTAACTGGCTATATAGGTCACGTCCGCGGAATAACTCTGTGAGCTGGCCAAATATTTTTTTTTTCAGTGGACCACCCAAGATTTCAAAATTTTGTTTATTCACACACATCAACAAAAACCTTTCTGATCATCGCATCCATATATTGGTAGTGTCGTTCGATGGGGCAATTCCTAAGCTAACTGGCCATATAGGTCACATCCGCGGAATAACTCTGTGAGCTGGCCAATATTTTTTTTAAGTGGATCACCCAAAATTTCGAAATGTTTGTTGATTCACACATTAAAAATAGTTATTAGTTAAAAATAATTGTTTATATAACTTTTGTTATTTGACATCTAGTGTTTTGAAATGGAATGAAATATTTAATTTTAAACAAATATTGTTTATATTTGTATATTTAAGTATCTAAAACATTTCTGTTTTGATAATTTGGTGTTTCTGACAATTTTTTACCCAGTGTACTATTTTGTTAATTTAACAAATTTGTGTATGTGTGTGTTTTTGTTGATTTTGGTTTTTGTTGGAAACTTCACATCCGTGAATTTTTGCGTTATCTGAACATGCAATAAGTGGATTTTTACTGTATATTCTTTTCTGTTCGTAATTATATACTTATTTCAAATCCACCAGTAAATTACGCTAAACAGAAATTGAATAATGTAGGTAAGTAATTTTTATATAAGAATTTTAAATGTGAAATGTCATTTAGTTCTTTGAAAACTTCATCGCATCATAAAACAATGTTAACAATTTGAGAACAATAAGAATTTGCAACATTTCTTTTTATTATAATACGCTGTGCATTTCCATGTCATTTCCATGACAAGGTGTTAAACATGAAACTTCAACATATTGTACAAAATATAAAAAATAAGAATAATGAACTCTCTATAAATTTTTAATAATAATTATAAAATATGTTGAAAACCGTGCGCGATCTTATTATACATATTTGAAATTTAATAATAAAAAACTAAAACATATATTTAAAGAATACAAAAAAAAGATTATTAAAGAGATAAAGAAATATGTTGAAAATAATATTCATATATGTATTTAAATATTGTATATAACCCAAAATTATTCCTTGCTCTTGATATAACGTTCGATAATAATAAATAGCGCCTCAACATTGCAAAAATTATCCATATAGTTATCCGGTTATTTAAATAAACAGCACACGATCTTTTCTGTGCTGAATTGAATTTTGCTCTTATCCTTTCGTTTTCGTACTCTTTATTATTTTTAATTTTGTACTGCAGAACGTTTTACGATAATAAATACAATGTTTTTTAAACTTTTACAATCGACGAAAGTTAAATTCCACTGGAGCAGGTAAGCCGTGAACTTTTAAAATAAATATACATTTTTACAATCCCTTAAAGCAGGCTTTTTAAATGACCAATTGCTGTTACTTTCTTGACAGAATAAATACCTGCCGAGAGCTGAAAATATTCGTTTCTTTTAGAAATGACGTCATGTAAATTTTCAGGTCGATCAAACCTCGTTTAGGGGCGGCTCAAATTGGGTTTTTGCAGAAAATATACTAAAACGACCCTTACGTGCGTTTCCATTTGATATTACTTTGCAATTATTTGCAATCGGTTTCTTCGATAGCACACATTCAAAATAATTCCGTATCGGTATATACATTTTTATACAAATCCATAAAAAAATTACAAAGCGATTTGCAATCAAAAGTAGTCGGGCATACAACATTTTGCTTTGCAAATTTTGCATTTACAAAACGAAATCGAAAATTTCCCAATATTATAAAGGGAAATTTTCGACCCTGCAATAAACACAACAACAAACATTATTGTGTTATGTCAAAATGTTTTGCTAATAAATGGCCGTAGATTGATTTGAATAATAAACGTCTTTGTTTTTCAACTATTGTTTGTTATTTAATATAAATAATTGTTTTAATTGGATTAAATTGTTGCTCCCATAACAAAATGAATATATTTAACAGCGAAGCTCGTCGCTTAGTAGTTTTTCTTTGTTGTAGGTAGATCTTAGTTTTGCTGCCATTATTTGGAAATTGTATTGTGGTCATTAACCAAAAATCTATTATTCATTAGTTTTGTTTATGTTGTTAAAACGAGATTTGTTTTGGGAAACATCAAAATTATTCATATCCCTTTTTCAACCAAAAAAAATTGGCTCTATTAAGTCCAAACCACACAAATGTGTGAGTAAAAAATCATAGTATGTAATGGCGTTTTTGATAAAAAATTTCGCTTGATTTTAAGTACAACCAACACATTTGTTTGTATAGTTATAGTGTTTTTTACGGACGTAAATAAGTTTGAAAGGAATGCACAAATGTTAAGTTGGTTGAAAACACATACGAAAATAAATTTTTGATATGATCCTTTTGCCGGGATATACAAATAAAAATAACACACAAATACAACTGCATGATACAAAAATTTCCCTGATCTTCCCATATTTGCAATCATGTTAAATGGAAACCGATAGTTAGTAACGTTTACCTTCAGCTCGGTAAAGTAATAGCCTTGACAGACTAAGGTTTAGCTAGACGCGTTTAGTTAAACTACTTTAGTTAATCTACTGCAAAACCAATTAGGCTGACACACTATGAAGTTTAGCTAACCCTGTTTCAATAATAAAATACGGTAGCGCTATATTTGTCCGGAAACGGTATTAAACAAATGTCATTGTAAAGTATGTTTTAGGTTTTATGTCAGTGTGTTTGTGATTTTAGTTTTTAATATGTAGTGCAAAATTTTATTTCGGTTCTGTTTTTGTTATGTCGTTGATATGTTCTTTGTACCTTTCTGGAAAGCTTCTACCTGTTTGTCCGATGTAAAATTTTAGGCATTCGTCACATGTTAATTTGTATACTCCCATGTCTATTTTTCGGGGTGTTTTAAATTTATGTTTCTGTTCTAATTTATTACTATTTTTCATAGGTGGTTGTGTTTTCAAAAGATGTTCATATTTGTTTGTTTTCTATTTTTAAGGGAAATTATATAGTGACTTGTAAGTTATTTATGGGGGTTGCAAGTTATCTTTTTATTTGTTGTTTTTGCTATTAATGTGTCGTTGGGTCAAATATATTTCTGCTATTGCACCTGATAGTGGACTTCCCTCCCCAAGGCAAAAAAAGGAAGTTATGTTATGTATATAGCCACAGATTAAAAAAAAATATGAGTTCCAAATAGCATATAATGGTATATTATCCGGCACTAGAAGTCAAATATGGTATCAGTGGTACTTTCTTTGCGATGGTATTATAATATGCACTATACGGTAAGTGAAATGCACAAATGTGTATGTTGGTCCAAAATACACCCAAAAATTAATTTTCGACATGATTCGTTTTCATTACACACACAATTGTGATGGCAGGAAGGAAAAGGAATTTAACCCTTTCCCGACCCGTATACACAATTCTGTATGTAAAATTCGATTACGAGAAACGAATGTGTGAAACATAGTATTATGTGTAAATTGAAAACCACAATACACATTTGTGTATATCACAACACTAGGTTAGGTTAGGTTAGGTTAGAGTGGCTGCTATCGCACACTTAGGCCAATAATGGCCCATTGTGATACCACAGGATCCAATCTCCCCTTACTCCCGCTGAAACCAACCAGAGCTACTGATGTAGCGTAAAATATCTCGCACCCCAAAGTCCGCGAGTTCAGAAAGGCTGTCCATGTTGTACACACCCAAGTACCTATGTCTTTTGTAGGATAGTGCTGGACACGAGCATAGGAAGTGAACTAACGTCTCTTCCTCCTCTTCGTCCATACAACTTCTACAAAAGTCATTCGTCTCTAGACCCAGCCTTCTCGCATGTTCCCCAAAAAGGCAGTGTCCTGTCAGTATCCCTACGACCAATCCTAAATCTCGTTTTCCCAGGGATATAAGTGCCTTGGAGCGCCGCACGTCCAGTTTTGGCCAAACCTGTTTTGCTACCCTGCACGTGAGAGTGTTGGTCCACCTCTCATCTGTCAAGGCGATTGCCTTTTTACTGAGCGTCAATTTAAGCGCTGCTATAGGCCTCCCCAGACCTGCCCTTTCCGGTTGCATCTGGAGAGTCGTACCGTACCTAGCTAGTTCGTCTGCCCTGCAGTTTCCCGTGACGTCCGAGTGACCAGGGACCCAGATTATCTGGATACTGAAATACTCGCTCATCTCATTAAGAGATGATCGGCAATCCAGCGCCACCCGTGACTTCAGAGAAACCGCCTCTAGTGACCTGAGTGCCGCTTGACTGTCCACATAAATCGCGATATCCCTAACAGATACCACGTTATGCTTCAACCATGTCACGACTTCCCCTATCGCCACCACTTCAGCCTGGTACACGCTGCAGTAGTCAGGGAGACGAACAGAAATATTAACATTAAGCTTCTCACAGAAGACTCCGGCTCCTACTTTGCCGTCTAGCTTAGAGCCGTCCGTGAAAAATTGCAGTGCCTCGTTTTCCATTATTGATCCGTTCCTCCAGGATTCCCTAGAAGGACAGATGATCCGGAAACCTATATCGAAGCACAACGTTGGTTTAATATAATCTAGATTCACCAGTTCTTCCCCTAGTGATCCAACTATCGTCGAGTGTCCCGCCTGAAGACACTTCCACTGAGAGACAGCCGAGAGCCTTGTAGCCACATTGGCTGCCATCTGCTTACCAAAAAATTCGATTGGAATAAGATGGAACATAACCTCTAAAGCGCGTGTAGGTGTTGTCCTAAGCGCCCCGCTTATAAGCATACAGGCCGTTCTTTGCACCTTCTCCAACATCCTTATATAGGTTACCTTTTCCAGAGCTGGCCACCACACGCCCACCCCGTACATCAGCACAGGCCTTACCACTGCGGTATAGAGCCAGTGTACCAGCTCTGGTTTCAAACCCCATTTCTTCCCTATGGCGTGTCTACACGAGTAAATGGCTACATTAGCCTTATTCACCCTTTCTACAATGTTAGGCTTCCAGCTGAGCTTACTGTCCAAGATTATGCCCAAAAATCTCGCTCTGTCAGCAAAAGCCAGTCTAATGCCGTTCACGGTAGGAGGGCTAACTACCGGAATTTTATATTTCTTAGTAAATAGTACCAGCTCTGTCTTGGAGGGGTTGATCCCTAATCCACATTTGCTGGCCCATTTCGTAACGATCAGGAGTGCATTCTGCATAACATCCCTAATCGTATCCAGATATTTGCCTGAGACAGCTATTGCTACATCATCTGCATACGCTACAACCCCTATACCCTCTTTCTCCAGTTCCAACAGCAATCCATTCACCACTGCACTCCAAAGAAAGGGGGACATTACTCCTCCCTGCGGAGTTCCTCTAACCACCCGCCTTCTAATGGTGGACTCTCCCAGTTCAGAGATAATAATCCTGCTTACCAGCATCTGATTTATCAACCTACTTATAGGATAATCCACCTTCAGAAATGACAATCCTTCCATGATCGCCTCCGTTTTTACATTATTAAAGGCACCCTCAATGTCGAGAAATGCTACCATACAATACTCTTGCGAGTAAATTGACTTCTCAATCATGCGTACTAGATCGTGCAGAGCTGTGTCCACCGACTTTCCCTTACAGTACGCATGCTGCGACATTGCCCAATTCCTTGGCTCAACTTTTGTTCGAATAAGTACGTCTATCAATCTTTCCATGGTTTTCAACATAAAGGATGATAGAGTTATAGGCCTCAGGTCCTTTGGATAAGCCTGTGAGCTTTTTCCCGATTTCGGGATAAAAACCATTCTGACCTCCGTCCATTTCCTGGGAATATAGACCAATTGCAGACATCCTCTGTAGATAACCTCCAGCCAGGGGAGGATAACTGCAGAGTTTCTTTGGATCTCTGCTGGTATAATCCGATCCGGGCCCGCCGATTTATAAGGCTTAAAACCGTTCAGCGCCCACAGGATTCGTTTCCTGTCCACGATGCCATCCACATCTGTTAAAGGTGTTCCTCGATGAGCTTCAGGCTCCATCAAGTCATCAATGCTTCCCGGAAAATGGGTCTCAATGAGAAGCTCCAATGATTCCGCACTTGAAGATGTCCATAACCCGTCCGGCCTAATTAAGTAACTAGGACTGGTTGGGTTGGTAGATAGAATTTTCCTAAGGCGAGAAGTCTCAGAGACTTCCTCCATTCTACAACAGAAGAGTCTCCAAGACCCCCTTTGTGCCTTCCTCAACTCTTTTTTGTATTTTCTCAGGTCTTCCTTATAGGAATCCCAATCCCTGGTGTTCTTAGCCTTATTAAAGGCTGTCCTACACACTCTCCGATAGGTTCCCAACTCCGTGGTCCACCATGCCGGTTTCTGCCTGCCCCTAGGTTTTATCAGGGGACACGCAGCGTTAAATGACAGATTGCATGCTTTTGTGACAATATCAACCATGTCATCTAATTCCTCTACTGTCGCCGGAAGTCCAGGAACCTCCAGCGGCAATAGTTCCTTCAACACCTCCCCATATTTGTTCCAGTTTGTCCTTCTGGGATTCCTAAAGGCTTTCCGGGCAACAGGTTTGATGTTGAGGTTATATGTAATATATCGGTGATCAGAGAATGAGTGCTCCTTCGCCACTCTCCACCCACTGATCATATCAAAAATTGTTTCTGACGCACAGGTTACATCTAGAACCTCCTGTCGATTTCTAACAATGAATGTTGGTTCACACCCAATATTGCAAACTACGAGGTTAGTATTTAATAAGTAATCAAAAAATAACTCACCTCTTTCGTTAATGTCTGTGCTTCCCCAGATTGTGTGATGCGCGTTTGCATCACATCCAAGTATCACACCTACCTTTTTCAGACCTGCTTCCCGGATCAGTTCCCCCAGATTATCCGGTGGAACCTCCTTTTCATGATCCATATAGGCTGAGGCTAGCCATAGTTTTTCACAGCCTACCTCAGCGCTCACCGCTGTAACGTCCCCGCTACTAAATTGTGGAAGAAGAAAAATATTCAAATTATTTTTCGCTAAGATACACGATCTGATCTTTTCAGAATTGCTTGAGTATAATACTTTATACCCTTTCATTCTGAGGCCACAAATTCTGTTATTGTTAATCCAAGGTTCTTGGATTAACACCAAGTCCTCATCTGACTTAGTCAGTCTGAGCACGAGAGCTGCCGAGGCAGCCTTCGTGTGATGTAGGTTTATTTGTACAATGCTAATCATTGTAATGGACCTTACTCACCTCTTCCTGCACTCCCTGCATCAGGATAGTGCAATTTACCTCATTGTTCCGGACGCTGTCTTCCTCTCGTCGAGATCCTGACAGGATGTCCCCATCAGGCTCCAGAGAGAGGAGGCTGCCTCCCATCACCAACTTCCCTTCGTCCGAAATATCGGAACGGCTACCCTGGTCGTCCTCAGTCCGCTTGACCATTTCCTGCCGGGTCCGTTCGCCGTCGCCCCCAGGCTGTCGTCTTTCTTATAAACTTTAAGAGTGATCGATCCGAAACCGAAGTTGATCACTCCCTTAGATCTAGCAAGGGAAGCCAAGGATTCCTTATTGACCAGCATGATTGCCAATCTGAAGCCCCCCCTGGCCTCCTCCTGCTTCACAATCCTCCATCCTTCATCACAACACTAACTATAATAATAATAAAATAATTGATGTTATCAAAAACAAATAATTAACATGTTATATAATTTATGTGTTATCAAATTATTATGTTTTTTTTCAAGAATTCCCATTTACTAGGATCCGTTAAATTACGGACAACCTACCAAGTAATGCAAAAAAAAACTCGAAAGTGATAACTCAAAAAGTAAGCGGCATCTATCATTGTATCACAGTACTAAATGGCATTGTCCTATTTATAAATTTTAACATTCATGCGCTCTCGCTAAACCCATTTTTATGCGATAAACATCAAAATATTGAGAGATTTGTGCACTAAACCGGTTCAGTTACTAAACCTAAAACAAAACTCGTTTAGCTAATCTCGAAGTTGACACATTAAGAGATAAACTCGAAAAAATGATTAAACGCGTTTAGTTAATCACTTAGGATTAAACGCGTTTAGTTAATCAGTCTGTGAAGGGTATAATGCAGCGGTTGATTTTGTTCAAAATTCGACAGACGAAACATGACGTTTTCTTATACGTATAAGGAGTATAGTCTACAATTTTATATTAGTGTGTGTAATTTTTCTGAAGCTATGTTCGTTTGTTTGTTTTCTGCGAATGTAATGTGAAATTCTATTTACTTTCGAGTATTTCCAATGAAAACGTGATGTTTTTTATTTCAAACGTACTGCAGAATCGAATGCGTGTGTTCTAAGAAGAAAAAATTGAATTCCGTCGATTACAACGCCATCTATCATGAACCGAACAAAATATTTCATTCAAATCATATGTACTTTTAGTCGTAGAATCCGTATCTGCAATACAAAATATGGCTTCCTATCTTAGTTTAAAAAACCTACAAAGCGGGGGGTGGAGGACTATTTTTTTGCGCTAATGTATTTCCCCCGCGGTATGATTAAATTTTGATTATGGACATTTTTTCCGTAGAGTGGCTATTTTACGAGATATTTGATCGTGCCAATTTAGAAGAAACACCAGGTATATTTCCGAACGAATATTCGTCACATGTTTATTAATGAACGATTAAATTTTTTTATTTTCATTTCTTTTTTTTTCATTTCTGATTCAAAGACAAACATTTTATTTCGCAACATAAAATTTTTGCCGTTGAATCCGAACGATTTGACATACTCACCAGACCGAACTGAATAAGTTATTCGGTTAAGATAATTTATCCATTGTCGAGGTGTGGCTCCGCCCCGCTTAATTTGCCACTTCTGGTTTTCCAATATTGAAAAATCAAAGCGAAATTTCTTCATTTTAACACGGTACTTTGTCTGCGCCCATTAAAAATCTTTTTTATGCCTTTAATAGACTGTTTCGTTTATAATCTCATCTTAAGCTCGATTTGGAGCTCTATACTCTAATAGCCTCACTAATTTGCTTTGTTCAGATGGGTGAATTTTAAATTACAGAAGAACTCTAAGTGGAAACAGATGTGATCACTGTTATAACTGAGGCATTGGGAACTGTAACTCAAACGACTGCAATAACTACGTCACAAGCATGCTGATGAAGCTACCGCAAGCACTTGACAGGCAGCCTCTTCATTAGAATATTAAAACTAATACGACAAAACCGATTTATTTTAATTGTTTAATTTGTTTTTAAAAAAGTTTAATTTGAATTTGAAAAAGTTGAATTTAATATATAAAAAGTTTATTTTTAAATAGAAAATGTTTAGTACATATGAATTTGAAAATGTTTTATTAGTTTTGGAAAAGAGTAACTTTGTTTTGGAAAAGGTTGCCATTGAACTTTAAATGGTTTAGTTTGGAATTGAAATCCGATAGCTGTAATCATAAATGAAAATCGTTAGTTCGAGAACGTGTAAACATATGTAATTAAATAAGTTAAAATTATTAATTTTTAAAAATAATTAACTAAATTTATAAAATTAAATTCAAACATTCAAGTTTTTCCAAAGCACCAAATAAATATTCGCCATATACTCTCGAACGTCATATAAATAATTCTAAATGTGTCAGTTTTCACGAGTATTGAGAGCAACACGTACAAGTGGCGCAGTGGTTAAAGCTTCGGCACTTGGACCGGGAGGTACTAGGTTAGAATCCCTCCAGAGGCAGGATGTAAGGCGAATTTTCTTCATCGATTACGATCGGTGATGATAATAAACACAACTTAGACCCTCAGTTGGGGTGCAGAATTCCGACCCACCTTCCATGTCAGTGTGCAGGTTGACATGGAGCTTGCAACGTGCAGGTGGTATACTGTAATTATGTGAGTAGGTGAATAGGTGGGTGTGTGCGTGAATGAAAGGAGGAGTATTAATTGACAATAATTCCATTGGATAATTAATACTTTCTTTATACAAAAAAAAAACACAGAACTTGCATCTGATTGGCGATTGTCTCCTATGTTTACCTCACTCATTCAGTAAAAAATATGTTTCTTATCAACAAAGAAACCATGGGAAAAGTTGTATTTTTGTCACAGTGAAAGTGATACCTTTCGTGAACATTGTTAAACTGAGTGCTCTTAACCTGCACCGACCATATTAGCCCGCCTCAATGAAACCTGTACTATAATTTGTTACACATTTATTACAATTTATTACAACAAATCCCGATTTTATTACAGTTACCGTTTTCGAGGATCGAGTGGTCGGTTTAGCTTGTAATTAAACCTACACCGCCAAAAATGTAACTTTTGATGTAGCTGTGATATCGGGATGGTTCTTGGACCAGAATTTATTACAAATTAATTACATTAATTAAATAGTTCAAGATCAACCCTATAACTTGACTAAGGGTAAATGCCACCCCAAAAGATTATTTATGACAAAAACATCGATTTTACCAACATTAATAAATTATTACACCAGACCGCCACCAGATATTGAGTCAAATGTTACTCCTTGGATCTTGTGAAGGGCAGATCAACCTTATCCAGGTGTGTAATAAATTATCTTTGTGTCAGGTTACACGAAATTGGCTCCAAACCGTGAAGGGTTCAAACGTCTATTTTAAAGTTCAATTTTATCACCTTCCACAATTTATTACACCAAACCGCCACCAGATATTCAGTCAAATGGTACTCCTTGGACCTTGTGCAGGGCAGATCAACCTTATCCAGGTGTGTAATAAATTATCTTTGTGTCAGGTTACACAGAATTGGCTCCAAACCGTAAAGGGTTCAAACATCTAATTTAAAGTTCGATTTTATCACTTTCAACAATTTATTACACCAGACCGCCACCAGATATTAAGTCAAATGTTACTCTTTGGACCTTGTGGAGGGCAGATCAAACTTATTCAGGTGTGTAATAAATTATCTTTGTATCAGATTACATGGAATTGGCTCCAAACCGTAAAGGGTTCAAACGTCTAATTTAAAGTTCGATTTTATCACCTTCAACAATTTATTACACCAGACCGCCACCAGATGTTGAGTTAAATGTTACTCCTTGGATCTTGTGGAGGGCAGACCAATCTTATCCAGGTGTGTAATAAATTATCTTTGAGTCAGGTTACACAGAATTAGCTCCAAACCGTAAAGGGTTCAAACATCCAATTTAAAGTTCGATTTTATCACCTTCAACAATTTATTACACCAGACCGCCACCAGATATTGAGTCAAATGTGACTCCTTGGACCTTGTGGAGGGCAGATCAACCTTATCCAGGTGTGTAATAAATTATCTTTGTGTCAGGTTACACAGAATTGGCTCCAAACCGTAAAGGGTTTAAACGTCTAATTTAAAGTTCGATTTTATCACCTTCCACAATATATTACACCAGACCGGCACTAGATATTCAGTCAAATGTTACTCCTTGAACCTTGTGGAGGGCAGATCAACCCTATTCAGGTGTGTAATAAATTATCTTTGTGTCAGGTTACACGGAATTGGCTCCAAACCGTAAAGGGTTCAAACGTCTAATTTTAAAGTTCGATTTTATCACCTTCAACAATTTATTACACCAGACCGCCACCAGATATTCAGTCAAATGGTACTCCTTGGACCTTGTGGATGGCAGATAAACCTTATCCATGTGTGTAATAAATTATCTTTGTGTCAGGTTACACAGAATTGGCTCCAATCCGTAAAGGGTTCAAACATCTAATTTAAAGTTCGATTTTATCACCTTCAACAATTTATTACACCACACCACCAGATATTGAGTCAAATGTTACTCCTTGGACCTTGTGGAGGGCAGATCAACCTTATCCAGGTGTGTAATAAATTATCTTTGTGTCAGGTTACACGGAATTGGCTAAAAACCGTAAAGGGTTCAAACGTCTAATTTAAAGTTCGATTTTATCACCTTCCACAATTTATTACACCAGACCGCCACCAGATATTCAGTCAAATATTATTCCTTGGACCTTGTGGAGGGCAGATCAACCTTATTCAGGTGTGTAATAAATTATCTTTGTGTCAGGTTACACAGAATTGGCTCCAAACCGTAAAGGGTTCAAACATCTAATTTAAAGTTCGATTTTATCACCTTCCACAATTTATTACACCAGACCGCCACTAGATATTGAGTCAAATGTTACTCCTTGGACCTTGTAGGGGGCAGATCAACCCTATTCAGGTGTGTAATAAATTATCTTTGTGTCAGGTTATACGGAATTGGCTGCAAATCGTAAAGGGTTCAAACATTTAATTTAAAGTTCGATTTTATCACCTTCAACAATTTATTACACCAGACCGCCACTAGGTATTGAGTTTAAATGTTGCTTTATTGGCCTTCTAAGCCATTGGAGGGCAGATGAAATTTTTTCAAGTGTTTATTGTATTATTTTTATGTCAGGTTAGGTTAGACGGAAATAGGTTCATGAATATATGGAGTTCGTAGTTTAATGGTCGGTTTTGCTACGTATAATGAGTTATTATTTCAGAGCTGCACCATATAAGAGGTCGGGTTGAATTCGAATTGTAGCTTTTGTAAAGGGCAACTTACTTAATTACTTATTATTACTTGATTATCAAGATTAGTCTTGAAATGACGAAGAAAATTTAAAATTTAGTTTAAACGTATTAAAAATTTCGATTTTTATCGAATGAAAAATTTCGTTAAACGATGTTTATTTATGTTTCGCCGCAATGACGATTATTTTTGGATAATTTACTGTCCCTAGAATGCAAATTACGAAATAAAAGAGTGTCCAAGATAAGTGGTTATTAATTTATTACTAGCTGACCTGTGACTAAATAATCAGTCACGTGATTACATTTTATTGAATTTTTGGTTAAGAAATGATTAAGAAGATTTTTCAAGATGTAAATTTGATGCACTTTTATCAAAAATAAAGCAAATTCATATACGCTATTAAATATTTAATAAGAAATGTACAAAATGATAATAAAATATGAATTTACATTACAATTTTCATGCGTAGAATCTCTACAAAAACAACATTCTTTGTTGTGATGCGCCCGTCCCGATCAGCTGATTGATAGCTTGTCTCAACCATAAACAGCTTGAGTCCGTTTGTATACGGGGGCCGGCAAGCACACTCCTACCTTCTTCAAGCTCCCTGACTCTTGTAGATGGTTACGGTGAACGCGAGCTGGCCTGGCAATTGGAGGCGAGACATTTTAAATGAGATGGCGCCTTCCGAGGGTGAGAGCTTCATGCGTGGGATGAGAAAGCGCTCCCATTTTGAGAAGCTAATCAGCAAATCACATTCCAGACTGTAGCGGTTTATTTTTGCGACTCGCATGCGTGTTCCATTGATAAGACCTTTGCTAGTGTTTAGATTCCTCATCAAAAGAACGATCGCGTTTACCTTTAGCGGGATGGCATGGCGCGGAAGTCTGGTCCCTTCAATCTTGTTGAGAAACTCGACATGTAGGCGGAGTTCCTCATTCATTTGGTCACTCTCAACTTTATCAACACTAAGTTTGACTTCTTGTCCGCCAGGCAGGAGGTGAAGCACCTGCTGATTGATTAGCGCGCAGTCATCATTCTTGGGTGCGATAATGGTGCGCTCCTCTATGGTTCCCTCGGCTAGTGTTGTGTTGATGTCAACATACACGAAATCGATCATACTTTGAGAACTGGAAAAGCGCGCCGGAAGTGTGATCGATTCGGTTCGAGCATTGCCGTTTCCAACAGAATGCGCAAACTCGTTCTCACCTTCATCGATGCGCATGTTCTTGGTGAGTGTAAACTTGTTTACCAATTTCCAAAGCGGGTTCAACTTGATGGTCGATTCGCATGTTCGCGCGCGTCCCGCTTTTGGTACTACAGGCAAGCACTGCCGGAAGTCACAACACATAACGATGATTTTTCCAGCGAATGTAACACCCTCCTCCGACTTTCCTCTGTATAAATCTCCTAATAGTCTGTCTATGATTGTGAGCGCTGCCCCTTTTATGATGCTGGCCTCATCTCTCAGATGAGTCGCGCGCTTTTCAACTTGGCAGCGTGCAAGGAGTTTGGCTTCATTGATGAAACTGATAACTCATCCATTGGAACCGGCAGTTTGAAAAGGTTATGTAGCATACGCCCACCTTCCATCAAGCTCGTGGCGATTCCAGTGAAGGCGGGGCAAATGGACTCCAAGCCACTTGGCAAATGCAATGAGTGATTGCAATACAAATGTCTTGCCATACTCGTTGGGAGCGTCAACGTAAAAGACCTTTGCTGACAGGGTTTCAAATTCGAGCGCGCATCGGACCTCATTAATGGCGCGCTTCTGACATTCATTTGCACTCGCATACATGTTGTTGAAACGCGCTATTTCTAAATATTAAAATCTCAAAAGGGAAAAGCACACAATTGCCAAGTCGCGCAACATTATTCTAAATATTTAATAAGAAATGTACAAAAGGACCGCTGTATTTGTGTGTTATTTTCATTTGTATATGAATAATTTTGACGTTTTCCAAAGCAAATTTCGTATTAACAATATAACCAAAACTAATGTACTTATGTAAATTATATACATGGTCGATTTACCACCACACAAAAAGCAGATACACGTCACTCTAGTTCGAGCATGAAATTGAGAGCTTAATAAATTATCCGGTTACGAAATATACTGGAACACAAATCAACCGTATCGGGACGAAACTTCCCACTTAACCTTTTCGCATAAATTAAGAGATCCCATGACTTTTGCCTGAAATCGGACGGAAATGATATTCCAAACTTTTCATAGATATTGGGGTAGATACTCGATCGGCTAGCAAGCAAGCAATTTGCTAGTCAAAATTCTGGTTACTCAATCAATTTTACCAAGGAAATTTGAATTTTAAATTATTTTATTCAAAACTTTTTTGTTTTTGTTTTTTGCCATTGCACAGTAAATTTTGCGGCTTCAAGGAAAAGAACAGCTAATTTTTGTGTTGTTTTACTTTGCAATTGCAAAAATAAACAAAAATTTTATAAAAAATATAATTTGAAATTTCAATTTTCTTGGTAAAATTGATTGAGTAGCCAGGATTTCGGTTAGCAAATTATTTGCTTGCTAGCCGATCGAGTATCTACCCCATTATGTTTGTGTAAGTATTAAGGTTCTTCACTCGCAAAATTTTGCCATGACGTTAGAATCCCATGACAAAATTGTATTTTTACACTCACACCTCTTAACACCAAAATGTCAAAATGTTTGTATGTCTGTAAAATTATTTTATGTTCTCTGTTTTGTTCTGTATTGTTACGGTGTAATGACGGTTCAATAAAAACAATTTTGTCATGACATTCTGGCGTCGAACGGAAAAAGCGTCGAGGGAAAACGTTTCTTGGCTTTTACACCTATTTCCCGTCCACGTTCCTTAATAAAACATATATTCTGCACATATATGAAAAAATACCGTTCACCTGATATATGTTTCATTAAGATACGCGCACGGGAAATAGGTTAAAAAGAGAGCACAAACAAAAAATTAAGCGTATTAATATATAAGATAATATGCAATGTTTAGATCAGCAACGTTTAGATCCTTTATATTGAATTTTTTCCAAAATTCCTTAATTGAGGGTTGGTTCAATCCATCAATAGACTCAATTAGGTTTTTGAAAACTCGACGAAGGTAGTATTCCTTAAAATTAGCAATAACGCCCTGGTCCATTGGCTGCAGTAATGGTGTTGTATTTGGGGGTAGAAATACCACTTTGCTGTTTTCCGGGACTTTATTTAGTGGGGCTGGGGGCATTGTCAACGATTAACAAAGCTTTGTTTGAAATATTTTGATCAGCGTTAATAAGCAAAATAATAAATTTATTAACCAAAATAAATTTATTAAGCAAAATAATAAATTTATTAACCCTCTAACCCTTTTACTGTTTACGTTTTCTCCTTGCTTAATTATTTTTCAGCGAGGAGAATACAAGCTATTGTTAATTAAAATAAATGAAGTTACCAGACTAACGAATATTCTAACTTGTATATGTTTTAAATTATCTACCTATATTTGACCTTCTTCAGAAAAAAAAAAAAAAATAAAATTGATTCGTTGAATAGTAATACCATAGAAAAATTTCTCATTTGTATAAAACGAAGTAAATTCCAATGTCTTGATTGTATTTGTGACTTTACATTGCTCACAATGTAAAATCACAAATACAATCATGACATTGGAATTTCATTTTTATATCTCGTTTTATACAAATGAGAAATCTATGGTAAACTTATTTTTCTATGGTAATACGAATGTAATATTTTTTATCTTTAATTTTTTTATCTTTATGACGAGTATACTCGACATTACGCGAAAAATTTTCGTTTTGCTTTGACGAGTATAGTCGACATCAACAGTTAAAATGTTAATTAATTTTACACATATAAACAATATACGTAAAATTTAGTATGCAAATACGAAATTATGGTACTTGAACTTACTAAAGAAGCAGTTGCATACATTTGGGGAATTTAAATATTCATACTAAAAAATTAATTTGGTTTCTCAATCTTAATTTAAAATGATGTTTTACGCCTCGAAGAGGAAAAAAATAGATTTTGCTGCGTTTAATAAGGTCTGGTTAATAAGGTCAGTGGCGGTCTGGTGTAATAAATTGTGGAAGGTGATAAAATTGAACTTTAAATTAGACGTTTGAACCCTTTACGGTTTGGAACAAATTCTGTGTAACCTGACAAAAAGATAATTTATTACACACCTGGATAAGGCTGATCTGCCCTCCACAAGGTCCAAGGAATAACATTTGACTGAATATCTGGTGGCGGTCTGGTGTAATAAATTGTTGAAGGTGATAAAATCGAACTTTAAATTGGATGTTGGAACCCTTTACGGTTTGGAGCCAATTTTGTGTAACCTGACACAAAGATAATTTATTACACACCTGGATAAGGTTGATCTGCCCTCCACAAGGTCCAAGGAGTAACATTTGCCTCAATATCTGGTGGCGGTCTGGTGTAATAAATTGTGGAAGGTGATATAATCGAACTTTAAATTAGACGTTTGAGCCCTTTACGGGTTGGAGCCAATTCTGTGTAACCTGATACAAAGATAATTTATTACACACCTGGATAAGGTTGATCTGCCTTCCACAAGGTCCAAGGAGTAACATTTGACTCAATATCTGGTGGCGGTTTGGTGTAATAAATTATTGAAGGTGATAAAATCGAACTTCAAATTGGATGTTTGAACCTTTCACGGTTTGGAGCCAATTCTGTGTAACCTGACACAAAGATAATTTATTACACACCTGGATAAGGTTGATCTGCCCTCCACAAGGTCCAAGGAGTAACATTTGGCTCAATATCTGGTGTAATAATTTATTAATGTTGGTAAAATCGATGTTTTTGTCATAAATAATTGTTTGGGGTGGAATTTAACCTTAGTCAAGATATAGGGTTGATCTTGAACTATTTAATTAATGTAAATAATTTGTAATAAATTCTGGTCCAAGAAACATCCCGATATCACAGCTACATCAAAAGTTTTGGCGGTGTAGGTTTCATTACAAGCTAAACCGACCACTCGTTCCTCGAAAACAGTAACTGTAATAAAATCGGGATTTGTTGTAATATATTGTAATAAATGTGTAACAAATTATAGTACAGGTTTCAATGAGGCGGGCTAATATGGTCGGTGCAGGTTAAGAGCACTAAAGGTCGATTTATATTATCGGCGCGGCTCAGCTCAGTCTTGCATCGTCTCATGCATCAACGATTTATATTATCAGCTCGGTTCAGCTCATACCCAGCAAACAAACGCTGATAGCAGAATGAAATAGATGGAAACATTTGCACACGTCGAAGCGAGAAAACAAATAAATTTACTTCGGTTTCTTCTATGTACTGCATTTTTACCCCCACCTAATCTCTTGTTTATCAATTTCATTTCAAAAATTGTTATTTCATTTCTATCAGTCTCCAGATTTCAGCTGAAGGTAATAGACGTTTGTAAATGTTTTTCAGGTGGAAATACATGGATAACATATAAAGTAAGTATACAAAATTAAAAAAATGTGTAGTTGTATCTGAATGACAATACACATTTGGTACATACAACAAAAACCAAACACAATCAATAATATATGATTGTGTTTGGTTTTGATACAACAAAATACATTAAAAAAATATTTTCTGGTAAACCAACGGTTAACAACAGTTACATATTATACTCAAATCGAAGTGAAAGAGAGATAAATTAATTTGTAGGGGAAATAAAACCGATTTTTCGGTCGGCAAAAGTACGAAAAGCATGGAATTAGGTGCATCAATTTGAAGTAAAAATTGAGCGCTCTAATTATATGCTGTTTATGCGCTCATTGTGCGCTGATTTGTATTACTGGGTATATTGGGTTCGTATTTATTCCGGTGTGTGTTCGTATCTATCATTTTACGATGGAATATTTGACTTGTATTTATTTATTTTGTTTGTATCTATTTTGGTTTTCTTTCGTTTATATTCGTTTGCGTTTTGTTTTCAAATATTCTTTTTGGATTATACGATATGCGCTGTAGTACTGTACTGCACTGAAATGCACTTATAATATAAACACTCTCATAATAAATTCATGTAACAATATTTTGTTGGTATGAGCTGTGCTGTGCCGCGCCGATAACATAAATCGACCTTAACTCGTTCCTCGAAAACGGTAACTGTAATAAAATCGGGATTTGTTGTAAAAAATTGTAATTAATGTGTAACAAATTTTAGTACAGGTTTCCTTGAGACGGGCTAATATGGTCGGTGCTGGTTAAGAGCACTGTTAAACTGTCCAACAGCTGGAACAAGTTTTACATTATGGGTGAGGTGGCTGACAAAGAAATTTTATAAGTTTAAGTCCATTTAAGATAAACACTGACAAATTGTCTTGACTTCTTTTAAGACGGTTACAAATTTACTCCAGAAATATGTAATCTAAAAGTTTTGGGAAAATTTAAAAAAGTAATGATATTATGACTCTGGTACCATAAAAAATGTTAATTAACAACAAAAACGAAAGAGGCAACATTATTTATCACACGTCAAGTACATTTTGTTTGTAGATAAACTTTTTGTGTACCAATAAAAATATTGAACTGAAACATTTGTTTGAATTTTTGACTCTACTCTCTCTCTCTCTCTCTCTCTCTCTCTCTATATATATATATATATATATATATATATATATATATATATATATATATATATATATATATATATATACACTGCGCAAAAAAAATCAGAACAGTATACGGATTTTGTCTCAAAATGTGTGAACGAAATCAGTGTAACCGGAATGATATATAGTAGTAGCATTTGTGTTTGTGTTAGTTTTGTGCGCATGATTGTTTTACTGTATATGCAAGCCAAGTGTCATTCTTTTTTCTGTTTGTTTATATTAACCCTTTGAGTTCCGACATGATTTCGGCTACTGTATTGAGGAGCACGATCGCGATTTTGGTACTCAAAGAGTTAACCATTGTAAACGCCATATTTTTGTGCCGTATATGTATTTTCGATTTTTTTTATATTTAACATTTTATTTTTAAAATTTATGGAATTTAAAATAAATTACTTATAAAATTTTATTAAAACATATAAAATTAATTTATGATTAAAAAAATATTAAATATAAAATATATTAGCATGTTAAATAATGACACTCCACAGCTCGAGAGCAGACGTAATGTGCTGAGAAAAGGAAATAAGCAGCATAACAATTAAACCGATTCGGCCGGATCGCGTTCATCATACAAATGACACAAATACGAACAAAAGAAAAATACAATTACAAAGACATAATTGTGTATTATACACAGTATACGTATTCGATTTTTTTTTTGCTTCACTCATTTTAAATAAGTAACCCACGAGACAAAATCGATATTCAGATTTTTTTTCGAAAAAATACCCAGATTTGAACGCTTATATCTTGGTGAAATAACATTAAAAAAAACAAAGTTGCTTTTAATTGAAGGATATTTTGTCTTCTTTTCGATACTGGACTCCGTTTTATTTTATTTTTTTATGACTTTTTTGAGTAAAATAAAAATTGTCTAAAAAAAATGCTGTTTTTTGAGACTGTAAACGAACTTTCTCGATATTTCATTCCCAAATCCAAATTAGCTGTTTTATAGAGAATTTATTTTATAAACTTCTTGTCGATTTATTGAAGTTTTAGCGAGAAATGATAAATGGTTTTTTAAACTTTTAGGACAAACTTTTTAATTAAAATATTAAATTTTTTTTTTTTGCGAAATAAGAAAACAAGTGTTTAATAAAATGTGTTTATTAAGTGTAAGTGTGGCTAAGACTGGTTCCGAGGCTTGCAAGCCGGGAACTAGCGGTAGCGGAAAAAAGGAGAAAGTCGTTGCTCCTTCGGTTCGGAGATACAGGGCTAGGCGTTTGGCCTTCCGTGTATTGGACAGACTGGCTACAGTCCCGGAGGAGCAATGGACGGAGGAACAGAGGCAATCGGTTAAGTGGGCGATGAATCGCATTGCCGATGTAACTAAAGAAAAAATAGAGGATCTTAAGTCTAAGAGACAGAGGTCTAGCGAGGAGAAGCATGAAGTTTTGGATGCCGATAGGAAACGGGCCACGCTTCAGGAAGACAACAGTTGCAATAGGAGCTTAAGCTCTTGTAACGCCACCAGTCGAACTGATGCGTTAACAGAATTTTCATAAAGGGATTTCGGGCGGTCGATTTACCTCAGCTAGACTCAGGGTAAAAATGGGGTGGGGTTTCCGAAATATTTATGAATCGGTATTAGACCGCGGTATAAGAAACAATCGAGCAAACACACTTATCAATCACACTTCACATAAAGGTTAAAATACTATATACACAATACCTACACAGTACGGCATCAAATACCTACGCATTAAACCATCCTCCTCGAGTTAGAATTTTAGTCTCTCATTTTAGGTTAATTGGTAAAGGAAATACAAATTGTTAATTTTAACAGTAAAAATTCCATAATTATTTAAAGCATCAAAAGAAAAGCGAAAAATCATATACCCAAATACAAAAGAAATAATTAGCCTACCCTATGACCCTACTAACTAAATACTAAACTAATAATGTATTAATTATAATTTGAGAAAAGGAAAAAAAATAACAAATTTAAAGAAGAAAAACTACTAAGAAAGTAATTAAGATTAAAATTAAAAGAAATTCAAAATAATAAAAAAAATGAATATAAAAATAACAATTTTTGTTTATCCATAATCCACTTGCCTGGTAATACGTTGAGTGCAGATGTTGATTGTAGCTAAATGATGTATTGTTTGTCGACGTATGCATACGGAAATTTTATTTCGCTGAAGTGTTGCCGTTAGGTGACCGTTGAAACACTCAGTGTAATGATCACGATATTCACTTCAATTATTAGATTAGTTATTATAAATTTGTATTATAATTTTCTTTATATCACAACTACATACAGCATGAATTATAATTTATTAAGTTAATTTGTTTTATTTATTATTTGAGATTATAAACGCCACTAATTTTATTACAGTTTTTTTTTCTTAGTCGTACTTCAAAATACCGTCGTTCCTACTAGACACACATGTTTTAGAATAAGTTTAATTTTATTTCGGTAACACTTTGTCTATTCTAGAAACCATCACTTACAGTTTCCCAATTATTTGATAACAAACACGTATAAGTTTTTGTAGTATCGTAAGATAATTTTTTTAAAACTTCGAGTCACACATTAGAGAATTTAAGCACCGTTGAATATTTAGGTATCACCGGTTCACTGTAGTTTATTTTGCCGTTAGCATCACTAAGATTTTTCTAGTTACTAAATTTTATTAATCTTAAGTTAATTTTATTTATTATACGCACTATTCTAGTCACTTAAATATTTAGACTTAGTTCAACTATATTCTAGTATAGGATTTTAATTTTAAAGTTCAAAAAGCATTAAAACGAATCGTTCATAAAACACAATGCGCTTTTACCGATTTAAATCAGGTGATCATGCCACTGTTAATGAATATCAACTTTATTTATTTAATTAAAACTATATAATATTATAATAATTTCGATCTAGATTAATTAAATTACAATATTATCACTACATATTAACAATACTAACTTTATATTTTAGTATATCGATTTCACACTTCATATATCATTTTTAATTTAGACCCGAAAATATTTTAGAGACTAAAATCAATTTACTATCAGGCTTCGATTTCTATATTGCCTTCCGACCCGTACTAAATTAAAATATAGACTGCCCGCCCTCAACAAAAAATAACAATCATCCATCCAAATTTCGGTTTTATTGATCATCAATAGAAAAAATAAAAAAAAACACAATCTGCATTATCGTCATTAAAACAGAGAGGTAAAATGAGTAACGAAGCATTGTGATTAACCCTTTGAGTGTGGTGAATAAATAAATTTGGTTTTAATTTGTTTACTTGCGCCCGTCGGCACAAATCGTGGGGACGTCCCACATACCCATGAGAAATGTCTCAACGGCCGGGCATCATCTGGTCTCATGCAATTCATTCATTTCCTCAGTTAATTTGTGATGAACTTTGATCTAAAATAAGCGGGTTAAGACTTCAAAGAAAAATTTTCACGTCGAACACTATATCGTCAAAGCAAACAAATCTTGAAATAAAAGCTAAGTATTATGATTTAATATCTTTTATGTGGTATGTTCCTATATAATTTCCGTCTTGATCTACTAGCTTAAATGCTACGCTCCCAACAGGTTCTTTTATAAAGGCTATCTTAAATTTTGGCGCTAACTTAGCAGAAAACTTTTGTGCAGCCACACTTTGACAAAAATTTCTGACAAATACCTTCTGACCAGCTGAAAATTTACGGTTTCGAGATCGTAAATTATAAGTATTCGAGTGCTGTACATGGGATTTACGAAGATTCTCTAGAACAGCTTTCTGAGCGCAAGTTAGTTTATCTGTGTTCGATAATTTAATTTCATTATCATTCAAACCGTTAAGTTTTCGGAGTAGATCGTATTGGGCACCGTCTGAAAGGTAATGTTGCCCAAATACCATGAAATAAGGAGAACGATCAATGCTCTCATGAACCACGTTACGCAATGCGGAAGCAATCGAATGGATATGCAGGTCCCATGTAGAATGGTCATCGTGAATGTAAGAACGGATAGCCGATAAGATGCTTCTGTTGACTCGCTCTGAGGCATTAGATTGCGGAGAATACTTCGGAGTCAAAATTTGTTTAATACCATATTTTTGTAAGAATTCGCGATAAACCTTAGACGTGAATTGCTTACCATTGTCGCTTAATATATGTTCGGGAACAGAGTAGACATTTAAAACTCTATTTTCCAGAAATTTTACGACGTTATTGCTGTTAGCATCCCGCATCGGTTCAAGAAGAACAAACCGGCTGAAATGATCCAAAACGACAAAAAGATATGTATTTCCCATTTTGGAACGAGGGTAAGGTCCCATAAAATCAACATATAAGCGTTGAAAAGATCTCGAAATCTCGGTGTATTTACCCATCGGAGGTCGAGTAATAATATTTGTTGCCTTACTAGTTTTACATACCTCACAGTTCACTACGAAATCATGTATATCGAGTGCAATTCTGGGCCAATGGTAGTGTCTCCTTAACAATTCAAGGGTCTTGCGAACTCCTAAATGAGCGGCATTAGGTGGTGAGTGTGCTCGTTGTATTAATATTGGAATAAGCGGTTTTGGAGCATATATTTTCCAATCAGGAATATCAGAGGTTAGATTAGAATTAGTGCTCGGACAAATCAAAATTTTCCCATCCTCGATACGAAGATTCGATTTTATGTCTGGATTGTTTCGTATTTGACTTATTAGATTGAGATATTCGGGATCAAGGAAATGGTGGAATTCGGGATCGGGATCTGAAGGACAATCAACCGTGGAATCATTCAGGAACAACTCCTCTGACTGACGAGAAAGAGCATCTGCTACAATGTTATCCTTTCCCTTTCGGTATTCAATTGTAAAATTGAACCCTTGCAGTTTAAGGCTCCAGCGCGCGAGACGCCCAGAAAGCTCCCTCTGTCCCATCAACCACTTCAAACTCGCGTGATCCGTGATGATGGTGAAAGGATAGCCTTCTACGTATTGCCTAAACTTCTCAACACTCAATACAGCCGCGTAACATTCCAACTCAGTAATGCTGTAGTTACGCTGAGCTGCATTGAGTTTTTGAGAAATGAAGGCAACGGGGCGTTCATCGCCGCTGGGAGACCTTTGGAATAAGACAGCTCCCACGCCGGTCATTGAAGCGTCGCACTGAATGAAAAACGGTTGACTCCAATCAGGATTGGAAAGGACAGGAGCTGAGGAAAGGGCAGTTTTTAACTTCTCAAAAGACTCCTGCGCCTGGTCATTCCATTGAAACTTTCGGTTTTTCTTTAATAAGTTTGTTAGTGGGGCTGTTATTTCGGAATATCGACGAATGAACCTCCTGTACCATCCGGCCATGCCCAGGCACCTTCTGAGTTGTCGGAGGGTATTAGGAATGGGATAGGAAGTGATAGCAGATACCTTGGATTGGTCTAGTTTAAGAACGCCGTCACCGACAATGTAACCAAGGTATCGGATCTCTTTCAGAAGGAATTTACTCTTCTCAATGTTGATCGTGAGACCAGATTTCCTTAACAAATCAGCGACTCTACCCAGCAGGTCAAGGTGTTCTTCGAAACTCTCACCAGTGATCAATAGGTCGTCGAGATATACAAATACTTGTGTGTGCAGCTCGTGGGGTATCACCCGATGCATGAGCCGGCACATAGTCTGTGGCGCGTTACAAAGTCCGAAAGGCATGGCAGTAAATTGATATAACGGTCTTCCAGCCACGGTAAAAGCTGTCTTATCCCTCGACCCCTCATCTAATGGTATTTGCCAAAAGGCATCTTTCAAGTCCAGGCTTGAAATAAACCTGGTCTTGTTCAGACGCCCTAGCAACCCATCGATGAGTGGCAAAGGGTAAGCATCTTTCACCGTGACGGAGTTTACTTTCCGTGCGTCTAAGCACAGTCGGACCCTGCCACTCGCTTTGCGGACTACAGTTATCGGGGAACTCCACGAGCTGGCACTTTCCTCTATGACACCTAGCGAGAGCATTCGATCTAGTTCTTTACCAATCTCAGCCTCAACAGCGGGAGACACAGCGTAGTACCGTTGCTTGATGGGTTTAGCATCACCGACGTCAATGACGTGTTTTACTAACTGCGTTTTACCCAGACCAAGCACACAGGATGACGGAAATTTACGCTTAACTGTTTCCAACTGTTGCTGCTGAGATGGTGTTAAATTATGTAGAATAGCATCATTATCATAATGATCAATATCCGATACTACATTTGGGGATGAGCAAATTCTGGAAGGTGAAGGAAAATCAAATAGAGCAGATTTGTATATAATTTTTAAGTGAAACAATCTCCAAAAATCAACGCCTAGATATAAAGGTTGTTTCAGGTTTGGTGCTAAATGCAATGTTATAACATTCGTTTGTCCAGCAAACGTAATTGGGACTCGGACATGTCCAATAATTTGTTCAGAATAACCATTTGCCGTCTTAATTGATGAAGGGAGGTGTCGAAAATGGACGGTGGGATCCTTTAGAATATCTTCACAATTTCCCCCTAAAATAGACACGTTGGCACCACTATCTAATAATCCGCGTATCTTGTTACCAAGTAAATGGACATCAGCATAAGGCCGTCCATCAATTGAATCGGCGATTAATGATTCGGTTATCTGAGATTTAAATGATTTCCTCAATTGAAAATAGCGTTTTGATCGGGATATGGGATTGGATATACACGAATTAGAGTGTTTTGTTTTAGATTTGTAGAATTTTGGTAAACTATATTTTTCATCTAAGGGCGCTTTAGGATCGAACGAAACCCGTTGTTTTTGTGGTGTGTTTGTTGTGACGGATCGGGGGTAAGCATTTTTGTGGTGGTCACCCCCTGCTTCGAGTTTCCCCAAACTGCACAACAGTGAGGGCAATTTGGCTTAATCACTTCGGGCGTTCCACAACCAAAACAAAACGTATGCATTATACGTTGATGGCAGCTTTTAAAGTAATGTCCCGTACCTCTGCAATTCCAGCAATGTTTGACTACATTCGAATTTTCACTACTAGTAGCAGGTTGTGACCAAACAGCTGGCTTAGAACAAAGAGCATTCACCGTTGGGTAGTTTGATGGGTAATTACCAGGTATGTAAGAGCAAGGACTATTATTATATATTGGGTTATGAACATTGTCGTTAAAGTTATGTCCAGCAGGATGCGGTAATGGTACATCATTGACGTAATTTGGTTGATTCTGGTAGTAAAACGGATCTTGCGTAACGCAAGGTTTGGGGTTTGAATTAATGTCTGGTAAAATTTGCATTTCATTGACGACATTGACGTATTTGCGTGGTTCATAAAACGTTTCTGGGACTATTCGATTTCGAGCCCAGGCATCCTCATATGCAACGCATTGACGCAACAATTCATCAAGTGAATTGAATTTCGTAACTGCTAGACGATCTTGCAATCCCGGTCGCATATTTTGGCTAATTACAAAGATAATATCAGAGTCCGGCATTGGATTTTCCAATTGCAACGTCAACGAAAGAACAGCATTATAATAGTCAATAAATCTTTCATTCGGACGTTGTTTCCTGGATTCAATACCACGTCTGATTTCTAAATCTGTCCTCCTATCAGCGAATCGTTTTATCAGTTCAGCTTTGAAGAAAAACCGTTCAACATTCCCATGCCGTTGAACGAAATCCCAGTACCAATCACCTGCTATTCCTTTTAGAAAATAGCTCATATCATTTGCTAATTGTTGAAGATTCAGTCGATTTGTCCTTGCCTGATGTTCCATCATTTTGATGAACTTTTTAGCCGGAGTTCCGTGCAATGTACCGTCAAAAGAAATAGGCCATTTAGTAGGATCACGTTGTAAAGGTAAAAACTGATTAGGATTATAGAAAGTGTTGTAATTTTGGGAGAAATAGGGTGTTTGATAATACGTATTCGGAGGTGGAAAACTGGTAACTGGTGGATTAGGTTGAGTTTGAAACGATGGTGGAATATTAGGAGGAGGTTGTACAGGAACTTGGAGTCCTGGTTGGGGTATGAGTTGTTGTGGAAAATGTGTTAATGAAGGTAGTGGATGGGGTGTTCTATTTTGATGGGGTATGGGAATTGCTGTGCTAGAATCATTAACGATTAAGCCAGGCATGGGTAAAGTTACTGGCTTGGATTGTGATCCATGCATTTCAATAATGTAATCGGACTTAAGTACGTTACTCGATCCAGGGTTTTCAAGAGTATTGGACCGTATTTTTGCTGCATCGTCACCGTTTATAGATTTATCTGTTGATTCTGCATCGGACCCAAGTTCATCAATAATTAGGACATCACAATTATTCGCTAGACTCAATGCTTTCAGTTGGTCAACAGATTCGTTCAAGTTGTCTGTTCCAGTAACTGTATCCATGAAACCCATCAACTGATTACATTTTTGCTGAAGCACAACTACCTGAGCATTTACAGCTTTTGAATATTCTAATCTATATAAACAACCCCTTATATGCAACAGCCGAGAATAAAATTGATCTAGCTTACTATCAGTTTTATTTAAAGCGATTTCGATTTCCGAGTGAATCCTTTGAAATTTTATAGATATTTCATGAACAGCACGTCTCGGATTTTTCTGAGCAGCCTGAAGTGGACGATTTGGGGCTAACACGGGATGTTTTTTCTCATCTTCTAATCGTTTAACTAGTTCATTTAATTTATCAAGAGGGTTGTCCGCCGTAATGCCTCTGACAGCACATTCCAGCTCAAACTCATCATGAACTAAATGATCTGGATTCATCTTTACTATTTTTTTTCCTTGATTTTATAAAATAAACGTACCAACACAATCAAGTATCAATCACAATGATTTTCAGTAACCGTTAAGCTCAAACTTATAAACTATAAATAAATTAATTTAATTCCTTTCGGAGTAATGCAAATAACTTTGATACACTAAAATATTTCAGATTAATCGAAACGGATTATTATTATTATTTTTTTTTTTTTTTTTTTTTTTTTGAAGCGATTATTTGAAACGGAGGATGATCTAATGTGCAGGTTTGGTCGTAAGTGTTTCTCCTATAATTAACTTGAAATAGTGATGTTAACAGTAAAAAAGAACTCTATCAGGAGCATCATGTTTACACGGTACCAAATATATTCCCAATAAAACGATGAATTCAAAACATAATTAACATGGAAACAATACGCGAGGAAATAAATGGTAAGCTGCAATTGCTAATAGGAAGAAAAAAAGTTTTTCACAAATTCAATAAATAGGATTATTCTCTATCCTAGAAATAGTATAAACTTTGTTCTTACTAAATATCAAAAGGTTTTCAAATTTAAAGTTATTGACACAGAGTGAAGTGGATTATGAGTTCAACAAAATTCCAAAATCAAATAAGCACTCGCAACAGCAAAGCTGGCTACTTACATTGATTGTCGAATCTTGAACCTGACGTTTTTCTTATGGTTATGTTTAATACGTATACCTTGAATCAAAACCCGCAATTGGGAAAACAAGCGATTCCATAACCAAAAAAAAATATTTGGAGAGATGTGGAATAGTGATGAAGCAAGAAAATCAAAAACGTTATTTACAAGTTTCACGGAAATATATGTTCAGCACTAACTTCAACAAATCTCCAAATATAAAAAGAAATTAAAATTATTTGTCTCAATCTAAATTTGCTCGAAAAGTTAGGTTTAATTATAAAGTTGAGTTACCAGTTATTTTTTTCCAGTTTGGGCGCCACTGTAACGCCACCAGTCGAACTGATGCGTTAACAGAATTTTCATAAAGGGATTTCGGGCGGTCGATTTACCTCAGCTAGACTCAGGGTAAAAATGGGGTGGGGTTTCCGAAATATTTATGAATCGGTATTAGACCGCGGTATAAGAAACAATCGAGCAAACACACTTATCAATCACACTTCACATAAAGGTTAAAATACTATATACACAATACCTACACAGTACGGCATCAAATACCTACGCATTAAACCATCCTCCTCGAGTTAGAATTTTAGTCTCTCATTTTAGGTTAATTGGTAAAGGAAATACAAATTGTTAATTTTAACAGTAAAAATTCCATAATTATTTAAAGCATCAAAAGAAAAGCGAAAAATCATATACCCAAATACAAAAGAAATAATTAGCCTACCCTATGACCCTACTAACTAAATACTAAACTAATAATGTATTAATTATAATTTGAGAAAAGGAAAAAAAATAACAAATTTAAAGAAGAAAAACTACTAAGAAAGTAATTAAGATTAAAATTAAAAGAAATTCAAAATAATAAAAAAAATGAATATAAAAATAACAATTTTTGTTTGTCCATAATCCACTTGCCTGGTAATACGTTGAGTGCAGATGTTGATTGTAGCTAAATGATGTATTGTTTGTCGACGTATGCATACGGAAATTTTATTTCGCTGAAGTGTTGCCGTTAGGTGACCGTTGAAACACTCAGTGTAATGATCACGATATTCACTTCAATTATTAGATTAGTTATTATAAATTTGTATTATAATTTTCTTTATATCACAACTACATACAGCATGAATTATAATTTATTAAGTTAATTTGTTTTATTTATTATTTGAGATTATAAACGCCACTAATTTTATTACAGTTTTTTTTTCTTAGTCGTACTTCAAAATACCGTCGTTCCTACTAGACACACATGTTTTAGAATAAGTTTAATTTTATTTCGGTAACACTTTGTCTATTCTAGAAACCATCACTTACAGTTTCCCAATTATTTGATAACAAACACGTATAAGTTTTTGTAGTATCGTAAGATAATTTTTTTAAAACTTCGAGTCACACATTAGAGAATTTAAGCACCGTTGAATATTTAGGTATCACCGGTTCACTGTAGTTTATTTTGCCGTTAGCATCACTAAGATTTTTCTAGTTACTAAATTTTATTAATCTTAAGTTAATTTTATTTATTATACGCACTATTCTAGTCACTTAAATATTTAGACTTAGTTCAACTATATTCTAGTATAGGATTTTAATTTTAAAGTTCAAAAAGCATTAAAACGAATCGTTCATAAAACACAATGCGCTTTTACCGATTTAAATCAGGTGATCATGCCACTGTTAATGAATATCAACTTTATTTATTTAATTAAAACTATATAATATTATAATAATTTCGATCTAGATTAATTAAATTACAATATTATCACTACATATTAACAATACTAACTTTATATTTTAGTATATCGATTTCACACTTCATATATCATTTTTAATTTAGACCCGAAAATATTTTAGAGACTAAAATCAATTTACTATCAGGCTTCGATTTCTATATTGCCTTCCGACCCGTACTAAATTAAAATATAGACTGCCCGCCCTCAACAAAAAATAACAATCATCCATCCAAATTTCGGTTTTATTGATCATCAATAGAAAAAATAAAAAAAAACACAATCTGCATTATCGTCATTAAAACAGAGAGGTAAAATGAGTAACGAAGCATTGTGATTAACCCTTTGAGTGTGGTGAATAAATAAATTTGGTTTTAATTTGTTTACTTGCGCCCGTCGGCACACTCTTCAGCGACGTTGTGAAGGAGGGGAGTTGGTGCTAGCCGTCATGGACGAGAGCCATGAAGATGGGTACATCACCGGGGAAAAATGGAGGTTGGTGTTTAATTCACTTAACCTAGTTTTCCTTAGAGTCCTTGAATAATATCCGGGACCACCGCCAATTTGTAGAGATGCGGGATGGTATCAGCGAAGGCTGAAGCTGACCGCGTGGTCAGACCAGCGATCGGCCTTCTTATATAGGAAGGCTATCGAAGAGGTATGCGAGGTATGGCCAGGAGCTCAGGGCAGTTCCCAAGGAGGAAATACCAAGCAGACCTAGGGCAATGGTCTGGATTCCTACGAAGGCGGAAAACTTTGATGAATCCCTGAGGATAATCCAGGTTTGTAATCCGGATCTTCCGACAGGGAACTGGAAGATTGTCAATCAGGAGGAGCCTAAGGGTAGTTTCAGACCATCTATCATGGGGATCAACTAGGAATCCCTGGCTCCCCTGGCAAAAACAAAAGTATAACCCCTTTTGGTACAAAAGTATAACTTCGGCTTTGGTTCCATTACACTCAAGGTGTTCAGAAAGGACGAAGTCGGAGTAAAAACGAATACTGCGCAGCCCGAATGGGAGGAGGAAGAGGTCTATCCTAGAAGAGGAAGCGTGACGAGTGGTATATCAGAGGAGATACAGCCAGTGGCGAACCTTAATGAGGAGCTTACTAGCGAACTTCGTGATCAATTATTCGTTGGCAGGGGGAAGGGGGAAACATCAGACTCTGAAGAGGGAGATGTGGACCTCTTTAAGTTTACGGACTGCGGGGTAGTGAAACGGAGGATACCGTCGCTCCGTCGGGTTCAATTAATCGATGTAGCACGGCTGTCGTAATTAAGGTAAGTGATTCATACCAAGGCTGCTTCGGCGGCGCTACTTCGGAGACTTGCTAAGTCAGGGGAGGAAATAGTTTTGGTTCAAGAATCTTGGATAAAAAATAACAAGATCTGTAGTCGGCCATCGAAGGGGTACACCCTTTTATACGCTTGTGGGACGGAAAAGAGCAGATCATGTATACTGGTGGGTAATAATATAAATGCTTATTTACTTCCACAGTATTGCAGTGGGGACATAACTGCGGTCTGCATAGAGACGGAAGGGAAGATATTCTGGCTTGCAGCCGCATACGTGGACCGTGAGAGGCTAGTGCTGCCAGATATTCTGGGGGCACTGGTTTGCGATGCGGAAAGGAGGAACGTCGGAGCTATTCTGGGGCGTGACGCGAATGCACACCATACCGTCTGGGGCAGCTCAGACATCAATGATAGGGGTGAGTTACTTTTCGAATTTCTTTTAAGAACTAACCTCACTATTAGCAATATAGATCAGGAACCAACGTTTATTATTAGTAATAGGCAGGAGGTTCTGGATATTACTCTGATCTCTGAGTCTATTTCACAGATGATCAGGGAATCGAGTGTGGCGAAGGAGCACTCCTTCTCCGACCATCGTTATTTAACGTTTAAGCTCAATCTCCAAATAACAAATACGTGTTCAGAAATCCCAGGAGGACAGTATGGCGTGTATATAGGGATGTATTAGAGGGCATCAATCCATCTAGAGTTCCAGGACTCCCCGACACGGGTAGTGAACTGGACTCAATGGTGAATACTCTTACTAGGGCCTGCAATATCTCTATGAGAGAAGCTTGCCCATTAACAAAGCTGAGGGGAAAGCGAAAACCTGTCTGGTGGACCTCGGCACTTGCAAGGTGCCGAAAAGGTTGCGGGTCTGCTTTCAACAGAGTGAAATGATCTAGAGATTGTAAGGCCTCTTCGAATTTGAAAACACGACGGCGACTGGGTTAAACTTTAGGTACTCCACAAAATTTCCCTTTATTTAGTATGTCATGTAAACATGCAATAAATCTAGAAAAACGAGATCATTGCAATATATCAATGTAGTGGTTCGTTCATTGTTTTTGGAAAGGGTATAAAACACGAGCTTTTTGGGATGACGAGGAGAATTTGGTTGTAGTCGGCAGTATGAATAAAATCGTTAAAGTGCTTACTAATTATACTTTCTAGTTAGTTTAAAATTGTGATGTGCAAAACATCAAAAATGTCTAGTGTCGTAAATTACTAAAAATTTATAAATAAATTGACTTAAATATAATTCACATATTTATACAATAAATAAATATCTCAAAGTGTAGTGAAATTTATAACCGGTGTTTGATGCTAATTTCTGTGATCAAATCTCACCATGTTTAAGAGTAAAACTATTTCTCTAGTTGTCAGACATATTGATTCTTTGTGTGATTTGCAAATTATCTGAGATGACACAAACCCAAATTATTAATAAGAAAATTAAATAAAATCAAAAATTCAATAAAAAAATAAAAAAAATCTCATTAGAATTGGCGAACAATATTATTGATGATGTTAAGGTCATGCAACAATAAATTATTCAAAAGTAACTACGAGTGGAGTGTGGGTGTGTGTGTCGATGGCAATTAATTGTAACTTAAAAATAAAAACTTATTAAATAAATCTAATCAATTAATACGAACTAATAATAATACGTTGAAAAATAATTGAATCCTGAAAAAACTACTTTAATAAAAAACCAAAATAAAATCATAATTCAATTAACCGAAACTATAAAAATTATAATACCTAATTACAACCAATACAACCAACAACCGACGCACACATTAGCAAATCAACGATAACCATTTTATTGGAATAGAACGGAACCAACGAAAATGTATTCTACAAGCCGAACTGTACTCGAGTATACACCGATCCTATCAAATATTTCAGTCATCTATTCATTTGTATTAGTATAAAAATAAAAAAAAAATCGTAATATATATACGAAAACATGATACTCGCACACATTAAATAGAAGTAAAAACAATAACAAACAGAAGAAAAATGTAAAATAGAAGTGGAAGAGGTGGAGCCAGATTTCATTATAATTTAAAATTTCATTTTTTATTTTGTTATTTGTTTAGTGCGGATATTGAAGCGAAGGCGGAAGGTTATCAAATTTCTGTTTGGTGCTGTATTTTGTTTTAAATCAAGAAATAAGCCTTTTTTTATAATGCACCATTTTTCACAGCATTCTTCAGAGAAATGTGGTGCATTTATTAATCATTAAACATATGGATTATTTTCCTCCGCTTAATTAACAATTTTATTTTAAAGGAACGATAGAAAACTGTATAAGGATAATATTTACGGACTTGTCACTGTAAAGCTTCTACAAATTTTCCCAATGATTTTCAATTTAAAAATAAAATTACTAGCCAACGAAATTTTTTGGTATCTGATATGTAAGAGTGATTAGTGTCTCAATTAAATGAACACAAAGGATAATACAAATGATTTATATATTTTAAATATAGTTACAATTTTTTATTCCGGTTTGTTTGTTTATGGACAGTAAATAGTAGAATCTTTAACGAGACATGGGACATTATAGACATAACAGAAATCGATATTCCGGTCCTACAGTAGCCATTGCAATAGTTATACAGGTGACTCTGTCTTTCTCAAACTTTGTCTAAATTGAATTCTTCTTATGTCGAATTTAAATTAAAGTACGTTGCGATTTCCTAGGAAAATAGTATTTCTTATCTCAAACTATTTTTAAATCAAACTGCGAAGTAATCTTGAAGGAGTAATCATGTCGAAGTAACCTTGGAGGAACAAATCGAACAAATTCCTCTTTCTATTTCGAAATATTGGTTTATGGGCATTCGTTACACTCTTATAGTATACTATGTATGTATAATTAAAATTGAAAAGCCGCTAACTCACCTAACTGTTAATTGTCGTCTTTAAATTTGCTTTCGGAGGCAATTCAGAAAACTGATGATAACAAAATCGGTGAAAACAGTTTGATGCTGCAGCTATATATACCTATCATGTTCATCCAAAATTTAATTACACCACTCGATAGCTAAAGGATCAAAGAAGCGGGATGACGCATCGCTTGCGGTGGAGGGGAAGCACCGCCATTTTAATTGTCGCCGTTTGTATTGACTGTATTTTATTAAGCGATTATGATGGGGTTGGGTATGTTGGATGGAAATGTGATTCTTAAATGGTTTTTGGAAGAAATTCCGGAATAATATGGCCACCTGGGGAGGAACTCGGTAATTTCTTAACGGACTATTATAGGATTGAGTATGTTGGAGGAAATGGAATTCTTAGATGTTTTTTGGAAGAAGTTCTGAAATATGGCCACTTGGGGCAGAACTAGGTAATTTCATAACCGATTATGATGGGATTGTGTATGTGGAATGGAAATGGGATTATTAAATGATTTTTGGTAGAAGTACGGGAATGTGGTCACCTGGGGCGGAACGTTGTATTTTCTTAACCGATTAACGTTCGCCAGAAACATTGTATGTATTCACGTGAAATCTCTGCACACGTGGTACAGACACCCACTTTTTTAATTTCCTTTTTTGTTTGCAATAATTTTATTTAAATCGGGGAATCCATTTTTTGAGGGTTTAAAAATTCTATCGTGAAAATGTATTATTCACTCTTTACTGATCGAACAGTGTTATTTGTAGTATTATAATCTAAGAATAATGAAAAGCAACAAAAACAATGAGGTCTATTATACCACGTGTACGGACATATGACGTGAATACGTAGGTACAATGTTTCTGGAAGGAAATGGCCTACGCGATATATCGAGCTTTCTGGTGAACATTAATCGGTTAAGAAAATACAGATTACCACCCAAGGCGGTCATATTCCAAAAGTTGTTCCAAAAATCATTTAAGAATCACATTTCCATCCAACATACCCAATGCCATCATAATCGCTTAAGAAAATACAGAGTCAATACAAACGGCAACAATTAAAATGGCGGTGCTTCCCCCTCCACCGCAATCGATGCGTCATAGTCCCACATTCCTTGATCCTTTTGCTATCGAATGGTGTAATTAAATTGTAGATGTACATGATACGTGTAGCTGCAGCATCAAGCTGTATCCCCCGATTTTGTTATCATCAGTTTTCTGAATTGCCTCCCTAATTTAAAGACGTATTCACTTCAAAAAATGGATTCCTCGATTTAAATAAAATTGTTGCAGGGACAACAAGTAACGGTTCGGTGAATTAGCGACTTTTCAATTTTAATTATACATACATACAGTTAATTATACCCAATTCTCTTTCTATCTCGAATTTTTTCAGTCCCTTGGAACTTTGAGATATTCAGGATCAACACTAATCGTACGAGTTATCGATTCACTTCCCTATAAATAGAATAATATAATAAACCTCATACATATAACTAAAAGAACTTCAATTTTTAAATTATGAAATTTTTTTATTATTTCAAAAAAGGAAAAGCCTTATGGAAGCCTTTTTAAAAGCGGGCTTCCATTAGGCATAAAAACCTCTGCTAAAACAAAATTAACAATTCATATAATAACAAATAAAAACAAACAAACTATAAAATAACAAACAATAATTCTGAAGTTATAACAGTAAATAAAAAAATATTAATTCAAGTTTTCTGCTAAATCACAGCCTTCCGGTACAGTCCCTCGTAATATTGGTTCGGTGGTGTTTCACATGAAAAAAAAAAGAAAAAAAAATATGGTTAGCAAGGTCTTAAATATTTATTTGAACAAGTTTTTTTATTTATAGGTAAGTATTTTCCGATTTGTGACATCGTTTAATACATGGCGCTTGTCATTAATTTTTTTTACATAATTGTTTAGTAAAATATTTGAAAATCGTTTACAAATATTGAAATATGTCTTAAAACTAGAAGATCCACAGCCGCATTCGTAATCTAAGTCAATCACTGTTGCATCATCTTTTCTTAAGCTGTCTATTGTCAAATATATTAATATACCTTTGTGATTTTTTGTTTCGAAAAATTTTACTTTTAGATCAGGACTGCGTAAAATTTCTTGAAATATGGCGGACATGTGGAAAATTATATAGTTCGTTTCATCTGATGCAACAGATAGTCCTCCACGCTGAAGGTAATTAAAATAATTAGAATTAGTCAATGCTCCATTTTCATTAAAGAATAAAAATTGGCATGACTCACAATTCTGGGTCTTTAACTCACTATGAGCTGCGTAGCCACTTATATACAGTTTTGCGTCGTGGTCTATTTCTACGTTTTGAAGGTAAAAGTCATTATCTAAAATAGCGTCAAATTCGGTTAAGTCTACTTCCTCGTATAGTGAGTTTTCATTAGTTGGTTGCAGCAATTTTTTGTAGTCTTTTTTGTTGTGAGCAAAAATATTATGTATCCTAATTTTTTTTTCACATTCTACGACTTCTGTGTAGGATACTCTATAACTGCAACCAGCTAATGAACGATACAGTCTAAATCTACCTTCTAAGTCGTCAGTTTGTAATTTGCCGAGTAAAACATAATCTACCTTGCAGTGAGAAAATGAAAAATGAACAAAGTCAATTAAAGTTCGAGTGGTAAGTTTCAGGGCATTGGACGTAATTTTTGTTAAACTGCGACTATTGTTGGAACTGGAGCCCCATACATCAAGCCACACCAAAAATTTTTCTAAAAATATAAAATTGTCGTCTGTAAACGATTTAATTGGGGCGGCCGATTCAGTTCTTTTGAATTTACCCTTTAGTGTTCCTTTTGTATTAACAATATTCCACCATTTTCTAATTATTACACAGAAGTCAGCAGTTTCTTTCATTTCATCGAATTCATACAATGGAGCTATGGTAGAATACATTTTCGTTGGTTCCGGAATAGAACGAGAACAATAAAAAATTATCAACTTTTTATTCATTCATCAATTTTCCGGATCAACACTCTGGAAGCCAATGGACAATTAATGTATTGTGAGTCGTCGTTTACTTATTTTTATATTAAATTATATTATTTTCTTTGTACTAATTAGATATACACTATATTTAGTAAATTTTGTCAAGTTATAAAAATAATTTTTAGTCTGAATGCGCATGCGTAAATTTGAATAGTTTAGTTAAGTATTTATTACATAGAATTAGTATACCTTTGTAGAATTTGTTAAAATATTTTTACACGATATAATTTGAGATTTTCGTTAATTTTGCCTAAAATAAATTGTTTCTAGTTTGAGTTTGTAAAAATGATAATTTGTGCATTTTGTCTTTAAAAATAATAACATGGTTATAATTTGAGACATGGAATAGTTCGTTAAAAGAGATGTTAACTTAGATTGATGTACGCGTAAGTATGGTTTTCTGAAATATTTGTGAGTTGGTTGCAAACATTTCCGTTAGTATGCGGTTCACTTATACATCGGTTCACGCTTCAACACTTCTAAACCCACCGCAGGCTGAGTAGTCAGCAAACCGAACCGCGATTGGTTGATGGTGTAGAATCGATAATTCTGTTAGCTGCGTTAGGTTAACAAAATAGAGGCCTTCCGTTCGCTACAGTGGCGCCCAAACACATTTTTATTACAGTAAACTTAAATGGCTTATAATTTCCAAGTTTCTGGTACTTAATTCTGAATAAAGTTTTTTTTGTTTAACTTAATTTCTATATTTTTTTTTGTTTCTTTGGTAAATTCTAAATCGCAAAAATTATTTTAAAGGTAGATACACTCTAACAACTCCGTAATTTATTTTTGTTTTTTTCTGATCTTGTTTTTGTCATGCTGCTTTTAAAATTATTTTTCTTGCTTCTTCACATTAATGAATGCCTCTTCATTTTGAATTTGAATGCTGTGTTGAGGGAAGGACATTTGATTAATTTAAAGTCCAATTTATTCCCAAATTTATAACATTTCATTCATCTTAAATTTTCTTTAAGTTTTTTTTATCGTGGTGATTGGATAAGTGGATAGCTATATCAACTCCGTAGGTTCTTACGTTTGACTTTGCTATGGCAGATTCCGCTTCTCTAAATCATAGCGATGTTCTTTTCTTGTCAATGTTTCTTTTGTATGAAGAAAGGATTTTCACGGGATTTCAATGGTTTAAGATGCAACAATGACTCCAGCTTGCTGTTTGACCTCTTGTTGTGGAGATGAATCATTGCCATTTCGTGTAAATATTATTATTGTTAGTACATTTTGTTATCTTTCATTCCCTTAAAAACTAATAGTCATTTCCCTTACGCAACCAACTTACTTATGTTTTATGAGGTTAGGAAATTGTATTTGATGCTGCATCTGTTTAAGTTCCCAGTTTCTGAAAAAAAAGATTAATTTTGAGATATTTCAGTTTGAATATTTATTTGAATATTTGCATTATAATATTTTGTTTTCGTTTTTTTTTAAATTACATTTTTGTGATTATTATTTACGAGATGTTTTTTGTTGTTGCTCACATCACAATCTATATCATAATCGATAAAAATTTATTTATTATTAATTTATTACGATTTTTTTTTATATATATTTTATTGTTTTTGTTTTTTTTTTGGATTACAACCAAATTCATCGTCACTCCTTTCCATACCATTACATCGATCTTGTTTACAGTGATATATTTTTTTTTTGCTGTAGTTGTCCCTTTCAAATATCAAGATGCATGCTGAACATCTCGATTTTAACGAGTTTCTAGTAGAATGTTCTTTACGTTCTATCGAAGGTTCGCCCTTAGATCGCTTAACCAAATTGAAAGATCAAATTAAAATCGAAAATCAACACCCAGTTTTAGCACCGAATTTACCTCATGAAAGTGCTAGGCAAAATCCTAAAGCGGAATTACACAATTTAAAGATAAAAGTGACGTACATTTGCTCTTTGATGAAAGCCACGTACTCTAGTGAATATGATGAAAATGCTTTGGCCTCGGTTCTCTTCTAAATTGCAACACCTCGAAGATCGGGTAAAGCGGATTAGGTTTATTAATGCTGTGATTGCTGGGGATGTTGAAGATGTATTAAATACAACGATCAAAATTATTGAGATTCACGATAAAACTGTAAATAAACAACTTGACCTCAATAATTCGTTAGGTCAATTGAATAACGTACTAGTTCCAGAACCTCAGTTAGAAGACGTCTCTGATACATCTTCTATCTTATTTGAGGAAACTAAAAATGATGAAATAAAGTCATAAACGCATCATTCCAAACCCAAATTGCTCGATGACGCTAAAAATTTTGAAGAAGACTTAATAGGAGCTTTCAGTAATCAGTCTAACTTTGAATATCAGGAAGAAATTTTCGAACAACCACATAAAACTCGATCACATCGATCACACAATCAAGGCAGGTCCAACTCACGTTTAATTAATTCAAATAATTCAGAATCAAATTACCTCCAGCGTAATTTGATTAAATGGAATGTAAAATTCGATGGTCATCACAAGGGACCACCTGTTAAGCGTTTTATTTTTAAGCTCGAACATTTGGCTGAGGCTAATAAACTACCTCCAGAATCATTAGTTACAAATATTAGCTATGTATTAAAAGGTACAGCTCAGGAGTGGTACTGAATGTATATTGAGAAAAACCCTTCTGTTAATTGGTCTAAACTAAAATATGATCTTATTAAACGTTTTCAAGATCGACAAACGGACGATGATCTGCGACATATGTTAGACTCAAGGAAACAACGTCCCAGAGAATCCTTCCAAGATTTGTATAGTGAGATGCTTGCCATATCGCTTCGATTTGAAATACCCTTGTCTGACACACAATTAATGTACACCTTACGTCGAAACATGAGAGCTGGTTTGCAAGACAAGCTAGTAGATAGACATGTCCCCACATTGGAGCAAATGGTTCAGTTATGCGTAACATACGAAGACACTTGGTCTAGAACTGGGTTCGTTCCAGAAATGATGTGTCAACGCGCACAAGTAAACGAGATTAACAGTTCAGACGTTCAGAATAGTGACTTACTATCTACAACAGATTATGAAAGCAAAGTGTGTGCTGTTAACGCTTCGCAAAGGAATTATAGACCAGTCACTAATTTATTTTCAAATAGAAATAGTACAGTCAAGGTGAATGATGGATGTTGGAATTGTTCACAAGCGGACCACATGTTCAAAAGCTGCACTATCCCACTCAAACACAAATTCTGTTTCGGATGCGGAACTCCAGGGGTTCTTAAACCACACTGCATATCTTGTAAAACTAATCCGGGAAATGGCAGCAAGGGGGCAAGGATGGGCTGTACTTGGCCCCCAAAAACTTCAACAGCCAAAGTAGATTTCTCCAAACCCCTAGCGACCAGTTCGCGGGAACTGTCTTCCATCACGAAATAATTAACCCGCAAAATACACTATTAAATTCCATTAAAAAATACGAACCTATTCATTGGACAAGATTTTCACAAGTTTCCTCTAATAAATCACAAAGAGTTCAAAAATATTGGCTTACTCGTAGGAGGTGTAAAAAGCTGTTGGCTGATTCTCTAATAAATGATTCATCAGAGGAATACCATCGTATTCCCGAAAATTTTATTACCAAAATGATGTTTTTGACTAGATCAAAAACTTACTAGTAGGCAGTTTCTCAAATTCCAAATTGCCCAAAATAAATAGCTCGAAAAATATCCCAAATCACGTTTTTTAAATTTTAGATTATTCGGGCGAAAAATTTAATCTCAAAAAAAAAATCCAAAATTTTCTTTGATTTTATATTTATTTAAGACTGTTAAATAAAAATAAGAAAATGAAATATAAGTCTACATAATAGTAATATATATTTTATATTTTAAAAATATATCTTACGAAAATTTATCTAATGATTTAATTTTTTCGAATCTTTCGAAAATAGAACCAAATGAGTCGAAATCTGCGCGCGCAGATTTCGACTCATTTGGTTCTATTTTCGGCAAATTTTGGGATTTTTAATTCGATATTTTTATTTTTTTGAGATTTTGTTTTCGATCAATTTTTTTCTTGGTAAATATATTTTTAGTATTATGAGTTTTGAGATTTTTATTGTATAAATATGTGAATTATATTTAAGTCAATTTATTTATAAATTTTTAGTAATTTACGACACTAGACAGTTTTGGTGTTTTGCACATCACAATTTTAATTGTGTGTTAATTTAACAAAGTATAATTAGTAAACACTTTAACGATTTTATTCTTACTGCCGACTACAACCAAATTCTCCTCGTCATCCCAAAAAGCTCGTGTTTTATACCCTTTCCAAAAACAATGAACGAACCACTACATTGATATATTGCAATGATCTCGTTTTTCTAGATTTATTGCATGTTTACATGACATACTAAATAAAGGGAAATTTTGTAGAGTACTAAAGTTTAACCCAGTCGCCGTCGTGTTTTCAAATTCGAAAAGGCCTTACAATCGTGGGGACGACCCGTCTGAGAGATGTCTCGTACAAGCCGGGCTAATAAATAGCTGAAAATACATTTTTTCTCCATAACTCAAACGAGAGATCGAGCAAGTATTAGTTTAGTTTTTAATATCTTTAATATGGTAAATTCCGAAAGAATTTCCACTTTCGTCTCCAAGCTCATAAGCAACGTTACCTACAGGACGGATTACAAAAGCTTTCTGAAATTTAGGCGCCAGTTTGGCAGAGAAATTCTATGAAGCATCGCTTTGAACAAAACTCCTTGCAAAAACCTTTTGCCCAAAATGAAACTCCAGATGACGGCTTCGAATATTGTAGAAATCCGCATTTCGATTATCCTGAGCTTGCGTTTGTCGGTCATAGTTAGAGATTCCCAGATCCTGTCCTCCAAAATTGTGTAGGGTTTTAAAAGCTGGTAGTGCGAACCACATCCCACATGATGTTGGCCAAACATTATAAAATGAGGGGTTAGTACTTTGATGGATAGAATTACGTATAGGGCGAGAGCTATTGAGCTAATATAATTGTCCCAGTTTTGATGGTTATCCCGGAAATACGATCGAATAGCTGTCAAAATGGAACGGTTTACACGTTCCGACATATTGGATTGAGGAGAATACTTATGCGTTCGAATATGACGTATCCCATGTTCATCCAGAAAACCTTTGAAGAGATTTGAAGTAAACTGAACTCCGTTATCGCTTATTATGGACTCGGGTACCGAAAACATATCAAATACCTTATTCTTGAGAAAGGTAATTACGTTTTTCGATGTTGCGTCTCGCATTGGTTGTAGTAAGGTGAACCTGGAATATTGGTCGAGTACAACAAATAAAAAGCAATTCCCCGATTTAGATCGGGGATATGGACCAAGGAAGTCGACATAAATTCTTTCCCAGGTACGAGTCACTTCCATGTAATTCCCCATATTAGGACGAGTTACGAAGTTAACCGGTTTTGAAGCCTTGCATATCTCACAGCTCTTTATAAAGTCAGTTACATCCTTGCACATTCCCGGCCAGTAAAATTTCTGCGCAGGTATTTTAAAGTTTTAGCAATTCCAAAATGAGAAGCTCAAGGCGGGCAATGAGCATCGGTAATAAGCGAGAAGATTAATGGCTTGTGTATAAAAAGTTTCCACTGTGGAACATCGTAAAACGTGTCATAAGACCCAAAAGCAGAATTATGAAATATTCGATCATTAAAAACTTTGAAACTGAGTTGAGCGTCGGGGTTATCTTTTAGTTTTTTCAAAAGCTCTTGATGTTCAGCCTCATTAAAGGAGTCTGAATTAAAATCCACACAACAAGCCTCAATTACGTGGTTATTCGGAGTTATATTTACAGCCAATTCAACAGTATTGATTCGTGACAAGGCGTCTGGCACAACATTTTCTGGCCTTTTTTATATTGGATTTAAAAGTTGAACCCCTGTAATTTTAATCACCACCGTGCCAATCGACCTGTTAGTTCTTTCTGGCTCATCAGCCAGGTCAGGCTGATATGGTCCGTTATTACAGTGAGGTCGAACCCTTCCACATAATGTCTAAATTTTTTATACTAATGACAGCCGCGTAACACTCCAACTCTGTCGTACTATAATTCCGTTGAGCAGAATTTAGTTTAGCCGATACATATGCAATCGTGCGTTCTTCATCAGAGTCGGATTTTTGAAACAAGATTCCACCTATTCCCGTTTTTGAAGCATCACACTGTATATAGAAGTGACCGGAGAAGTCGGGGTGACAAAGTACTGGTGCAGACGATAAAGCATCTTTCAAAGATTGAAAAGCTTTTTGAGCCGCAGCATTCCAAAGAAATTTTTTTGACTTTTTTAGAAGGTCAGAAAGGGGAGCGGTAACATCGGAGTAGTTTCGAATAAACCGTCTGTACCAGCCCGCCATACCCAAGAACCGCCTTAGCTGTCAGACAGTTTTTGGTGCTGGATAGTCGGTAATCGCTGCAACTTTACTAAAGTCTGGCTTAAGTACGCCATTACCAACAATATACCCTAGATATCTCAATTCACGCAATACAAAATTGCTTTTTTCGACATTATTTGTCAATTTGGCCTTGGATTAGATTTGGCCTTTGATTAGATCAGCGGCTTTGCTCAAGAGCTCTAGGTGTTCCTCAAAAGTCTCAGATGTAACGAGCAAGTCATCTAGATATACGAAAACTTTGTGATGAAGTTCATGAGGTATGACCTTATCCATGAGCCTACACATGGTTTGGGGGGTATTACAAAGCCCGAAAGGCATGACGGTGAACTGGTAGAGGGGACTACCAACTACGGCGAAAGCAGTCTTATCCTTTGACCTCTCATCCAAGGGGATCTGCCAAAAGGCATCTTACAGATCTATGCTTGAAATAAATCTCGTTTTGCCTAGCCGACCAAGCAGCCTTTCGATGAGTGGTAAAGGATAAGCCGCCTTTGCAGTAGCCAGTTTGCTCTCCGCACCAATGTGACAGGCGAGCTCCACGAACTAAAGCTCTCTTCAATCACACCTAGGTCGAGCATGCGATCTAATTCCTTATAGAGTTCTTTCTGTACTGCGGGAGATATTGAGTAATGGCGTTGTTTAATCGGGATAGCGTCACCAACATCAATGTGATGAGACAGAATATTGGTTCTACCTAAACCCTGAACAGCCGAAAATGGGAACTTTGAAATGACACGATCTAGTCTAGATTTTTCGGATGGTAATAGTTCATGGAATACCAGTTCAGACTGTAATTTATTTTCACAAGAAGTTAGATCGTTGACTTCTGCACTATTAGAAGGTATTTTGGGAATTTGTATTTTTAATCCAAACGCCACCCAAAAATTAACTCCCAGATAAAGAGTTTGACTTAACTTAGGTGCTATGTGCAAAGTTAAAATTCGAGTTACACCCATAAAAGTCACTGGAACTCTAACATGGCCCAAGATAACTTCGCACATGAACCGCCAGCTGTTTTAATGGTTGAGGTTAAATTGCGAAATTTTATATGCGGCTTGTTGATAAATCTTTCGCTACCGCGACCTAATACCGAGACGTTCGCGCCGCTATCTAATAACCCAATAAAATCCTCGTCAAGAATTTTTATTTCGGCATATGGACGACCGTCTGATGTAGGGTTGGTATCGAAAGGCCAAAAATTTTATTAGCGAAAAAAATAATCCAAACAATAAAAATCTCAAAACTCATAATACTAAAAATATATTTACCAAGAAAAAAATTGATCGAAAACGCGCGCAGATTTCGACTCATTTGGTTCTATTTTCGGCAAATTTTGGGATTTTTAATTCGATCTTTTTATTTTTTTGAGATTTTGTTTTCGATCAATTTTTTTCTTGGTAAATATATTTTTAGTATTATGAGTTTTGAGATTTTTATTGTTTGGATTATTTTTTTCGCTAATAAAATTTTTGGCCTTTCGATACCAACCCTACATCAGACGGTCGTCCATATGCCGAAATAAAAATTCTTGACGAGGATTTTATTTGGTTATTAGATAGCGGCGCGAACGTCTCGGTATTAGGTCGCGGTAGCGAAAGATTTATCAACAAGCCGCATATAAAATTTCGCAATTTAACCTCAACCATTAAAACAGCTGGCGGTTCATGTGCGAAGTTATCTTGGGCCATGTTAGAGTTCCAGTGACTTTTATGGGTGTAACTCGAATTTTAACTTTGCACATAGCACCTAAGTTAAGTCAAACTCTTTATCTGGGAGTTAATTTTTGGGTGGCGTTTGGATAAAAAATACAAATTCCCAAAATACCTTCTAATAGTGCAGAAGTCAACGATCTAACTTCTTGTGAAAATAAATTACAGTCTGAACTGGTATTCCATGAACTATTACCATCCCAAAAATCTAGACTAGATCGTGTCATTTCAAGGTTCCCATTTTCGGCTGTTCAGGGTTTAGGTAGAACCAATATTCTGTCTCATCACATTGATGTTGGTGACGCTATCCCGATTAAACAACGCCATTACCCAATATCTCGACTTCCTTGGTCCATATCCCCGATCTAAATCGGGGAATTGCTTGGTACTCGACCAATATTCCAGGTTCACCTTACTACAACCAATGCGAGACGCAACATCGAAAAACGTAATCACCTTTCTCAAGAATAAGGTATTTGATATGTTTTCGGTACCCGAGTCCATAATAAGCGATAACGGAGTTCAGTTTACTTCAAATCTCTTCAAAGGTTTTCTGGATGAACATGGGATACGTCATATTCGAACGCATAAGTATTCTCCTCAATCCAATATGTCGGAACGTGTAAACCGTTCCATTTTGACAGCTATTCGATCGTATTTCCGGGATAACCATCAAAACTGGGACAATTATATTAGCTCAATAGCTCTCGCCCTATACGTAATTCTATCCATCAAAGTACTAACCCCTCATTTTATAATGTTTGGCCAACATCATGTGGGATGTGGTTCGCACTACCAGCTTTTAAAACCCTACACAATTTTGGAGGACAGGATCTGGGAATCTCTAACTATGACCGACAAACGCAAGCTCAGGATAATCGAAATGCGGATTTCTACAATATTCGAAGCCGTCATCTGGAGTTTCATTTTGGGCAAAAGGTTTTTGCAAGGAGTTTTGTTCAAAGCGATGCTTCATAGAATTTCTCTGCCAAACTGGCGCCTAAATTTCAGAAAGCTTTTGTAATCCGTCCTGTAGGTAACGTTGCTTATGAGCTTGGAGACGAAAGTGGAAATTCTTTCGGAATTTACCATATTAAAGATATTAAAAACTAAACTAATACTTGCTCGATCTCTCGTTTGAGTTATGGAGAAAAAATGTATTTTCAGCTATTTATTAGCCCGGCTTGTACGAGACATCTCTCAGACGGGTCGTCCCCACGATTGTAAGGCCTTTTCGAATTTGAAAACACGACGGCGACTGGGTTAAACTTTAGTACTCTACAAAATTTCCCTTTATTTAGTATGTCATGTAAACATGCAATAAATCTAGAAAAACGAGATCATTGCAATATATCAATGTAGTGGTTCGTTCATTGTTTTTGGAAAGGGTATAAAACACGAGCTTTTTGGGATGACGAGGAGAATTTGGTTGTAGTCGGCAGTAAGAATAAAATCGTTAAAGTGTTTACTAATTATACTTTATTAAATTAACACCCAATTTAAATTGTGATGTGCAAAACACCAAAACTGTCTTGTGTCGTAAATTACTAAAAATTTATAAATAAATTGACTTAAATATAATTCACATATTTATACAATAAATAAATATCTCAAAGTGTAGTGAAATTTATAACCGGTGTTTGATGCTAATTTCTGTGATCAAATCTCACCATGTTTAAGAGAAAAACTATTTCTCTAGTTGTCAGACATATTGATTCTTTGTGTGATTTCCAAATTATCTGAGGTGACACAAACCCAAATTATTAATAAGAAAATTAAATAAAATCAAAAATTCAATAAAAAAATAAAAAAAATCTCATAAGAATTGGCGAACAATATTATTGATGATGTTAAGGTCATGCAACAATAAATTATTCAAAAGTAACTACGAGTGGAGTGTGGGTGTGTGTGTCGATGGCAATTAATTGTAACTTAAAAATAAAAACTTATTAAATAAATCTAATCAATTAATACGAACTGATAATAATACGTTGAAAAATAATTGAATCCTGGAAAAACTACTTTAATAAAAAACCAAAATAAAATCATAATTCAATTAACCGAAACTATAAAAATTATAATAAATAATTACAACCAATACAACCAACAACCGACGCACACATTAGCAAATCAACGATAACCATTTTATTGGAATAGAACGAGAACAATCAAAAATTATCAACTTTTTATTCATTCATCAATTTTCCGGATCAACACTGTGGAAGCCAATGGACAATTAATGTATTGTGAGTCGTCGTTTACTTATTTTTATATTAAATTATATTATTTTCTTTGTACTAATTAGATATACACTATATTTAGTAAAATTTGTCAAGTTATAAAAATAATTTTTAGTCTGAATGCGCATGCGTAAATTTGAATAGTTTAGTTAAGTATTTATTACATAGAATTAGTACCTTTGTAGAATTTGTTAAAATATTTTTGCACGATTTGAGATTTTCGTTAATTTTGCCTAAAATAAATTGTTTCTAGTTTGAGTTTGTAAAAATGATAATTTGTGCATTTTGTCTTTAAAAAAAACATGGCTATAATTTGAGACATGGAATAGTTCGTTAAAAGAGATGGGAACTTTGATTGATGTACGCGTAAGTATGGTTTTCTGAAATATTTGTGAGTTGGTTGCAAACATTTCCGTTAGTATGCGGTTCACTTATACATCGGTTCACGCTTCAACACTTCTAAACCCGCCCCAGGCTGAGTAGTCGGCAAACCGAACCGCGATTGGTTGATGGTGTAGAATCGATAATTCTGTTAGCTGCGTTAGGTTAACAAAATGGAGGCTTTCTGTTCGCTACAAAATGCAAGCCTGGGACTTCTACAAGGAATGCCTCAGAGTTTACTAAAGAGAAACAAGGAAAGCGCAAAGGAAGTGGTGGCAGTGTTGTGCCGTATTGTCTACATGGCGTAATAAATACATTGTCTACACGTGTAGACAATGTATGTCGAAAATTAAATAAATCACGTCGACAAAGTCGAGAATGTCGACAATGTCGAAAATTAATCATAATCATCAGATATTAACAAAACAATAATATTTATTAATTTATTTTAGATTTTTTTTTGTTTATTACAAAATCTTTAAACATAAATAATGCATAATTACATAAAAATAATAGTAGCTATCGAATTCAAGTTTGATTAAAGATGAGTTTAGATTTAATTTCAAGTAAGCAACGCATATATAATCTGACTTTGCATTACTGTGTTTAAAAAGGTGTTAAAAAATTTCGCTAACTTAAATTTATACAAAAAAAAAACAAATCAATTCACCATTTTGTCCCTCCCTCGGCCGCAAGTAATGAGGATAACAACTGCGGTTTAATTTTTGAATAAAGAAAATTTAGTGTGACCGTGGGACTCCTGATATTATCGTACATATTTATGTGTTGGAATTATTAAAATGATACTTATTTGATAACGAAAACTACGCAAAATTGACTCGTAATAGAAACAATTAATACATAACTCAGATCGGATCGACACTTATGAAAGTTGTAAAGGATGCATTGACAAGTTCAAATTACTTTACAGAATGTCTTAATTGCATTTAGAACGGAAGTTATGATAATTTCTGGTGATTGCAAGTAATAACAATACTCTGTAGGAACAAACGCAAAATTGACTCTTAATATAAACACTTACATAGCTCAGGCCGGGCCGACACTTATGAAAGTTGTAAAGGATGCAATGGCAAGTTCAAATTACATTACAGAATGTCTTAATTGCATTTAGAACGGAAGTTATGATAATTTCTGGTGATTTCAAGTAATAACAATACTCTGTAGGAACAAACGCAAAATTGACTCGTAATAGAAACACTTACATAACTCAGGTCGGGCCGACACTTATGAAAGTTGTAAAGGATGCATTGACCAGTTCAAATTACTTTACAGAATGTCTTAATTGCATTTAGAACGGAAGTTATGATGATTTCTGGTGATTTCAAGTAATAACAATACTCTGTAGGAACAAACGCAAAATTGACTCGTAATAGAAACACTTACATAGCTCAGGTCGGGCCGACACTTATGAAAGTTGTAAAGGATGCAATGGCAAGTTCAAATTACATTACAGAATGTCTTAATTGCATTTAGAACGGAAGTTATGATAATTTCTGGTGATTTCAAGTAATAACAATACTCTGTAGGAACAAACGCAAAATTGACTCGTAATAGAAACACTTACATAACTCAGGTCGGGCCGACACTTATGAAAGTTGTAAAGGATGCATTGACCAGTTCAAATTACTTTACAGAATGTCTTAATTGCATTTAGAACGGAAGTTATGATGATTTCTGGTGATTTCAAGTAATAACAATACTCTGTAGGAACAAACGCAAAATTGACTCGTAATAGAAGCACTTACATAGCTCAGGTCGGGCCGACACTTATGAAAGTTGTAAAGGATGCATTGGCAAGTTCAAATTACATTACAGAATGTCTTAATTGCATTTAGAACGGAAGTTATGATAATTTCTGGTGATTTCAAGTAATAACAATACTCTGTAGGAACAAACGCAAAATTGACTCGTAATAGAAACACTTACATAGCTCAGATTGGGCCGACACTTATGAAAGTTGTAAAGGATGTATTGGCAAGTTCAAATTACTTTACAGAATGTCTTAATCGCATTTAGAACGGAAGTTATGATAATTTCTGGTGATTTCAAGTAATAACAATACTCTGTAGGAATAAACGCAAAATTGACTCGTAATAGAAACACTTACATAGCTCAGGTCGGGCCGACACTTATGAAAGTTGTAAAGGATGCAATGGCAAGTTCAAATTACATTACAGAATGTCTTAATTGCATTTAGAACGGAAGTCATGATAATTTCTGGTGATTTCAAGTAATAACAATACTCTGTAGGAACAAACGCAAAATTGACTCGTAATAGAAACACTTACATAGCTCAGGCCGGGCCGACACTTATGAAAGTTGTAAAGGATGCACTGACCAATTCAAATTACTTTACAGAATGTCTTAATTGCATTTAGAACGGAAGTTATGATGATTTCTGGTGATTTCAAGTAATAACAATACTCTGTAGGAACAAACGCAAAATTGACTCGTAATAGAAACACTAACATAGCTCAGGTCGGGCCGACACTTATGAAAGTTGTAAAGGATGCAATGGCAAGTTCAAATTACATTACAGAATGTCTTAATTGCATTTAGAACGGAAGTTATGATAATTTCTGGTGATTTCAAGTAATAACAATACTCTGTAGGAACAAACGCAAAATTGACTCGTAATAGAAACACTTACATAGCTCAGATTGGGCCGACACTTATGAAAGTTGTAAAGGATGCATTGGCAAGTAATTACTTTACAGAATGTCTTAATCGCATTTAGAACGGAAGTTATGATGATTTCTGGTGATTTCAAGTAATAACAATACTCTGTAGGAATAAACGCAAAATTGACTCGTAATAGAAACACTTACATAACTCAGGTCGGGCCGACACTTATGAAAGTTGTAAAGGATGCATTGACCAGTTCAAATTACTTTACAGAATGTCTTAATTGCATTTAGAACGGAAGTTATAATGATTTCTGGTGATTTCAAGTAATAACAATACTCTGTAGGAATAAACGCAAAATTGACTCGTAATAGAAACACTTACATAGCTCAGATCGGGCCGACACTTATGAAAGTTGTAAAGGATGCATTGGCCAGTTCAAATTACTTTACAGAATGTCTTAATTGAATTTAGAACGGAAGCTATGATAATTTCTGGTGATTTCAAGTAATAACAATACTCTGTAGGAATAAACCCAAAATTGACTCGTAATAGAAACACTTACATAGCTCAGGTCGGGCCGACACTTATGAAAGTTGTAAAGGATGCAATGGCAAGTTCAAATTACATTACAGAATGTCTTAATTGCATTTAGAACGGAAGTTATGATAATTTCTGGTGATTTCAAGTAATAACAATACTCTGTAGGAACAAACGCAAAATTGTCTCGTAATAGAAACACTTACATAGCTCAGATTGGGCCGACACTTATGAAAGTTGTAAAGGATGCATTGGCAAGTTCAAATTACTTTACAGAATGTCTTAATCGCATTTAGAACGGAAGTTATGATAATTTCTGGTGATTTCAAGTAATAACAATACTCTGTAGGAATAAACGCAAAATTGACTCGTAATAGAAACACTTACATAGCTCAGGTCGGGCCGACACTTATGAAAGTTGTAAAGGATGCAATGGCAAGTTCAAATTACATTACAGAATGTCTTAATTGCATTTAGAACGGAAGTTATGATAATTTCTGGTGATTTCAAGTAATAACAATACTCTGTAGGAACAAACGCAAAATTGTCTCGTAATAGAAACACTTACATAGCTCAGATTGGGCCGACACTTATGAAAGTTGTAAAGGATGCATTGGCAAGTTCAAATTACTTTACAGAATGTCTTAATCGCATTTAGAACGGAAGTTATGATAATTTCTGGTGATTTCAAGTAATAACAATACTCTGTAGGAATAAACGCAAAATTGACTCGTAATAGAAACACTTACATAGCTCAGGTCGGGCCGACACTTATGAAAGTTGTAAAGGATGCATTGGCAAGTAATTACTTTACAGAATGTCTTAATCGCATTTAGAACGGAAGTTATGATGATTTCTGGTGATTTCAAGTAATAACAATACTCTGTAGGAATAAACGCAAAATTGACTCGTAATAGAAACACTTACATAACTCAGGTCGGGCCGACACTTATGAAAGTTGTAAAGGATGCATTGACCTGTTCAAATTACTTTACAGAATGTCTTAATTGCATTTAGAACGGAAGTTATGATAATTTCTGGTGATTTCAAGTAATAACAATACTCTGTAGGAACAAACGCAAAATTGACTCGTAATAGAAACACTTACATAACTCAGGTCGGGCCGACACTTATGAAAGTTGTAAAGGATGCATTGACCAGTTCAAATTACATTACAGAATGTCTTAATTGCATTTAGAACGGAAGTTATGATAATTTCTGGTGATTTCAAGTAATAACAATACTCTGTAGGAACAAACGCAAAATTGACTCGTAATAGAAACACTTACATAGCTCAGATTGGGCCGACACTTATGAAAGTTGTAAAGGATGCATTGGCAAGTAATTACTTTACAGAATGTCTTAATCGCATTTAGAACGGAAGTTATGATGATTTCTGGTGATTTCAAGTAATAACAATACTCTGTAGGAATAAACGCAAAATTGGCTCGTAATAGAAACACTTACATAACTCAGGTCGGGCCGACACTTATGAAAGTTGTAAAAGATGCATTGACCAGTTTAAATTACTTTACAGAATGTCTTAATTGCATTTAGGACGGAAGTTATGATGATTTCTGGTGATTTCAAGTAATAACAATACTCTGTAGGAATAAACGCAAAATTGACTCGTAATAGAAACACTTACATAACTCAGGTCGGGCCGACACTTATGAAAGTTGTAAAGGATGCATTGACCAGTTCAAATTACTTTACAGAATGTCTTAATTGAATTTAGAACGGAAGTTATGATAATTTCTGGTGATTTCAAGTAATAACAATACTCTGTAGGAATAAACCCAAAATTGACTCGTAATAGAAACACTTACATAGCTCAGATTGGGCCGACACATATGAAAGTTGTAAAGGATGCACTGACCAATTTAAATTACTTTACAGAATGTCTTAATTGCATTTAGAACGGAAGTTATGATGATTTCTGGTGATTTCAAGTAATAACAATACTCTGTAGGAACAAACGCAAAATTGACTCGTAATAGAAACACTAACATAGCTCAGGTCGGGCCGACACTTATGAAAGTTGTAAAGGATGCAATGGCAAGTTCAAATTACATTACAGAATGTCTTAATTGCATTTAGAACGGAAGTTATGATAATTTCTGGTGATTTCAAGTAATAACAATCCTCTGTAGGAACAAACGCAAAATTGACTCGTAATAGAAACACTTACATAGCTCAGATTGGGCCGACACTTATGAAAGTTGTAAAGGATGCATTGGCAAGTAATTACTTTACAGAATGTCTTAATCGCATTTAGAACGGAAGTTATGATGATTTCTGGTGATTTCAAGTAATAACAATACTCTGTAGGAATAAACGCAAAATTGACTCGTAATAGAAACACTTACATAACTCAGGTCGGGCCGACACTTATGAAAGTTGTAAAGGATGCATTGACCAGTTCAAATTACTTTACAGAATGTCTTAATTGCATTTAGAACGGAAGTTATAATGATTTCTGGTGATTTCAAGTAATAACAATACTCTGTAGGAATAAACGCAAAATTGAATCGTAATAGAAACACTTACATAGCTCAGATCGGGCCGACACTTATGAAAGTTGTAAAGGATGCATTGACCAGTTCAAATTACTTTACAGAATGTCTTAATTGAATTTAGAACGGAAGTTATGATAATTTCTGGTGATTTCAAGTAATAACAATACTCTGTAGGAATAAACCCAAAATTGACTCGTAATAGAAACACTTACATAGCTCAGGTCGGGCCGACACTTATGAAAGTTGTAGAGGATGCAATGGCAAGTTCAAATTACATTACAGAATGTCTTAATTGCATTTAGAACGGAAGTTATGATAATTTCTGGTGATTTCAAGTAATAACAATACTCTGTAGGAACAAACGCAAAATTGTCTCGTAATAGAAACACTTACATAGCTCAGATTGGGCCGACACTTATGAAAGTTGTAAAGGATGCATTGGCAAGTTCAAATTACTTTACAGAATGTCTTAATCGCATTTAGAACGGAAGTTATGATAATTTCTGGTGATTTCAAGTAATAACAATACTCTGTAGGAATAAACGCAAAATTGACTCGTAATAGAAACACTTACATAGCTCAGGTCGGGCCGACACTTATGAAAGTTGTAAAGGATGCAATGGCAAGTTCAAATTACATTACAGAATGTCTTAATTGCATTTAGAACGGAAGTTATGATAATTTCTGGTGATTTCAAGTAATAACAATACTCTGTAGGAACAAACGCAAAATTGTCTCGTAATAGAAACACTTACATAGCTCAGATTGGGCCGACACTTATGAAAGTTGTAAAGGATGCATTGGCAAGTTCAAATTACTTTACAGAATGTCTTAATCGCATTTAGAACGGAAGTTATGATAATTTCTGGTGATTTCAAGTAATAACAATACTCTGTAGGAATAAACGCAAAATTGACTCGTAATAGAAACACTTACATAGCTCAGGTCGGGCCGACACTTATGAAAGTTGTAAAGGATGCATTGGCCAGTTCAAATTACTTTACAGAATGTCTTAATCGCATTTAGAACGGAAGTTATGATGATTTCTGGTGATTTCAAGTAATAACAATACTCTGTAGGAATAAACGCAAAATTGACTCGTAATAGAAACACTTACATAACTCAGGTCGGGCCGACACTTATGAAAGTTGTAAAGGATGCATTGACCTGTTCAAATTACTTTACAGAATGTCTTAATTGCATTTAGAACGGAAGTTATGATAATTTCTGGTGATTTCAAGTAATAACAATACTCTGTAGGAACAAACGCAAAATTGACTCGTAATAGAAACACTTACATAACTCAGGTCGGGCCGACACTTATGAAAGTTGTAAAGGATGCATTGACCAGTTCAAATTACATTACAGAATGTCTTAATTGCATTTAGAACGGAAGTTATGATAATTTCTGGTGATTTCAAGTAATAACAATACTCTGTAGGAACAAACGCAAAATTGACTCGTAATAGAAACACTTACATAGCTCAGATTGGGCCGACACTTATGAAAGTTGTAAAGGATGCATTGGCAAGTAATTACTTTACAGAATGTCTTAATCGCATTTAGAACGGAAGTTATGATGATTTCTGGTGATTTCAAGTAATAACAATACTCTGTAGGAATAAACGCAAAATTGACTCGTAATAGAAACACTTACATAACTCAGGTCGGGCCGACACTTATGAAAGTTGTAAAAGATGCATTGACCAGTTTAAATTACTTTACAGAATGTCTTAATTGCATTTAGGACGGAAGTTATGATGATTTCTGGTGATTTCAAGTAATAACAATACTCTGTAGGAATAAACGCAAAATTGACTCGTAATAGAAACACTTACATAGCTCAGATCGGGCCGACACTTATGAAAGTTGTAAAGGATGCATTGGCAAGTTCAAATTACTTTACAGAATGTCTTAATTGCATTTAGAACGGAAGTTATGATGATTTCTGGTGATTTCAAGTAATAACAATACTCTGTAGGAATAAACGCAAAATTGACTCGTAATAGAAACACTTACATAACTCAGGTCGGACCGACACATATGAAAGTTGTAAAGGATGCAATGGCAAGTTCATATTACATTACAGAATGTCTTAATTGCATTTAGAACGGAAGTTATGATAATTTCTGGTGATTTCAAGTAATAACAATACTCTGTAGGAACAAACGCAAAATTGACTCGTAATAGAAACACTTACATAGCTCAGATTGGGCCGACACTTATGAAAGTTGTAAAGGATGCATTGGCAAGTAATTACTTTACAGAATGTCTTAATCGCATTTAGAACGGAAGTTATGATGATTTCTGGTGATTTCAAGTAATAACAATACTCTGTAGGAATAAACGCAAAATTGACTCGTAATAGAAACACTTACATAACTCAGGTCGGACCGACACTTATGAAAGTTGTAAAGGATGCATTGACCAGTTCAAATTACTTTACAGAATGTCTTAATTGCATTTAGGACGGAAGTTATGATGATTTCTGGTGATTTCAAGTAATAACAATACTCTGTAGGAATAAACGCAAAATTGACTCGTAATAGAAACACTTACATAACTCAGGTCGGGCCGACACTTATGAAAGTTGTAAAGGATGCATTGACCAGTTCAAATTACTTTACAGAATGTCTTAATTGCATTTAGGACGGAAGTTATGATGATTTCTGGTGATTTCAAGTAATAACAATACTCTGTAGGAATAAACGCAAAATTGACTCGTAATAGAAACACTTACATAGCTCAGATCGGGCCGACACTTATGAAAGTTGTAAAGGATGCATTGGCAAGTTCAAATTACTTTACAGAATGTCTTAATTGCATTTAGAACGGAAGTTATGATGATTTCTGGTGATTTCAAGTAATAACAATACTCTGTAGGAATAAACGCAAAATTGACTCGTAATAGAAACAGTTACACATAACAGTTCGGATCGACACGTATGGAAGTTGTAAATAGCTTGAATCTTCTCTCAACATCATATATATATATAACAGTTAAATTCCATTAGCATTTATCACATAGGTAAAATAAATTCTAACTTCTTTATATTCAACGATTTCAGATTTTCCGTATATAGGTCAATGCTCTATTTATTTCATAATATCCAAATTTAGGTCACAACACAAGGCATCAGCTGATTGAAATAAACATTATTCCATTTTCAATTGTGTATAGTCTCTATTCTCTGACTAATGGCATGCGCACCAGTTCATCCTTTTCTATTAGAACATTTTTTATATAGCACGCACACACACACACACATATATATTAGATTAAATAGTAAAAACCATGTAGAAAATAATTTGATTTTTTCAGCATTGTTGTTGCAATCTAGCACGTGCATTTTATAAAAAAAATAAATTCAAGCCGATCTTCTATTTAAAATATTACGATTCAGATACGATTCGATTTTAATGAAATTTGACATGCACATAAATACATGCATAAATATGTATATAATATTTTATTTCATTAGCGTCGTCTAGCGCATGAGCTTTGTATTTTTGTGTGTGTATTGATTGATTGATTGATTCTGAATTGATTCTGAATGCACGACCAAGTTCTTACACAGGAGCTCCCGGGTGACGCCGGGCCCACCGTACACTCTTTTTTACATATAACAAAACCGAAGGATTGGATAGGTTAGTTAAATGGGACAGAATCGGCCCGGTTACAGACACCTAGGTATAGCCGATAGTTAGTAACACAAAGACAGCACAAAACTAATCTACTTGGGGAAGGATAAAGGTTTAACAGGTTAAATGGATAATGATGGTAATGGTCTTCAACAATTGCTTCTTTAAATCAGCAACCTAAGAAAAAATGTTATTAATTCACAGGTATCTGGAAATCACCTGAAAAGGAATACTATATTAATACTTTTCAACTTCCTAAACAAAACTGATTGTTGAATCCGCCCGATTTCATACACCTAAGTAGAGACGATATAGTTAGTAACACAAAGACAATACAACTCTGAACTATACAATCAGCTATTAATTTTATAAAGAAAAATTATTTCACAAGCAATATGTATAATTCCTGAAAATTAATACTAAATTAATATATTGCTGCTTACCTAAATAATATAAACATTCTAATTTAACCCCCACTCCCCCCCAAAATATACATATGTATATAATAATAATAATTGAAGGAAACGGCACATTTATTACTTTTATGGAAATCTCGAAAATGCAGACACGAATCGATATTGCACACAAACAAATAATAAGAAAATTCTGAAACTTTCTAAATAATTTCGTAAATAGATTTTCTTTAAATATAAAATCAATTTCATGTCCGACAAACTTTTAGAGAGCCCAGCACGAATCTATTTTACTCAACCAAATTTATGTGCCAGTTTATAAATTTTGAAAAGGTGGAATCCTTAATTAGGATGAATTATTGGAATCAAATGAGATAACCGCTGTGGTCAAAATTCACCTCTGAGAAAAATGGGCGGTTTAAAGAAATATTAGTGTATTTATTGAGCACCATGTCAGTTAGGAAAACTAATCCGGGCTTCCCATCGAGAAGTGGGGACAATTTATAGAATTTTGTATTCCAACCAAATATATTAATAGAATTCTACTTCGCCACTTAAGATATCCTTAGAATATCCCTAGAACCTCAGGTTGTATCAGGTACATGGACCATGTTATTTTGACAGATTGATAAATTGATTGGAATACCAGGACAAATGAATGCACTTTTGTTTGATTCATTGATTTATTGAACTGTAGAACCAAGTGCTAGCCAAGAGACCCGGATAACGCCGGGCAAATTCCTACAGCCTGTTTACACATATCCAATAGGAAGGATAGGAAAGATTTTTTTTTTTTTTTTTTTTTTGGGCGGGAACGATTCGGTTGCAGACACCTAGCGATCGTACGGCGCAACACAATTCTAATCTACTTCTTATCTACTAGAGGGAGGATAAAGGCTTAATAGGTTTAATGGATAACGATGGTATTGCTTTGATCTTCAACAATTGCCCCATTAAATCAAAACCTGAGAAAAAATAATATTATTTCACGTGCATTTGGAAATTTCCTGTAATATTACACTACATCTAGGTAAAGCCAATAGTTAGTAACATAATTACAGCACAATTCTAATCTACACAACCAGCAATTAATATTTCAAAGAAATATTTCTTCATAACAACTAAAGATTCCTGAAATTAATACTTGATTAATCTACCGGTTTCCTAAATAAGAAAAATATTTATTAATTTAATCCTCTACAACTCCACAACTTACAATATAATTTCCTAAACTATAGTTATTTGAATTAGTATATTAATAATAAATTGAATTATATTAAATCATTAACAATTTCTCTAAAACCATTAGCATTAAATAAATCTACTGTAAACTGACCGTTAAAATAAGTCAGTAAACATATATTAATTAATAAACCTGAAAACAAACTGTATGCTTATTAATATTATTGACTACTTAATTGTATTCAATAGTAAACCCAGTAAATACGTATGTGTCCTTATTCAAATAAATATCCAGCACAGCAGTTCAAATGTATCGCGATATTTATTTCAAGGAAAACAACAAATTTAGGCAAATAAGCACACAACTTCAAATACCGAGGTTGATACACCTCCATGTATGCTCGTAATTAAACAAAATATAATTAAATCAAAGGAAAGAAACAAAATGAGAAAATTCAAGAAAAACATTTATTTTATTATTACCACACCCGAAGGAACAACATTGCGCAATGTTAATGCGACGTCAGTGACGACAACAAAACATGCTATTTCGGTTCTTTTTAATTAGTCTCTTAAACAACCGGACAATACACGTATTTTCTCTTCCAAATAAAAGGTTTTAAGTCCGATAAGTATAGTTGAAGAAAATTTTTTAATTATCTTCTGATTTTCAGTTAAAATTAAACTTCTTAAATAAATCATTTAACAATCTCGAAATCCACATCAACTAGGAAATTGGGGCCTTCTTCAATTTGTAGCAAAACCCATCATCTACATATTTCTGACAAGAACAGAAATATTAACCACTTCGTTTTTAACTAGTGGAAATCGTAAAATAACAAATTAAATAAAATCGAGATTTAATTTTAATTTGTAATTTAAAGTACATAATTCATTTAAATAAATGAATTCTTAAGTCCACGAACATTTTTGAAAATTATAAATCGAAAAATATCATTAACAATAATTTTTTGAGCTGAATTTCTTTATATATACATATTCATACGTAACAATCATTTCATAATAGTTAGTACAGGCAGGTACATAATATTTTAGTAAAAATATGTATTAACAATTTTATAGTTTTATTTTATGTTATATAGAATTATACTATCCCCTTTTTTGCCGACGGCTTGAAAAATATATCTCGACGGATTATTTTTACAATTATTTCGACCATAAAATGAAACATAAAGGGTAAACCATAAAAAATTGTTTAGTTAACTATAATTTTAAAAATAAAAAAAAAAAAAGTCGTTTAAAAAAATTACGTTCATTGCAAATTTACTCAAACAATCAATCGAAAAAATCGACAAATTCAATGCAAATTTCTGTTTGTTGTCGTCACTGACATAACGCACACAAAACGCCGAAAATGAACATGGAAATATTCCACCTTCTCAAGCCTCTCTACATCGTGTTACCACACTAACCGACCTACTTCTTCCGAGAGAAATGGTTGTATTTGTATTCCACATATGACATGACGAACAACATGAGTAGCAAAAAGCAAACAATATACTTATATACTAAAACCACCACCATCCCATATTTACATTTCATGCACTTAGAACAATAATTAGTAATTAATTTATACAATATGAAAATAAAAATAAAATGAATAAATAAATAAATTAATTGCTTGACATAAAAAACTGACATAAAATTTTATAAAATACATAAATAAAACACAACAGTCCGATATTTTCGTGACTGTCATCGATCATAAAGGATCATGCTTGATTGCATTGCAACACAGAAATAAAGTAAACTCAAAGAGGATACAAAATGAAATAGGATCAAACAAATCAAGCGAACTCACATACAATCATAGCCAACCGCATTACATTTTATATCGATACAGATACGAATACATATAGCGGAGTATTATGTGTTTACAACACTTGCGTATAATTTGTTAATAGATTTATGTATGTGTGTCCGCTTGGTACAAACCAATGCCTTCTAAACTACAGACCGCTTACACCAAATGATGACGACACGCTATGTCGACGTTTTTGTTGCTTTCTCTAGTTGTTTTGTTAGTCTAAATATCTTAACATTATTATTGCGCAGTCTCGGTTTAGACATAAATTGACGTCATGTGCGAAAAATGAGAGTAGTAAGAGGCCTGTAGTTTAGGAGGCATTGTACAAACCGTAACTAGTTTCTCAAACAATTTTGTACTTATAATCCGATGCACAAGTTAAATGGTTTGGAAAGCACTAACTTAACATAAACTACACAAAGAAATAAATAGAACACCACACGAAATGCAACACTACACCAACACATCACTAAAAATAACACAGCGTATTTGATTTTCATATTTGCGCACTAATTAATATAAGTAAAACTATGTTTATTAGCACTAAACTGCACGAATAATTACACTACAATCACAACCAGTTACAAATAAATTATTAAAACAAAATAAAACAAACACAGCGATTTAATTTATTATATTAACAATTATAATTCAATCCATTTAATTTATTTTTCTACACTACACCAAATATAATACGAAGATAGACGAAAACACATCCTTCTCCTACGACGATCGATCGCCCTTTGTATTTTTGTGTGTGTATGGGATAAAAAATTTAACGTGGGCTTATGCAGTGCACCTAGAATACTACAGGCCACACTGCTTGCTATGTCATTAAATTTATGTCTACAGTTTTTTCTTTGAACTCTAGACGGCAGTCAAGTTCATAAAATGAAAAAACCAAAACAAACAGAAAAAAAAATATTTTTATACGTGTATTAAAAGTACGGTTATGTCTTCTCGTAAATTATATTAAATGTGTACACATTTTATACGTGTTTACATATTTAACACAATTTAAAGTGCATAATTTTATAATAATGTTATGAATTAATACTTTTACCAATAGCTTTCTGTTAAATTTCAAAATACATTATTAAAATATTTTTCTTGTTGTTTGTTTACAATTTTTTTCTTATCAATGTGACAGCAAAAACAAAAAAAAATCAAAACAATCTTTTTAATTTTAGTGCTGCCTATAATAGCCAAAGAGAGAACTGTCGACATAAATTGACGTCATATAGCAAAATTTTTAAAGCAGTGTGGCCTGTAGTATTCTAGGTGCACTGGCTTATGTATTGTTATTATTATATTTTTTACATGTTGGCGCGCAAACGACTGCTGCAAAAAATTGTGCATAATATTTTTCTTTTGTTGTTGTTTTGTTTACGAAAACAAAAATAATCACATGTTTTGGGTTTTGCGTGGTTTACGAATTCCAAATACATACGTGAAGCAAAAATGTTACATATGTAAATAATTATGTAATTTTTTCTTTGATTTGATTTAATGTGCATTAAAGTTATGATGATTTCTGGTGTTTTTCTAGAAACACATAACTCAGATCAGATCGACACTTATGAAAGTTGTAAAGGATGCATTGGCAAGCTCAGATTACTTTACAGAATGTCTTAATTGCATTTAGAACGGAAGTTATGTTGATTTCTGGTGATTTCAAGTAATAAATATACTCTGTAGGAACAAACGCAAAATTGACTCGTAATAGAAACACTTACATAACTCAGGTCGGGCCGACACTTATGAAAGTTGTAAAGGATGCATTGACCAGTTCAAATTACTTTACAGAATGTCTTAATTGCATTTAGAACGGAAGTTATGATGATTTCTGGTGATTTCAAGTAATAACAATACTCTGTAGGAACAAACGCAAAATTGACTCGTAATAGAAACACATAACTCAGGTCGGGCCGATACTTATGAAAGTTGTAAAGGATGCATTGGCAAGTTCAAATTACTTTACAGAATGTCTTAATCGCATTTAGAACGGAAGTTATGATAATTTCTGGTGATTTCAAGTAATAACAATACTTTGTAGGAATAAACGCAAAATTGACTCGTAATAGAAACACTTACATAACTCAGGTCGGGCTGACACTTATGAAAGTTGTAAAGGATGCATTGACCAGTTCAAATTACTTTACAGAATGTCTTAATCGCATTTAGAACGGAAGTTATGATGATTTCTGGTGATTTCAAGTAATAACAATACTCTGTAGGAACAAACGCAAAATTGAATCGTAATAGAAACACTATCATAGCTCAGGTCGGGCCGACACTTATGAAAGTTGTAAAGGATGCATTGACAAGTTCAAATTACTTTACAGAATGTCTTAATTGCATTTAGGACGGAAGTTATGATGATTTCTGGTGATTTCAAGTAATAACAATACTCTGTAGGAATAAACGCAAAATTGACTCGTAATAGAAACACTTACATAACTCAAGTCGGGCCGACACTTATGAAAGTTGTAAAGGATGCATTGACAAGTTCAAATTACTTTACAGAATGTCTTAATTGCATTTAGAACGGAAGTTATGATAATTTCTGGTGATTTCAAGTAATAACAATTCTCTGTAGGAATAAACGCAAAATTGACTCGTAATAGAAACACTTACATAGCTCAGGTCGGGCCGACACTTATGAAAGTTGTAAAGGATGCATTGACCAGTTCAAATTACTTTACAGAATGTCTTAATTGCATTTAGGACGGAAGTTATGATGATTTCTGGTGATTTCAAGTAATAACAATACTCTGTAGGAATAAACGCAAAATTGACTCGTAATAGAAACACTTACATAACTCAGGTCGGGCCGACACTTATGAAAGTTGTAAAGGATGCATTGACAAGTTCAAACTACTTTACAGAATGTCTTTATTGCATTTAGAACGGAAGTTATTATGATTTCTGGTGATTTCAAGTAATAACAATACTCTGTAGGAATAAACGCAAAATTGACTCGTAATAGAAACACTTACATAACTCAGATTGGGCCGACACTTATGAAAGTTGTAAAGGATGCATTGACAAGTTCAAACTACTTTACAGAATGTCTTTATTGCATTTAGAACGGAAGTTATTATGATTTCTGCTGATTTCAAGTAATAACAATACTCTGTAGGAATAAACGCAAAATTGACTCGTAATAGAAACACTTAAATAACTCAGATTGGGCCGACACTAATGAAAGTTGTAAAGGATGCATTGACAAGTTCAAACTACTTTACAGAATGTCTTTATTGCATTTAGAACGGAAGTTATTATGATTTCTGGTGATTTCAAGTAATAACAATACTCTGTAAGAATAAACGCAAAATTGACTCGTAATAGAAACACTTACATAACTCAGATTGGGCCGACACTTATGAAAGTTGTAAAGGATGCATTGTCAAGTTCAAACTACTTTACAGAATGTCTTAATTCCATTTAGAATGGAAGTTGTGTTGATTTCTGGTGATTTCAAGTAATAACAATACTCTGTAGGAATAAACGCAAAATTGACTCGTAATAGAAACACTTAAATAACTCAGATTGGGCCGACACTAATGAAAGTTGTAAAGGATGCATTGACAAGTTCAAACTACTTTACAGAATGTCTTTATTGCATTTAGAACGGAAGTTATTATGATTTCTGGTGATTTCAAGTAATAACAATACTCTGTAGGAATAAACGCAAAATTGACTCGTAATAGAAACACTTACATAACTCAGATTGGGCCGACACTTATGAAAGTTGTAAAGGATGCATTGGCAAGCTCAGATTACTTTACAGAACGTCTTAATCGCATTTAGAACGGAAGTTATGTTGATTTCTGGTGGTTTCAAGTAATAACAATACTCTGTAGGAATAAACGCAAAATTGACTCGTAATAGAAACACTTACATAACTCAGATTGGGCCGACACTAATGAAAGTTGTAAAGGATGCATTGACAAGTTCAAATTACTTTACAGAATGTCTTTATTGCATTTAGAACGGAAGTTATTATGATTTCTGGTGATTTCAAGTAATAACAATACTCTGTAGGAATAAACGCAAAATTGACTCGTAATAGAAACACTTACATAGCTCAGATTGGGCCGACACTTATGAAAGTTGTAAAGGATGCATTGACAAGTTCAAACTACTTTACAGAATGTCTTTATTGCATTTAGAACGGAAGTTATTATGATTTCTGCTGATTTCAAGTAATAACAATACTCTGTAGGAATAAACGCAAAATTGACTCGTTATAGAAACACTTAAATAACTCAGATTGGGCCGACACTAATGAAAGTTGTAAAGGATGCATTGACAAGTTCAAACTACTTTACAGAATGTCTTTATTGCATTTAGAACGGAAGTTATTATGATTTCTGGTGATTTCAAGTAATAACAATACTCTGTAGGAATAAACGCAAAATTGACTCGTAATAGAAACACTTACATAACTCAGATTGGGCCGACACTTATGAAAGTTGTAAAGGATGCATTGACAAGTTCAAACTACTTTACAGAATGTCTTTATTCCATTTAGAATGGAAGTTGTGTTGATTTCTGGTGATTTCAAGTAATAACAATACTCTGTAGGAATAAAGGCAAAATTGACTCAAAATTGACAATCGCAGTTAAAGTAAGGCTAAGAAGGCTGTACTCGTTAGAGCAGTTGGACAAATTTGTAGATCGAAAAGGTTCAAATGGTGGAAGGCCGAGGTTCTGAAATCACACAACCTTCGTAATTTGTTAGACTAGATTAAATCTGGACATTATGAGAATCCATCTTACGATGAATTCCCTAATTTAGCACTCTTGTTATTCGAAAGAGAAACATTGTAGAACAGTACTTTTGGCCATATTTTTCATTCGTCATGAACAAGTTAAGTTTGATGAATTGAAAGTGGCAGCGATGTGCCTTACCTTCAAGAAGGAAGAAAGCTTGAAATGTGAACTATCGCACTATCGATATGGGTGGCTCAAGCTGAAGTAAAAATGTTCACGGCGTCTCTATTTATTTATTGCAGAACGTACTTTTTGTCCTAAGTTTCCTAGTTTTGCGCACGAAGCAACAGTATAGATTTGTAGGCCTAGGGCATCGTATCGTAATTTGATTGTGCTTGAGGCATATAGGAAACTCAGGTTGAATTTGTAATGTATTAGTGGACCCTAATGCTTAATAGCCAAACAATCATCAATTTGGTTTATTCCGAATTCAACAACAATTTAACTTGGTATTAAATATTAAAATTAATACGGGCAATGCTAGTGCATTATCAGTGTCATACGGCCAACTTATAACAAACGCCATTCCTTATTTTAATGTACAATAATACTAATGTATGTACTTGTATTATAAAATACATGTACAATCATAAACCAATATAATATTCTACAATTATCTACCAATTATCGACATTCTCGACATATTCTACGCCAATTGTCTACATTGTCGACGCCAAAAGCAATTGTCGACGCATTATCGACGCCATGGCGTCGAAAATTCCAAAAGACGCGTAGACGCACAACACTGTGGTGGAGTCGCTTCTGTAATAGAATAGAAGGAGTCTCGGAAACCTCGCGCTTAAGAAAGATTCTCTCCACTAGTCCAGCTGTTCCAGGCTATCTGATAAAACCGGATGCCGAATGGAGGTATCTAGTGAAGAGACTCTTGATCTTTTGATGGAAACTCACTTCCCTGGAAGTGAGGATGTGTCAACTGCAGGGCCTTTGGATGACTGCGAGTCTAAAAATGACTGCGGAGTCCAACTGTTACGTATAGAGCATCTTCTGAATACACGGAAGATAAAATGGGCTGCTATTAAAGGGTTTAAGCCCTTTAAGTCAGCTGGCAACTCGAAGGTCTTGCTTCCCTGGCTGGAAGTTATCTTCAAAGGGTGTCTGAAGCTAGGGTACATCCCGATGAAATGGAGAAAGGCTAGAGTGGTCTTCATCTCCAAAGATAGAAGCTCGCACAGCAACCCTAAGGACTTAAGACCAATATCTCTGTCATCATTTCTGTTGAAAATCATGGCAAGGCTGCTGGGCGTCTATATTCGGCCGAGAATTGTACCCAGAAACTGGGCACAATCTCAGCATGAGTACCATAAGGTTAAATCTGTGAATACGGCATTACGGACCTTGGTTCGGGGAATTGAGAAGTCACTGGATTTTCAAGAATTCTCGTTGGTGGCATTTCTCAATATCGAGGGCGCTTTCAACAACGTGAAGGTGGAGGCAAGTAGGGAAGGATTGCTTCCACTTGAGGCCGGAGACACAGTAACCAAGCTGATTGATCACTTACTACCATACCGAGGATGGAGGAAGTTTCCGTCTGGAGATGGGTCGTTCGGGGAACACCCCAGGCAGGTGTCCTCTCTTCCCTTCTTTGGAATGTAGTAATCAATGGACTACTACTGGAACTGGAGGAGGAAGGAGTAAGTATGGTTGCTTATGCCGATGACGTAGCGATAGCTGTCTCGGGTAAGCACCTGTGTACAATCAGAGATATGATACAGAATGCGCTATCAATCACTGCGAGATTCCTAGGGATTCTTCTGGACAGTAAGCTCAGCTTTAAACCAAACACGATAGAAAGAGTGAAGAAGGCTACTGTGGCACTCTACTCTTGTAAAAACGCCATTGGAAGGAAATGGGGCTTAAAACCGGAGCTGGTAGACTGGCTTTACACGGAAGTGGTAAGGCCCCTACTGCTGTATGGTGTGAGTGTATGGTGGCCAGCTCTGGAGAAACTATCATACAGGAATATGATGGTGAAGGTGCAGCGGGCAGCCTGTCTGCTCATTAGTGGGGCGCTGAAAACGACCTCCACTAGTGCCTTAGAGGTCATGCTGTACCTTCTCCCGTTGGATATACTTTGTAAGCAAATGGCGGTCAACACGGCCGTTCGGCTATCAGCGACTTTGGGGTGGAGGTGCCTGCAAAAAGGGCACTCAACTATAGTCAATTCTGTGAGGCATGACCTGGCGAATTTGGACTATATAACCCCCCTGTTGTGCTTTGGCAAGCTTTTTAAGGTGATTCTCCCTTCTAGGGAGGATTGAAATAGTGGTCTCATTATGGAGACCGGGACAGCCAATTTCTTCACCGACGGCTTCAAGCTCGATGGTAGAGTGGGAGCTGGTGTATTCTGTGGGGAATTAAATGTAAGTTTATCTTTTCGTCAGCCTGATTACTGCAGTGTGTACCAGGCTGAAGTTATAGCGATTGAAGAGGTCATGAACTGGTTGAAGCATAATGTGATATCGTTAACTGATATCACTATCTATGTGGACAGTCGGGCGGCCATTCTTTTGCTGGATTCAGTTTGCCTAGCGTCAAGGGTGGCGTTGGATTGTCACACATCGCTTAATGAGATGTGTGAACATTTCAATATCCAGTTGGTCTGGGTTCCGGTTCCATTCTGACGTTGAGGGAAATTGTAGAGCAGACGAGTTAGCAAGGTACGGTACGACTCTCCAACTGGATCCAGGGAGAGAATGTGTAGGAAGGCCTAGTCTGTGCTGAAAGCAGAAAGCCATAGAGAAGCAGTTGCCTTGGCAAATGCTAGGTGGATCTCTAGTTCAACTGGCAGGGTAGCGAAACAAGTATGGCCTGAGCTGAACTTGAATCGCTCCAAGACCTTAATCACACTGAGGAAGCGTGACTTAGGTAGAATTGTAAGGATAATTACCGGGCACTGCCTTTTCGGGGATCATGCGAGAAGGCTGGGTCTGGATGCAAATGACTTCTGCAGAAGCTGCAGGGACGAGGAGGAGGAGACTCCTGCTCACTTCCTTTGCTCGTGCCCTGCACTAGCTGGCAGAAGACATGATCACTTGGGCAAATACACTATGGACAGCCCCTGTGATCTCAAAAGTAATGTGCGAGATCTTTTACGCTATATTAATTGTACTAAATGGGTTTCGGGAGTTTCTGATGTCGGATCCTGTGGTATCACAATGGGCCTATAATTGGCCTAAGTGTGAGATAGCAACCACTGAAACCTAAACTAACCTAAGTGTAAGAGTGTTTCGCCAAGTGCCTACGGCAAATAGTGTTAAAAGTATTAATCTAGAATACTGAAAACAGACCCCTGTATGGAACAATCACAATAAAAAACATTACTATAGAAAATAAAATTAATTGAAACTGTTTTCAAATCACTTGAAATAGTTTTAGAATAAAATATTTTAGTTGAATTTACATACATACAAATATTCCTTTAGTTTGCATTCATTAAAAAATTATTCTAGTTGTCAAGTAGAACATTATAATTATATATAATTCTAAACTACTAGATTTGCTCGTTTTGCGGCTGCTTTGTTTAAATTTGGCAAAAAATGTTTTCTATATATTGTATGTACTCACTCTTATTTTTTTTACAAATACGTATTATTTGTCAAACTTCATTTTGATTTTTAAGCGGCTGAGAAAGTGGGGGAAAAATCGTTTAGATATTGGTATTTATTTATTATGTTATTGATTTTGATTCAGCTCCGACTTTGATAATAATTCAACCAGCCAATCTACACACGATTTTAGCTTCTGGTTTCAAACTAAGGCTGCAGGCCAATAGTCGGGTAAATTGTTTACTATGGTTAAAAACCGGGTTTAGAACAGATTTTTCGATCAGTTTACCATATAGTTTTTGAAAAATAAATGAATTTACCGAAAAATTTAGTTAAAATTGACTTTTACCAGACTGTTGGCCCGTAGCCTAAGTCGTAATAGATTTTTATTCGGTATTTACCGAATTTCTTTTACGATGGAAAGACATGATTTTGCATTTCTTAATATTTAAGCAAAGCGAGTTTCGATCACTCCACTCACTTAATCTATCGATGTCTTCTTGAAGTTTCTTCGTATCGCGCATTCGAAAAATTTTCACGTCATCAGCAAATATGAACACGTTTGAGTTTTTGATTATCTCTGTTATTCGATCTATGAAAACAATAAATATCCAAGGTACGATGTGAGATCCTTGGGGAACCCCAGACGTAACTTTAATAACGTTTGATTTCCCATTTCCCATTATTACAAATTGTCGCCAGTTTGATAGATAAGACTTGAACCAATTTGCTGGAGTGCTTTTTGATCGCAGATGGAATCAAATGCTTTACTGAAATCCGTGTATGCTACATCTACTTGATGGTGTTTTTCTATGTCGTTAATTATTTATTTTACTGGTGAATCCAACCAGATTAGTTGATGTCGATCGGCCAGGCTGGTTTATTGATATATGACTTGCAATTGTGGATTTAAAATTGTTGCATAATACTTGTCTGTGCCAGACATTAAATATTTTCAAGCACAAGCACAAGTCGGTTGATAACAACCACATTAAATAAAACACACGGAATTCCACCATATGTGCAACAAACTTTATTTTATTCAAACTACACACTGGGAATCAAAGTTGAATTTATTTGCCATCATTGACCTTGACCATTGGATATTTCGAATCTGCAAAACATAAATTCCTGTTAAAATGCAAACAAAACTATACTTACCTTCAATAATTAGGTGGTCATCGCTGTATTATTATCTAGATGAGGATTAAATTTAATTATAATTAATTAAGTATTTAAAGTTAATTGAAGTACTTACCGAGATATTTGATAGCCGTAACTTTGACGACGTTGTTTTGTTTGTTACGTTTTGACACTTGTCGTCCATCATTGAATGAATACACCCAAGGAAAATGGAATAGATCAACACTACCATTGCGCCATATTATACACAGTGACGAACACGCGTATTACAACACCAAATAGTACAGAAACCGGGAAAAGGCAAAACGTCAAAGTAAAAAACCTTTTTCCATCTCTTGGATTTTGGGCTTCATCGAAACCAGACGTGGTGTTTGTATAAATTAAAATAAATAATTAAAACAATAAATAAATAAATATATTAGTAATAAAAGTCAAATATTTTTCTTATCTTATTTTCATCTTCTCCCATTAATTCTGTTCCGTGGTTTTCAAGTTAAATTGAAGATCAAAGTTAAACGAATCGATCATTTGGTCCTTCGAGCCGGATCGCAGTGAAATTAAGCGATTCAGTATTTATTCGATTCAACTAAACGGATCGTAGCTAATTTAGTCGATCCAGTTATTTTTCAATTCAATTTAACGGTATCATTTAACAGTGTGTAAATTTAGTGAAACCGCGTGTCTAGTGTACATTTGTAAAGTGCCACTATGAGTGAAACTAACCTCAATTTCGGTGGACATATCGAACGATTGAAGCGGTTTGAGATAAATTTTAAGAAATCTCCGAAAGCTCGACTCACTCAAAGTCACCTTAGTACACGTTTAAACGTTCTTAAGGAACTTTGGGGAGAATACAAAAACATTTATTCGGAGATTGTTCGCGCTGACAAATTACAAGAGATCGACATCGATGCATATTCAGCGGGAGAAGAACAATTTATTCAGTTACTGGGAGAAATTACCGAAATGATCGCAAAACACACTCCAGAAACAGTTAACCCACCACCAACAACGGTACCACAAGGTTGAAAATCCGAAATCAAGTTACCACGCATCAACTTATCCACATTTTCCGGGGATTATTTAACTTGGACTTCGTTTCGTGATCTCTTTAACACACTCGTTCACGAAAACAAATCGATCTCTAATGTAGAGAAGCTACATTACCTGAAAACGAATTTGTCTGGCGAAGCAGAGCAGTTACTTCGAAACATCCAAGTTACCGACGCTAACTACGAGGACGCGTGGAACACATTGGTAAATCGCTACGATAACAAAAGGATGATAGTGTATACCATCATTTTAAATGTTTGACGTCACAACCTAACGTGCATGGTGAATCGTCGGCAGCTATCAAAAAATTATTAGACACGACTAGTGAAACACTACGGGCGCTAAACAACATCGGTTTACCTACTAAACATTGGGATGATTGGGTCGTGTATTTGATAGTCCAAAAGTTAGATGTTGAGAGCTTAAAACAATGGGAGATGGCAAACGCATCAAGCATCGACCTTCCAACGTGGGAGAATCTACGACTCTTTCTGCAAGACCGGTTTAGAATTCTAGAAGCTATCACACCATGTAAACCGAAAGCAGATAAAAAGCGATTCTCAGAACCGTCATTGAGAACATTCCATACAACAGCTATATAGCACATATGTCTTGTGTTTTATGTCAAAAGTCTCACCCTCTGTTTTCTTGTTTTAGATTCCAAAAGATGAAAATTGAAGAGGGGCGAAAATTTGTACGAGACAACCAGCTATGTTCCAACTGCCTGAGGAGTGATCATTTGAGCAATGAATGTCGAAACACGAAACGCTGCTCAGTATGCAGCCAGAAGCACCACTCAATGGTGCACGACGCCTCAAAATCAACACCGGTTGATGATAATTCTAGGAACTCTACCTCACAAGACGCACGACCTCAAATTGGCGAGGCTACGTCTGGTTCAAGCATCAAGGTAGTTAGCGCTCATGTTACGCCCACCAACTCAACAGTTCTATTGGCAACAGCACTCATCAGGGTCAAATCTGCCTTTGGACCACAAACGACATTGAGAGCTTTGTTGGATCAGGGTTCGCAGGCGACATTCATAACCGAGAAGGCAGCCAACAGGTTAGGATTAAGACGTGCCTCGATGATGATCCCAATTATTGGAGTTGGGTCAGTGACCACCAATACGACGAGTTCTATTGTAAGACTCGGAATTCAATCGAACATAGATTCTGAGTTCAAAATATCAACTAACGCACTAGTGATAAAAGTAATTACTGCACATCTTCCATCCGAACCAATGGCAACCTCGACATGGGATCACATTTCGAACATAAAACTCGCTGATCCGTTGTATTTTAAGCCAAGTGGTATTGATATATTGTTGGGGGCTGATATATTCGGGGAACTGCTTCTCGATGGCCTCATCAAGGGTCATAATGGCCAACCTATTGCTCAAAATACAACATTGGGCTGGATACTATCAGGAAAGACTGGACTATTGAGCAAGAGGTCATCGGTTACCACTGGTATATTAAACTTGCATACATGCATCGATGTTTCCAATCAACTAAAATCGTTTTGGGAAATCAAGGAGTTATCAAACAGGGTTCATTCAGCAGAAGAACGGAAATGCGAAGAGTATTATCTGGAGACACACAAAAGATCACCAGACGGTAAATATATAGTTAACCTCCCATTCATTGATTTCAGACCAAATGAAACCACCTTTGAGAATTCGAGGAATGGAGCAATTGCCATGCTGTTATCCATAGAAAAACGGTTCCAAAAGAATAACCATCTTCGTGAAGAATACACCAAATTCATGAAGGACTATTTAGACCAACATTACATGGAAATCGTCAGTGACCCGTACACAAACATGAATCGTGCATTCTACATGGCACATCATCCAGTCTTCAAGCAGAGCAGCACCACAACCAAATTAAGAGTGGTGTTTGATGGCTCTCGAAAATCGTCCAATGGGGTATCTTTGAATGATACGTTGATGGTAGGGCCAACGATTCAACCTGAATTGATATCCATCATAATGAATTGGCGGGTACACAAGATAGCGTTCACGGCGGATATCAAACAAATGTATCGGCAAATTAAGCTAAATCCTAATGATACAGATTATCAGAGAATCGTTTGGCGGTTCAACCCTGATGAACCAATCACTAATTATCGGCTGAACACAGTGACGTATGGCACCTCGAGTGCACCTTACCTGGCCATTAAGACTTTAATGCAGCTGGCGTTCGACGAAAGACACAATTTCCCATTAGCAGCGGAAAGTATGAACACGAAATGTACGTTGATGACGTAATGAGCGGTGGTGATTCCATCGAAGCAGCACTAAAACTACAATCAGAGCTACGGAGTCTCCTCGAGTCAGGTGGATTTGAATTACGCAAATGGTCGTCAAATCATGCTGATATTCTGCGAGCAGTACCTAGTGAATTTCATGATCCAAAGTCGGTACTGGACATTTATAACAACGGGTTAGTTAAAACATTGGGTATATTTTGGGATCCCACAAAAGATGAATTTGGCTACAATATTTCCTTATCGAATGAAACAAAAATTACCAAACGAATTATATTGGCTGAAGTATCGCGTCTCTTTGACCCTTTGGGTTGGGTCTCTCCGTGCATCATCACTCCTAAAATCATGCTGCAAAATCTCTGGTTGGCCCACATAAACTGGGATGATCCCGTACCTGAGTCTATTCAACGATCGTGGCTTACTTACCGAAGCGAGCTGACATCATTATCTCGGATAAAAATCCCGAGGTGGCTAAACACTATTTCCAACAAACATTGCGAGCTGCATGGGTTCTGCGATGCATCTAATGTCGCATATGCAGCCGCTATTTATTCTCGTTCATTAGGTTCTGATGGCACATACCATATTTAACTGATAGCAGCAAAGACAAGAGTGGCTCCAGTTAAGCAGGTGTCAATTCCGCGGCTTGAGTTATGTGGAGCTGTGTTGCTGGCAAAATTATTCAGAAAGATTACATCCATAAAACCATATCAACAATGTACAATGCATGCCTGGACTGACTCTACGGTCGTACTGTGTTGGTTAAAAGGACATCCCAACAGATGGAAACCGTTTATCGCGAATAGAGTATCGGAGATCCACAATGTGAACATCAGTCACTGGAAGCATGTACCTACAGAAAGCAACCCAGCCGATTGCGCGTCTAGGGGATTATCGCCTACGTTATTAGAAACTCATACACTCTGGTGGAATGGCCCCTCCTGGTTGAGACAACATTCTTCTCAATGGCCGAATCAACAACCCATACAAAACCAAAATATCGATTTGGAAGAACGCAAACCCGTCATCTCAACGATGTGTAGAAATGATTCATGGAATTTTATTCACAAATACTCATGCCTAACAAAGTTGGTTCGCATTACGGCATATATACGACGATTCCTTCATAATGTAAGTACTCATACCAAAATTAACAAAAAATGTGGTTTTCTATCTGCAGACGAACTAAAATCAGCTCTAACTTTCTGGTTAAAATACGAACAACAAATTCATTTCCAAAAGGAGATTAAATGCTGCACGAAACAACTACCCGTTAAAGGTGCCTTGGCATCCCTCAATCCCTTGCTGGATGAAGAGTCTGTATTAAGAGTTGGAGGTCGTCTACAGAACAGCTGCTTACCATACGCAGCTAAACATCCAGTCATATTGCCTCGTAATAGTCCGATTAGCTTGATGATAGTTGCTCAAGCACATATTAACACTCTGCACGGTGGTATTACGCAAACTCTTGGTTACACACGCAGAGACTATTGGATCATCCACGGCCGAAATCTAGTACGTCAGTATGTTCATAAATGTACTACATGCTTTCGATACACAGCTGAGACCAGAAGTCAGTTAATGGGAAATCTTCCTTATCCTCGAGTCAATCAAAGCCGACCATTTCAACATTCGGGAGTTGATTATGCTGGTCCCATTTTGTTACGTATGTCAAAAGGAAGAGGAAGCAAAGCATATAAGGGCTACATTTGCGTATTCGTATGCCTTTGCACTAAGGCTATCCACTTGGAAATCGTAAGTGATCTGACCACCATTGCTTTCATTTCAGCATTCAAAAGATTGACCTCTCGCCGTGGGAAAATCTCGGATTTATATAGCGATAATGGCACAACATTTGTTGGAGCATCAGCGGAACTACAACGTAACCACATGAAAGCCATGACACAACTACAGTCTGATATTACGGAACATCTAGCAAATGACGGAGTTACCTGGCATTTTATTCCGCCATCGTCACCTCACTTCGGTGGCCTGTGGGAGGCTGGAGTAAAGTCTGTGAAGTACCATCTGCGGAGAATTATTGGCGAAACCAAATTAACGTACGAGGAAATGAGTACCGTTCTCATACAAATCGAAGGCGCTTTAAATTCACGTCCGTTATGTCCCATTACAAATGATCCCGAAGACCTAACAATACTTACACCAGGTCATTTTTTGATAGGCGATGCTATCAATTCTGTTTCTAAACCAACTATGCTCGATTTCAAACAAAACTACTGCTCTCGATGGCAACTCACGCAAAGAATTTACCAACATTTTTGGCAACGATGGTCAACAGATTATCTAACTCGATTACAACAACGACCAAAATGGATGCAACAGAAAGCTGACATACACATTGGTGATCTCGTTTTGTTAAAGGAAGACAACTTACCACCATCCAAATGGCTCTTGGCACGAATTACGGAAAAACATCCAGGATCCGATGGAATAACTCGAGTCGTCACACTAAAAACGAAGACGAAATATATGCGGCGACCAATTACAAAAATATGTCCATTACCAATTGATACGGCTGATGAATCTGTGGATGCCATCGCTGCAGCAAAGTGAGTCGGAGCACTATATATCTCCCATCGTTCTTCAACATCCAACAGATTTGTTAATCGATTAATTGTGTCAACGTTGTTGACAGTGGGCCGGTATGTCTGTGCCAGACATTAAATATTTTCAAGCACAAGCACAAGTCGGTTGATAACAACCACATTAAATAAAACACACGGAATTCCACCATATGTGCAACAAACTTTATTTTATTCAAACTACACACTGGGAATCAAAGTTGAATTTATTTGCCATCATTGACCTTGACCATTGGATATTTCGAATCTGCAAAACATAAATTCCTGTTAAAATGCAAACAAAACTATACTTACCTTCAATAATTAGGTGGTCATCGCTGTATTATTATCTAGATGAGGATTAAATTTAATTATAATTAATTAAGTATTTAAAGTTAATTGAAGTACTTACCGAGATATTTGATAGCCGTAACTTTGACGACGTTGTTTTGTTTGTTACGTTTTGACACTTGTCGTCCATCATTGAATGAATACACCCAAGGAAAATGGAATAGATCAACACTACCATTGCGCCATATTATACACAGTGACGAACACGCGTATTACAACACCAAATAGTACAGAAACCGGGAAAAGGCAAAACGTCAAAGTAAAAAACCTTTTTCCATCTCTTGGATTTTGGGCTTCATCGAAACCAGACGTGGTGTTTGTATAAATTAAAATAAATAATTAAAACAATAAATAAATAAATATATTAGTAATAAAAGTCAAATATTTTTTTGTGATCTTATTTTCATCTTCTCCCATTAATTCTGTTTCGTGGTTTTTTCAAGTTAAATTGAAGATCAAAGTTAAACGAATCGATCAATACTAATTCAAACAATTTTGAAATTGATGATGTAGTTGATATTCCTCTGTAGCATATAACGTCGTCTCGTTTATCTGATTTAAAAATTGGTGTAATTTTTGAAATTTTCCATTTTTCGGGAAACACACCGGTGCTTAAGGAGTGTTTGAATAGGTACATATTGGAATTGCTAAAATATAAGCGTACTCCTTCAGAATAGAAGAGGGTATTTTGTAAAGACCACGACCATCTCCAAACCTCTTTAAAGCCGATAAAATGTTATCCTCAAAGATAACAGGAGGAGTAGTTATTGATACGTTGTTATCGCTGGGTTGTTTATACAATCCACTAGTAACGCTTGGCCTATAGACTGATTGAAAAATCAGTATCTTTGGCGTTTGAAGAGCAGGTATTGTTGTAGGTCATTTTAGCAGGGTATCGTTCACTTTCGCGTTTATTCCTAAAGTATTTCCAAAATTGTTTTGGATTTATTTTGATTTTTTCTTGAATTTGATCGAGATACGACCTGTCTTTTGATTTGAAATAAATTTCAAATTCGTTACTATGTTGTAGAAACATAGTTTTGTCACTTCTGACTCACTTTTTAACGTTTTAACGTACGCTTTCGACTTTCGATTTTTTAAGTTAACTAGTCTATTATCGAAGCACCGGGGATGAGAACTTTGTGGTTTCCAGCACATAGGTACATAAAGTTCGAAGCCTTGCAGCATAATGTCAGTAAATTTGTCTATATCATTGGAATTGAAAGTTATTTGCCAGTTGATGGATTCTAGGTAATTTTGTAGCCCATACGGTTTGTTTTTTTGAAGTTGTATTTGATTGGTTGTGGATATATAAAAGTGTTCCGAACTCGCTATTTTAGTTAAGTCAAATGTAATATCCAAAGATTTGTGATTGATATCGTTTATGACAAAAGGTAACAAAAGGTTTCCATGGTTATGAAATTTTGAAAGTGTCAATGTCGTTGCTGAAGACAATATCCAATAATCTATCACGATTATTAGCAATTGTGTTTATTTGGTTCAAATTATAACCAATCATGGCGTCCACAAATAAAGATTTTGCATCTGTTGTTATATTGCATGGTAAAATACAATTTAGTTCCGGGTCCAAATTCCAAGTTATATTTTTAAGATTAAAATCACCAAGCACAACAACTAAATCTGCCGAGTTTGTTGTATTAGTAACATCATCAATCGCATCGATGCAAGTTGCGTAATATCACTATTTGATTGAGGTGGCATATATGCTGCGTAGATGATTAGATTGGTTTGGTTGATTTTGATTTTTACACCAATTTGTTCAACTCTCGATGGGGCTAAAGTTTGTTACAGGCTGGCTACTGCCAACCTGCAGATTTCACTTAAGCCTCTGCAGAGGCCTCCACGGTGATTTTTGCCGGCTACGTTCTCAGCGAAGAAGTGCGAAGGTCGTGGGGTTTGAGGCATGCAGGGCTCCTGGCTTACACCGTGATTAATTACAGAAAATTTGAAAAAAATTAAAAATAAACCGCAAATAGTAATAATAATAACCGATGTTCCGCCGAAATTCGTCGGCCGGAACCTGAGGAACGACACGAATAATCAATATAAATAATAAAATAATAATAACGGTAGAGGTGCCTTGGTGCGCGCATCCATCCGAAATCAAACGGGGCAAGCCCTAGTTACGAAATTGGATGCGGGCACCAAGGGAACGCCATCACTATGCCGCCACATAGGGAATCTCCGCTCCCATCACATCACACCGAAAAATTTAATAATTCATTTTATTCCCAGAAAAAGCAACGAAAGGAAACAACTTCCCACTCCACCCGCACCAAGATAATCGAGAACGAGAGAGAAAGAGAGACCAATGTGTACCGAGCGTGCACCCGCTGTGCGACGCTCGATTACAAAATATAAAAATTTAATATACAAAAAAATAAAAATAAAATTTCAAATATATAAAAAAAATAAAAAATGAAAAAAAATAAAATGGTACCTTAGTATTACAAAATCGAGTATAATTTTTTTTTCCAAAAAAAAACATCAATGTTGCGGCCTTGGTGCCGTCATGCCACAGGTGCTGTGCCACACCCGTACCGTTGCGGTGCCTTTCACCGTTAACCAAAAGGTTGCGGCCTTGATGCCGTCGTTGGGCGACTCCCCGCCTTTGCGCTCGAGCGCGTGCCTGGTTGGGCACAATGTTGCGGGGCCTTACCCCGATACCGATATAATTGGCTCGCAATCGAATGTAATGAATGTCACACCTCCAGCAATTAGATGTATTATAGTGTCACGTTCACGATTTGACACTCCTTTAATTCACTGTTTTCCAAGTTAATAATTGATAAATTTACTAATTTTTCCACTACAGACAATGTTTAAATATTTTTATCAAATATCCAGCTTTCTTATTGCAGCAAAGTAGAAAATAATAAAAAAAATATTCCAAATGTGATTACGTAAAAAAACTGAAAATCACACACAGTATGTCGTGTTTTGTATTACAAAGTAAATTCTACCGTAAAGTAATTGAAGATTATCATATTTCATAAATCATTCAAGAAAACTGATTTTTAAGCATACACAGAAAAATTCACTCATTTCACACAAAATAAGTTGTTTTTTGTAAAACAGCAAAATTTTTTCGTCTTTTTCCTATTTATAGATAGGAATTTTTGTCGTACTTTTCAACAACACAATATTTATATAAATTTTTAGAGGTTAGATGTTTCTCTTCTATTTTGTCTTTAAAACACACTAATTTAATCAATTCGAAATATGAATTATTTATTACAAATAATTAGGTTCAGTTTACAATAATTTATTTATTTATCATTAATTAAATGATGACTTTTGGAAATTTATTACTCTCAACTCACTGTACAACTACAATCTCAAAAAAAACTCTCAACACCACTTTATTTTATAAAGACAAAAACTCGAATGAATTTCAAAAAAAAAAATTCGAGCGTCGCACATACGACGCGCAAAACATTCCAGAAGAATTGTCTTTCTTCTCTGTTTCTCGTTTACATCAATTCGCATTGGTGTAAACGAGAGGCATATAAGAAAAACATTCTTATGGAATGTTTTGCTTGACACACACTCGATACGCATTGTTCTCTCTCTTCCAGCATCTTTCTCACCCTCGCGCCACCTTACAAAAAGGTACGTATAAAACAAACATCTACAAAAGTGGGGACAACAACCAACATTGAGAAAACATAGCAAGTGGAGGCACAAACCCGAGAAAGTAACATACAAACAGCGCTTGTTACGATCATGTAATCGTAACAAGTTACTGGAGCACTCAAGAGTTTAGAATGTATTGCTATAAGTACGCCAACACCCGATTTCTTTGAGCTTGTTTCGAGAGACCGATCGCATCTGTAAACAAGGTAATCATGGCCAAAAGATTCGCTGCTCCTTATGCCGGGTTTTAAAGATGTTTCAGAAATTACATAAATAAGGTAGTTTGATTTTAAAACAAATTTATAGAATTTAGATGCTTTTGATGCCATTTTGTTTACGTTTTGATAGTAAATTGCACATTTTTCATAAACCGGTCTTTTCTTAGATTCTATGGGTTGATTTATCTAGTATTAGTATAGGCTCGGGCTTCATTAAAAGTGAGTGTAGTCTATCATTAGCTACTGGTGAAAAATATTTAAATGAGTTTGTGAGCCTGTAAATTACAATTATGGCATGCGATACACTATCGAACAGCTCAAGTGGTTGAGAATTGATTCTAATACATATCACATTTGGTGAGGTTAATCCTTGTTTTTCATGGATCGTAATAGCTTTACTTGATTCTGGTATCTTCAGCTGGGATATTAGTGGTTTATCAGCTTTGGTAAAAGTTAGATAGAATGCGTTATCAAACAGAGGTATCGACGACAATGTTGACGGCAGATTTATACATTTGGTTCAAATTTGCACGGTATTCATACTCGTACTACTGATGTTAGGGTAGTATTCCGTTAGATCAGAAGTAACATCAGCTGGGCATCTCATATTCAGGTATTCCGTCTTTGTTACGAATGCACTTGCATCGGAAAATTGCATGTTGACATGATGTAATCTGTCAATATATGTTATTTGCTTTTTATCACCCAGAAGATCTATTTTGGAACATTTACTAAGGATAATAACGAGTCCTATATAACCAGCATGCACCATCATCAATAAAAACTGTATAGTAGGTTCGATTACCATTGATTAGATACGAGGTTTTGTAGTTTAATTTGTCGTTATTAAAGTTAGTGTTTTCGTGCTTGCAACGAGATGCTACCTTTAATTAAATATCAGCAAGTCCTTCTTTTGTAGCACATAAAACGAGACCACTGCCAAGTTTATGATTGTTTATAATCCAGGTTGATTTACCATATCCAGGTACACCTTGGATATTTGTAATGTCCGGCATCTTTATGTTTTCTTTAAGATACATATTATTTAACGAGTTGTATGTCTGGTGATCTAACATAATTTCCGTACCCGCTGAACAGAAAACACATCTGTTTGGGGTAATAAATGAATTAGTGTCTTTGCACATAGTTGTACCAGATTATTTCCATCAAAGCCAGACTGATGTTTTGTAATGGGTTCTTGTAGATATTATTTTGTAACGTTATCAAATACAAATATGTTCAATTGTCGTAACGAAAAAGAGGAAAAAGGCAGTAGATGGATATTCTTGATGTAGTGGTCCTTTAAGTGGCTTTTAACTAGGCTGTTTGAGTGTTTAATATAAAACATTATTTCCATGATCGAATTTTGGTAGCTGGACTCTGCAGACAATACTTTGTAAAATGTCGGAGATGTAATTGGAAAATCCGTACAGTTTCTACGGGAATAGCACTCTTTCATACTGAGTTGACATATTGAATGAAATATTTAAAATCCATTTGATGTTGTTCGATGAATAGTTTGTAATATATAATCCAACAGCGACGTAAGGTTGTTGACATGGTGGTTAACATCCAAAGTAATAGTGAAAGGCTGATGTTTTCGTTGTTGTAAGTAGGATGTTAAGGTTTCTAGTTACTTTTGTAACTGCATTGACGAATTTGATGTAGAAGCTTTGTAGTTTAAGTCCGTTCCGCGATTTATTTGTTTGTCATTCTGGACAAAAATTTCATGTTCATGTTGAATAGGTGGTGTGACATGTGCCGTGGATTTGCTTTGTGAGCGAGTGACAGGTTGCGTAATAATAGAGGGCACGGGTAATTCGATTGGTCTATTCACCAAAGCCTCTTCTGCTGTTGATTGCTTCATTGCTGAGTTAAATAGACCTTTCATGCTGTGAATGCATTCAGTACAGAACCAACTAAGCTCCGGTACATCATCAAATAAACTTTTCATACATTTGTTGATGTCCGAGGAATTTTTTTTTTGAAAGTTTTTTTTGCTTTGGCTGCTGCACAGTTGTATTCGAGCACTCTGTCACACATAAACCCTTTATATGAGAAAAACCACTCGTCCACAATAATTATTGAACATACTACGCACTTTTTTCAATTGACATATTTATAGATGTTACACAAAAATATTTTATAAAAAATAATACACAGCACTTTTTTGTTTATAAACTTATACAAGAAAAAAATAACAATTTGATATTAACTTATACAAGAAAAAAATAACAATTTGATATTTGCATATATACATATGTTTAATTACTGTATATAAACAGTAGAGTATACTCTACTGTTTATATACAGTAATTAAACATATGTATAATAAAAAATAAATAAATAAAAAAGAAACAACAATATATGAAATATTGTTTGTCAACATTTTAAAACACGTGTTACGACTCACTGGGGTCATAACCGTGCGTAATATGCCAAAATTTTTTTTTTAAATCTTACAATTAAAGTGTTTTGCTGATGGCATTACCATCTACCGTATAATAGAGATACTAACATAAATTTTCGGTATTGCCTTTTACTCCTAAAACGGTGGCCAGTTGAGGCCACTTATTTACGGTTGGCGAGACAACGCCCAACCTATTTTGGCGGTCGGTCAAGGTCCTTCAGGTACCGATTTATAAGGCGAGACAACCAGTTAAATGACGTTGGCCAGTTGTGGCCACCTAATCACCTCAACAATTTTAATGCCCAACCGGGTAAAAGTTTAACGAAGGCCGAAATACCGTTTCGATGTGCATTGTTCTCACTCTCTCTCTCTCTCTTTCTCGTTCTCTCCCTTTCTTTTCCTTGTGGGAAGTTTTGTTTTATTTATTGTTGTCTAAATTGATTAAATAAAAAAATGAATTATTAAAATTTTTGGGGTTGGTGTGATGAGGGGGGAATTCCCATTCCTGTGTCGGCGTAGGGTAAGCGGTCCCTTGGTACCCGCATCCGGATTCGAAACCGGTGTTTACCACCGTACGAGTTCGAGCGGATGCGCGCACCAGGGCACCTCTCTACCATTATGATTATTTTATTTTTATTTGATTTTGGCTGTTCGTTCCTTAGGTTCCGGCCGACAAATTTCGGCGGAACTCGGGTATTATATTATTATTTGCGGTTTTTTTTTTACTTTTTTATTTTAATTTCTGTTCATCACGGTGTAGGCCAGGAGCCACGCATGCCTCAAACCCCACGACCATTCGCACTTCTCCCTGAGAACGTAGCCGGCAAAATATTACCGTGGAGGCCTCTGCATGCGCTTAAGTGAAATCTGCAGGTTGGCAGTAGCCAGCCTGTAACAGTGGCGCCCAAATGTTTCGCGAATTTTAATTTTTTGGTTTTTTTTATGATTTGTAGCTTCATTCCCTTTGGCGTGCGTGTCCAGCGCCGAAACCAGTGTTTCACACTATTTGACTTCGCCTGGACGCGCACACCAAAGTCAAACTCCCGGTTGACATTCCCCATCTGCGATCGCAATCAGCACGGGCTGTTTGATTGCGCGTAGATGGGGGTGTCATACCCCTATTCACCGGGCATCCGACTTCCGAGCTCCTTCCCCTTTCCACTATGTTGTGTCTGATTGTGGTGGAGCTCGGATGTCATTTGTCCGGGGTTTAGTTGTCTTAGCGTCATTTTTCTTTTCCCCGAAATTTCTCGACCGAAATTTGAGGAACGGAACACTTTATTATTATATTATTATTTTTTTTTTAATTTTTTTTATTATTTAGCCGACACGGAGTGGGATTTCCACTCTCATCATACCATCCGTTTCGTATTTTTGATTTAAATTTATATTTGATATGTTTATTTGATTTTTTTGATATTTTGATATTTTTGATTTTATTTGATTTGATTTTGATATTTCGGTATTTTGATTTTGATTTTATTAATCTGTGGGTTGTATTTTAACCCTCGGGTTTATTAGTACTTCATTTTATATTTTACTTTTCTTCGCTTATTGTTTTCTTATTTTTTTGAATTATTATTCTGCCTGCATACCGCTGGGTGTGTTGGTAGTTTTGGATTTTGTTTATATCTTTATTTTTTTTGGTTTTCGTATCGTTTCAAATTTCAACGAGCCCCTCCAAAGTAGGTTCTCATTGAAAAGCGCCACTTTGGGGGATATCTCGTCCTCTCCGTGTTAAAACAATCGTGGGAATACGGACCCCGCAAACCACTACAAGGTATCCATTCCTTCCTTTCTTTTATTTTTCTAATTATATTGTTATCTTATTATTTGGTTGTATTATTTCACTATCGGCGTACTATTGGGTGTGTTGGTAGTTTGATTTTCGCGTTATTATTATTATTTTTTTTTATTTTTGGATGTTTAAAATGTTTTTTAACGAGCCCCTTGTAACAATTAAATTGTTAACAAACTCGATGATCGTATTGCTACCCCGCGCCGCATCGATTCCACATTTGGTACTTTTTTAATCGACTGTATACACAACACAATCAATTAACCAATGCTGCATTGTTGCGTTGAACTGGTATTATAGCGTCTCAATGAAAATACATGTACTTGTATCTAGTACAGAAGAAAACAAATACAAGTTTTGTATGATCGGTACACGATTTGTATTCTAATACAGGACCGTAAATTTGTATTTGGTGTGTGTGCTTGTACGTTTCATTTTGTAGAATTTAAAATAAATCTTTCATTCAAAACCGTGGTTTAACAAGTGACACAACAAGTGCTCGTGAAATAAAATTTATTTAAGCCTTTTATTTGGCTAATAATAATAATAAATTAAAAGTGCCTGCTCTAAAAGCTTCAACACTCGCATAATAAAAAAAATAAAACTTTTATAAGTTAAGCCAAGGTAAATTAATGTTTGTTTTAAAATTTGTGAAAAACCACAAGCACAATACAAATAATGCGTGTTAATATACATTCATTTTATCTTTGTTGCATATATAGAAGAACCCGCTGGTTGTCTAATATCGGATATAGCTGCTCTTATAAAGCAAGCCGTAAATAAATTGTAAGTAATAAATTCTTATAAGTTGCCTGGATATTCGTGTGAATATCCATAATAAACAAATCGAGCGTTAAACCACGGCCGCAGTGTGGTTCTTCGCGGCAAAAATTATATTAATCGAAGGAAAACAATTAAGTATTTCCTCATTCATACCCATATATGCAATAAAATATATTGAAAGCGGAAAGCATATGGCATGCGCAACATAGTAAAACTCCCAAAACAAAGTATCGGCGCCTGGAAAACAGGGTGACCTAAAACCTCGTATAATTTAAATTAAAAATTTGTATAATTTTAAGTTATTATAATTTCATCGGACCATGGTTCATTTCACAATAGTTAGCGTTTTAAATATTTACTGTTACTAAATTTTATTGGTCAGTCATTTAAGATATTCATAATATGTACGGGTTCAAACTATTTATTTATATTATTTATTATATTATCTATATTTATATATATTAAATTTACATTATATTATAATATTTATTTATTTACAAGTTACTATATTTTGCAAATTGTATTTACACTTATATATATTACTAACCACCCTTTATAATCTTACTATTACATACATATCCTATATTAAATTATCTATTTATTGATTCCGCCTAAATATTGAAGTTTGATTATAAATTCTGCTCATTATTCAATAAAATTGTGTTTTGGTATACTAGGAAAAAAAAATATCAATTTTTTTCGGGTCGTTATGAAAATTTTGATAGTGTTAATGTGTTTAAATAGTGTTATGATCATGGAATTGTGTTAGTGATATTAAGTTCCAAAAATGTGTAATTAAGTTTAAAGTGATGGTTTAAGTTCTGTGCTCCATTTCAAAAATGGGGATATACACCTTTTGGTGTATTATAATATCAAAAGTGACAGGGTGGGTAACGAACGGTGGTCATAGATATCGGATCACCATTACCTCAGACATAGCAAACAACATAGTTTTTCATTTAGCAGTTTCAACAGTTTTTTTTTGTTCGTTTTGTTGACCGTGTGTGTATGCATTTAGAGTATGATTTCCTCTTATTTTTTTCTTTGTATTTAGCATAGCAGCACTTCAAGCTCTAATTTGGATGGTGAAAAGAACTCCCCAATCTGACTGCCACCTAGCTAGGCAACGTGCTGCTTCACCAATCAACCAAGTTAGAGATTCTGTTAACGATGGACGCGTGGTTTACCAAGTAGAAAATATCCTGTTGAACCAGGATCGACAAGTTATATGACGCATCGTTACAGTGGCGCCCAAACACAAGCAAACAATCTACAAGCAAGGACAAACAAAGAAGTAAATTATCGGTAACATTCTAACGGCTGAAGAAGGAAATAATACCACTTTGTATACTCGAATGTAAATAACGGGTACACACGGTCTTTAGACAGTTAATATTTTGAAATCATTTTTTTTGGAGTTCAATTTATAATTAATTTAAGTTAAAGAGGAAAATTCAATTTAAATTACATGGTTTTGTTTTCATATATTTAATTAATTTTGATCGTGAATTTTATATCCACCTGTGGGTGTTTAGAGTTAAATTTCAGTCGATATCATTTCATTAAAAGTAGTTTTGTGATATTTCGCTATTTCCATTATTTTAATGTTTGGTTGGCTGAATCCAACTGTTGATTCTAGCGATCTTTAGTATCACATCGTAAAATAGTTTTTGTCGTATTCCGATGTATGGTTCCCATTTTTTTTTAACTATCGCCGAAGGGTTTTAAATATTTAATGATTAGGATGGGACTATGCGTACCGTAATTGTTTTTAACCAATGTCAATTGAGAATAATGTTTATCCGCGAGTGTGCGTTGATGCTTTTGCATTTACTGAATACATTAGTTTCTAGGACATTATACGAGTATAATATTAAATTTCCTCTCGTCAAATTTTTTTTTAATTCTTTTATGAAAATAATATAATCCTGTAATCCACTATGTGTTTGATATGTCTAAAGGTACAAATAATTATTTTAAAATGGAAGCATGACAGAGCTTAAATCATCTTTGTTAATGAATTAGTATTTAAAAGAAATACAGTTAAAAGTAGATTATATTTGAGTAAATTGTCGAATATAAAGAGAAATATTAATTTTTACGTGAAATTATTCATACCCAATAGTAAGACTTAGTCAGTTTTGGTTGATTTTTTTTTAGTTTAAATCTTCAAATCGAGTGTCTTTCGTGTGATCGTTCTTTAATTATCGTAACCATGGACGTAAGATACTTAGACTCTGACGAGTTCTCAATCGAGTGTCAATTAAGAGGCATAGAAGGATCTATCTATACTAAGATGTCACTACTAAAAGCTGTACTAGATCAAGAAGCCGAGAATTTAAAAGAGGTTCCCAAAGAAGCACATCGCCAAGCATTAAAGAATCCAAAACGGGAAGTTACGTATTGTGCAGACAAACTTCGAAAGATCCAGGTGCAAATGGAAAATTGGACTCAAGCGAGTGATACCATGACACCGGACGATTTAAGCGCAATCTCGACTGTGATGATTCACATTAAAGACAGGCTCCAAAGAATCAGTTCTTCCAAAGTAGCATCACCTGCAGCTGAACAGGTTCTGGAATCGTGCTGTAAATTTCTTGACTGTATTATGGAACTTAAAAATAAACAGACTACCCTACCGGAAGCGGAAAAATCACTTAAAGAAGTAGTCATTCCATTAGTAAACGTCGACGATTCGGATCGAGAAGTCGGTGACGGCAACATAGAGCAAATTATCGAGAAGATTGATAAGACCACAAATAATGAAAATCAACTTATCGCCCTAACTTCGCGCGATGTCAAGGCTAACGTTCCTATTTCCAGTACACCAAATATGACTCAAGGACAGCTAAATTTGGTGGCCGAAGTGTTATTAAAGAAACTAAGAGTTGAAATACCGCAGGAGAATCTTTACCATAATGTTAAGGTAACTAAATTAAACCAGGACAACGAACTATTTCATTCATCCACAGGAATTGAGTCCCCGGTACTAAAATTTCCAATTCCACCATTCAATCCAGGAGTACCTCCACCGATGAGACAACCTGCGAAAGATGAACAAGTCGATAACTCTAACAAATTATATAATTTAAAGAGAGACCGTCTCGATATTCACAAATGGAATGTTTTGTTTTCGGGAGAACCGGGAGAAATTTCGATCGAGCGTTTCCTGTATAGAGTTGAGAGCATGGCTGCTTCAAACGGGCTAAAAGAAGAATCGTTAACAAGCAATTTGAGTGTTCTCTTAAAAGGAAAAGCATTAGAATGGTACTGGTTGTACCGAGAGCGCAATCGAGATGTAGGATGGCAGCAACTACGCCAGAGTATGATTCATCGTTTTCAAGACAGGCGTACAGATGAGGACATTAAGCAAACACTAGAACGCAGAAAACAAAAATTTAGAGAACCATTCCTGGATTTTTATAATGATATTCTGACATTATCATTGCCGCTGCAACATCCGTTGTCCGATACTGAGATTGTAAATCTACTTAGTCGAAACATGCGCGCTGGACTACAAGCCGCCTTTGCGGGACAAAATTTCTCAAACATCCCCGCTCTGGTTAATCGTTGCGTAGCTGTAGAAGATACGTGGTCACGAATTGGATGGTTGCCAGAAATGATGTATCAAGGTAGAAAACAGGTAAACGAGATCGGAATGGACTGCAGTGTGAACAATGTTAATCCTTACCAGGCTAATATATCTGAGCCATCTGGATGTTCCGACTCAGTAGCTGCTGTATCCTGGTTCAAAGATGTGAAAACTGTTGGGTGTAGTCCAAATAACAAGATTTCAAATATAAGTATCTGTTGGAACTGCGGACGCGTTGGACATTTCTTCAAAGATTGCTCGTGTCCTATATCACACAAGTTTTGCTTTGGTTGTGGAGAAAAAGATATTGTGAAACCACAATGTAAAACTTGTCAGCAAGCGAAAATTTCGGGAAACTCCAAACGGGGTTTCAGAAATCCTGGAGGCCTGAGACCCCAAAGTCCGAATCCTGGTACACCCAAAGTATGTGTAGAAGAAGTTGCAACCAATACGGACCCGGAGTTTTACCGAATCATGAAGAGGGAAGAGCGCTTCATCCCACATTACCTGTGATTAATACTTCTAGATATATCCCAATTCAAACTCGCAATAATTCTTCTCGTCTAAACCGGTCCCTTAAGTATTTCAAACTCCGTCGAGAAATTAAAAAGGTAATCTCGGAATCAATTATCTCGAAGGCTGAAGATTCCCGACCTTACGCTAACATTTTGATAAATGGAATGCCATATAGAGGCTTATTAGATAGTGGCGCGAGTATCTCTGTAATTGGACGTGGTTCAGAACAGTTTCTCGAGATGGCACGCGTAAAAATGTATGGTCTTCCTTCTACTTTAGCTACAGCCAGTAGAGAGCAACAACAAATACTTGGGCATATCATTGCCACAGTTTCCTATGCAGGAAAAACACGAAAAATGCGGTTTCATATAGCCCCAAATTTAACACAGTCACTCTATTTAGGGATCGATTTCTGGGATTTATTTGGTTTAGTACCTTCAATAGTTAGTGAACTGGACAGTAAATATATAAAACCCGAACGTAGGCCAGACGAAAACAAACATGAATTAACTACTGAACAGCAATCCACTCTGAATAGTATTATTGATATGTTTCCATCTAGTGAGAAATTAGGACTTGGACGAACACACTTACTGTCACACAAGATAGACGTTGGACAAGCTGTACCGATAAAACAGAGGTATTACCCTGTGTCCCCTAAGAAACAGGAAGATATTTACAAAGAACTCCAGCGTATGTTGTCTTTAGGAGTGATTGAGGAGAGTACCAGCTCTTGGTCATCCCCAGTTACAATAGTGACGAAGGCGAACGGAAAAGTTCGTCTATGTCTTGATGCGAGACAGGTGAACTCGGTCACTGTGAAGGACGCCTATCCTTTGCCGATAATCGAGGGGCTGTTAGGTCGACTTGATAAGACACGTTACATTAGCACGATTGACCTAAAAGACGCCTTTTGGCAAATACCCCTCGATCCATCGTCAAGGGATAAGACGGCCTTTACAGTGCCGGGTCGTCCACTCTTCCAATTTGCCGTCATGCCGTTTGGGCTGTGTAATGCCGCCCAAACGATGTGTCGGCTAATGCATAAGGTCATTCCTCACTGTTTGCATGACCGAGTGTTTGTCTACTTAGACGATTTACTTGTTGTTGCAGAAACATTTGATGAACACGCATCACTATTATCGGAAGTGGCTAGATTATTGAAAGCTGCAAATCTAACCATAAATGTCGAAAAAAGTAAATTTGTTCTGAAAGAGACAAAATACCTCGGTTATGTGATCGGTGAGGGATGCCTTAGAGTGGACCCTGAAAAGGTTCGAGCCATAGACGAATTTCCCGTTCCCAAAACTGTAAAGCAAATACGACGATTTCTGGGGATGACCGGCTGGTATCGCCGCTTCATCTCAAACTACTCGCCCGTTTCAGCACCCATTACTGACCTGTTGAAAAAAGGGTCGAAACTTGTTTGGAATCCGAGCGCTCAAGAAGCGTTCTTGAAGTTAAAAAAATCCCTTATTTCGGCTCCAGTCCTGATAAACCCCGACTTTAATAAACCATTTTTCATACAATGCGACGCATCTACCACTGGTATCGGAAGTGTCCTGTTTCAAAAGACCAATGGCGACGCAGAACACCCAATAGCGTTTATGTCACATAAACTGAATAAAGCTCAAAGGAATTACAGCGTTACTGAGTTAGAGTGTCTAGCGGCAGTGATGAGTGTGAAAAAATTCAGACCTTATATTGAAGGATACACATTTACGATCATTACTGACCATTCCAGTTTACGTTGGCTTATGGAGCAAAAGGAGCTAGACGGACGATTGGCAAGGTGGTCAATAAAATTGCAGGCTTTCAATTTTAAAATAGAGTATCGGAAAGGTTCATTGAATGTTGTTCCGGACAGTTTATCGAGAGTAAATGTTGAAGCTATAGAACAGTTGGATGATACAATTTTTCATGTGGACTTGGATTCGGCTGCATTTAATGATACTGAGTATACGGATAGAATAAGAGCGCTTGACGAAAATAAGGCTGCTCAAAGTTCTTGCAAAGTAGTTAATGGTAAAATGTATGTCCAGGTGGGGCAACAAACCGATACTGACATACCAATATGGAAACTGGTGGTTCCTGAGTCCCTAACGACATCGCTAATCGAGCGAGCCCACAACCCACCCTTAGCCGCGCATCAGGGAATTGCGAAAACAACTGAATTGTTGAGGCGTTATTACTATTGGCCTATGATGATATCTCAGATCAAAAAGTTCATCAACAACTGCGATGTTTGTAAATGCAGCAAAGCTGTCAATTTTTCGACGCGACCAGAAATGGGTAAACAAATTGAGGTGGTAAGACCCTTTCAGCGCCTTTTTATCGATTTCCTGGGTCCCTACCCAAGAACGAAAAATGGATTCACACATCTTTTTATAGTTCTCGACCAGTACAGCCGATTCCCTCTTTTGTATGCATTTCGTAGCGCTTCAGCATCAAAGGTGGTTGAGTGTATGGAAAATAAGATATTTCATCTTTTTGGGGTACCTGAATCAATTCTGTCCGACAATGGTGTCCAATTTAGCTCGATTCTTTTTGGCAATTTAATGAACAAATATGGAGTGAGACATGAATTCACCCCTAAATATTCACCACAATCGAACATGTCAGAGAGGGGAATCTCTAACTTGGTTGATTGGTGAAGCAGCACGTTGCCTGGCTAGGTGGCAGTCAGATTGGGGAGTTCTTTTCTCCATCCAAATTAGAGCTTGAAGTGCTGCTATGCTAAATACAAAGAAAAAAATAAGAGGAAATCATACTCTAAATGCATACACACACGGTCAACAAAACGAACAAAAAAAAACTGTTGAAACTGCTAAATGAAAAACTATGTTGTTTGCTATGTCTGAGGTAATGGTGATCCGATATCTATGACCACCGTTCGTTACCCACCCTGTCACTTTTGATATTATAATACACCAAAAGGTGTATATCCCCATTTTTGAAATGGAGCACAGAACTTAAACCATCACTTTAAACTTAATTACACATTTTTGGAACTTAATATCACTAACACAATTCCATGATCATAACACTATTTAAACACATTAACACTATCAAAATTTTCATAACGACCCGAAAAAAATTGATATTTTTTTTTCCTAGTATACCAAAACACAATTTTATTGAACAATGAGCAGAATTTATAATCAAACTTCAATATTTAGGCGGAATCAATAAATAGATAATTTAATATAGGATATGTATGTAATAGTAAGATTATAAAGCGTGGTTAGTAATATATATAAGTGTAAATACAATTTGCAAAATATAGTAACTTGTAAATAAATAAATATTATAATATAATGTAAATTTAATATATATAAATATAGATAATATAATAAATAATATAAATAAATAGTTTGAACCCGTACATATTATGAATATCTTAAATGACTGACCAATAAAATTTAGTAACAGTAAATATTTAAAACGCTAACTATTGTGAAATGAACCATGGTCCGATGAAATTATAATAACTTAAAATTATACAAATTTTTAATTTAAATTATACGAGGGTTTAGGTCACCCTGTTTTCCAGGCGCCGATACTTTGTTTTGGGAGTTTTACTATGTTGCGCATGCCATATGCTTTCCGCTTTCAATATATTTTATTGCATATATGGGTATGAATGAGGAAATACTTAATTGTTTTCCTTCGATTAATATAATTTTTGCCGCGAAGAACCACACTGCGGAAGTGGTTTAACGCTCGATTTGTTTATTATGGATATTCACACGAATATCCAGGCAACTTATAAGAATTTATTACTTACAATTTATTTACGGCTTGCTTTATAAGAGCAGCTATATCCGATATTAGACAACCAGCGGGTTCTTCTATATATGCAACAAAGATAAAATGAATGTATATTAACACGCATTATTTGTATTGTGCTTGTGGTTTTTCACAAATTTTAAAACAAACATTAATTTACCTTGGCTTAACTTATAAAAGTTTTATTTTTTTATTATGCGAGTGTTGAAGCTTTTAGAGCAGGCACTTTTAATTTATTATTATTATTAGCCAAATAAAAGGCTTAAATAAATTTTATTTCACGAGCACTTGTTGTGTCACTTGTTAAACCACGGTTTTGAATGAAAGATTTATTTTAAATTCTACAAAATGAAACGTACAAGCACACACACCAAATACAAATTTACGGTCCTGTATTAGAATACAAATCGTGTACCGATCATACAAAACTTGTATTTGTTTTCTTCTGTACTAGATACAAGTACATGTATTTTCATTGAGCCGCTATAATACCAGTATTTAATACCAGTATTTATATACTGGATATTTTCTACTTGGTAAACCACGCGTCCACCGTTAACACCCTCCAAAGGAAGGTTACGATAAGGTACCGCTTTCAAGGGTTTCTCGTCAAATATCCCGTCGTTAAATTTGGGGATTACGGGCCTCAGGTTTCTAGTGTATCGCGGCTTCATCCCTAGTACCAAATTTCTTGTATTATTTCATTTATATTTAATATTTATAATTATTTTCTTTCTCTATATTTCTTTTTTTGTTATTGTGTTTGTAGAATTATTCCGAACTATTTTATTTGAAACCTTCAGTTTCATTTAAAACTAATTGAATTAAAACCTTTTTGTGTATTATAAATTTAATAAAGATCGCATTTTTGAGTTTAATTTTCTTCGCCAAATTAAATCGAGCGAGTTTAACCCTATCCTGTCATTATCCAAAATGGACCTAACAATACTAGAGCAAGACGATTGGGAGCAAAACTTTATCGACGGACCATCATTAGCTGAAAGTGGACTAAACTACACTGGATCTCCTTCGGACATCTCCATCGACATGTTCCTGTTACAGGTAGACACCATCGCTGCGTCTCGCGGATTATCCGACCAAACATTGTTATTTGAGCTGCATACCATCTTGAAAGATATCGCATTGCAGTGGTATTGGACATTCTGTAACGGAATTTATTCCGTTACCAATTCAAATACCCAAATCCACTGCATCTTCCCTGGTATCAAAGTAATTTCACCATGATTTTGGAGATTCCATCTTCACCAAAATTCATCAAATACTGAGTCATGCGGAATTATTTAATTTTCTTTATGATTGCTGTTGCATTTATATACCTAAAAATTGGTATGAGGTGCAATACAGCAAATATAAAAATATTTTCTTTTGTGTATGTTATCCAATCGCAACTACGTCACTCATTCATAATATAACGTAGAAAGTATATAATGCAAATGAGTAAACATAAATAAATGTTTTGTAATTGGATTACATACCCATATGTTTTGATTGTGTACACGAAAAGCAAACGTTCTACTTTAGCAAACGACCTAAGTAGGAATTTAAAACGTTGCAATTTTCGTGGCACATATAAATTCTCCAAGTGTTTATTTTATAACACTTTTAAATGGGCGGTGTTTATTCTGTTTGCCAATATGGCAGAAAATAATTATATTTGGTTGAGAGAGTAGTACATGTTGTACTAAAAATTTTCCCCTCCCGCCTCAACCAAGTAATATGTATAAATACCGTACCAAAATTTTGGTAAGGGGTCAGTGAGTCAATCAGTTTGTTAGTAGTAATTTGATTAATATTAATATTTTAGTGAATTTTAGTGAATTACGTAAAGTTTTGGTTGTTAGGGGTTTTTTTTTTGTGAATAAATTGTGGTAAATAAAAAAAAAAAAAACAGTGATTTGTTTGGTATTGTTAAGAGATCAAGTTGGGACAATTTCGGTAAGTATTCAGTAACCTAACTCACCATACTAATCCAAGCGGTACCGATCCGCAAAGCGTATGTTGGTTGTCTCTCTGGAAAGAGGGACGGGTGGTTCTTAAGCAACAGTGCCTCAGGCATTGCACACCTTTCTACCAGCAACGCTTTGCAGATCTAAAAAAAAAAAAAAATTACTTACTAATCACTAGGGCCATAGGCCAAAGCAAATTAAGATCCCTCGGGCAAAATGTACAATTAATTTAGGGTAATAATGCTACCCTAAATTAATCAATTAACAACCACGGCTTAATAGCCCAGAACATCGTTGGAGTATACTTCAACACCTATTGGGTCCGGGTCCCAATATCTCATCTCTATACCCACCATTTGATGGCATGCATTATGCTGTCTTTTCACTCCCTTTTTATTATTCAATATATGCGGTAATCTAGGCCGTAGTCTGAGTACCCCGAAACCCACACTGTTCCCCTCTGCCGGCTTGAGCTGCGGGAACCGACGCCGCATGGGGTACATAACAGATGACGGCAAAATTCTATGAATCAGAATTGGTTCTACACAAGTAGAAGTTTGACTGTTTCAATTCCGCAAACATAATCCGAACGCTACCTGGACAGATCTACGAAGCGGTATCTTCGAGCGTTTTAAAGACCGTCGCACCAATTACGAAATCCGGCGAACGGTCGAGACACGTAAGCAACAACCTGACGAAAGTTTTACGAATTTCTACGACCAAGTGTGGAGTTTATCGTTACAATGTCGTACCCCGTACTCGGACGAGGAGCTCATCGAAATATTAATGGCGAACATGAAGCCAGAACTGCAGTACCATCTTACCGATCGTCAGTTTAGCAGCATCAACGAGCTGATCAAAAGCTGTTCTGCTTGGGAGGAGTCTTTCAGGCGGATCAAAGCTCCGGCGGATCCTGCAATCCATCCACGACGCGTGATCAATGAGTCATCAGGCAGTCCGTATGATGATGCTGGAGCGTATGACTCGTACGAGAATTACCCCGTTACTGATGTACTACCTGATAATTCAGTATCCGCAATTCACACGGGGAGCAGGTTTCCATCGGCAGCGGCGAGACGTCCTGGCGGACAAGTCCAAGCAGACAGTTCGGGGTTAATTTACAGACAACAAACCAGTTCTGCGCGATGTCGACGATGTGCCGATGAACGAATTCCTCAATCGAAGATGTCGGAAAACCTGAGCAGTAGTTCTTGGAGAGATGCCCCGGAAACCACCACCATTGCTACCCAGACTGCGGATAGTAGAGAGAATAGAGCCACTCAAACTGATCCAGAACAATGCAGCGAGCAACACGGACGCGGAACTCCGATCACTATCGAATCCAACGAAGAAGTAAACTCGTCTGCCAGTAATGATTCTTTTCCCGATCCTTCTTCCCTACCAAATTCCCCTTCCCTTCCTGTCGCTCTAAAGTTTTTCTATAATTCTCCGTCGTTAGCTAAGTTAGATCGTTTAAAACGTTCCAAGAAATATTGGAACCACCGCGCTGCAATGAGAAATGACGTGATTTCCTCCGTTTTGTTCTCCGAGGGTAGTGACACTCGGCCTTACGCCCAGGTTTTTATAAATAAGATCCCTTTTAAGGGTCTTCTCGACAGCGGGGCGAGTGTCAGTGTTCTCGGGAATGGAGCGGAGAAAATCTTGTCCAATCCATTCGTAGAGTTTCATAGTTTTCCATCCACGATAACTACCGCGAGTGGTCAAGTCCAACAAGTATTTGGTTACATACGAGCTAACGTCGAGTTTAATGGAATTACCCAAACCATGAATTTTCATGTTGTCCCTTCATTAGAACAACCGCTTTATTTGGGTATAGATTTTTGGAATCGTTTTGGAATTTCCCCAAAAATCTCCGCGTTAAATAATTCGGACGAATTAGGTGAAACTACCAACACACCCAAATTTCATATTTTAACGTCTAATGATCGCCGTAAATTTGATCTAATCCGCGAATATTTCCCGAGCAGCGATATTTTAGGTTTGGGCCGCACATCCCTCATCACTCATACTTAATAAACACATTTTTATTAATCACTTGTTTTTGTTTCGCAGAATATTTTTCAAAAAGTTTAAAAAATCACTCGATCGATTTCGACTTGTTAGGTCATCATCAGGAGTATCTACTGAATTGTATTAGTAAAAATTTTTTGTTATATAGTAGAAAAAAGCAAAATATAAATAAAAATAAAAGAAGGAGGGAAAAAAATAAGCAATAAAAATTAATCTACGGATCGCGCAGGTAGGCGATGAGTCATAGGTTGAGTAACAAAATTCAAGGTATATTATTGCGTACGTGAGAATGGAAAAGGGCGGGGTCTGTAATTGGTGAGAACCGGATTTCTCTCTGTTCGTTAAGGATATTTTGGTTAAGAAATATTGATTTTCGAATTTCGTAAGATTCTAAGTTATCTAAACGTCTGCCTTTGGGTTGTATATGTAATATGTCTAAATTGTTCAAGCTAGCTGTATGATTTTCTGAAGTTAAATGGTTATGGAAAGTTGATTGATTGCAACCAGATAAATGTTCTTTAGCTCTAACTCCAAAATTGCGCCCAGTCTGATCAATATAGGAGGTAGTTTCTCCTCATCATTGCAATTAATCCTATAAACGCCAGATTTGGAAAGGCGATCAACTCTAGGTTTATTGTTAAAAATCATTTTCTTTATTGTGTTATTATTATAAAAAGCAAAACTAATATTTGTATAATTGGACACGATGTTGCTAATCCGTTGGCTCCGTTACATTCAAAACTAGTTTCATTTGACGTTGCCAGTCTTTTCACTTCTATTCCAATTAATACTTTGTCCCAAATAGTTTGTAATTACTTAGACAGGGATGTTGTAGATGAGAGCTTACGTCGTGAACTGAAGTTAGTTTTTGAGACTTGTATTAAACAAAATTATTTCTGTTTTGATAATAAATATTTCAAATTCGCTGATGGTCTACCCATGGGCTCCCCTCTGTCACCTTTGTTGGCTGAAATTTTCATGAATTTCTTCGAACAAATGATCATATCAAATAACAATCCCTATTTTCGTCATATAATCTTTTGGTATAGATATGTTGATGACATATTATGTCTATGGAACGGAACTGATAGACTGTTAGACTCTTTCCTTACTTGGTTAAATTCTCAATATCCCACCATTGATTTTACGTTAGAAAAAGAAGAAAATAAATGTATTAATTTTCTAGATATAACAATAACCAGGATTAATTCTACTTTAGACTTCAAAATTTATCGGAAACCCACGTATACAGACGCTGTTATCCCTAGTTCTTCAAACCATCCCCATAATATTAAAATGTCAGCTTTCCACTCACTCATAGATAGACTAATAAACATCCCTATGTCAAATTCAAATTATAACACTGAGCTTAACATAATTCTTCAAATAGCAACAAATAACGGATATACAACTAGGACTATATTAAAGTTATTAAATAAAAAGCTAAAGCGTAAAACTCTAACGGGTATTTATCCACCGGACAGTCCAACGCGGGAAAATTGGCGTCGCTTAGAGTATATAGGAAAAACGAGCCAACGGATTAGCAACATCGTGTCCAATTATACCAATATTAGTTTTGCTTTTTATAATAATAACACAATAAAGAAAATGATTTTTAACAATAAACCTAGAGTTGATCGCCTTTCCAAATCTGGCGTTTATAGGATTAATTGCAATGATTGTAGTTTCTCCTATATTGGTCAGACTGGGCGCAATTTTGGAGTTAGAGCTAAAGAACATTTATCTGGTTGCAATCAATCAACTTTCCATAACCATTTAACTTCAGAAAATCATACAGCTAGCTTGAACAATTTAGACATATTACATATACAACCCAAAGGCAGACGTTTAGATACCTTACAATCTTACGAAATTCGAAAATCAATATTTCTTAACCAAAATATCCTTAACGAACAGAGAGAAATCCGGTTCTCACCAATTACAGACCCCGCCCTTTTCCATTCTCACGTACGCAATAATATACCTTGAATTTTGTTACTCAACCTATGACTCATCGCCTACCTGCGCGATCCGTAGATTAATTTTTATTGCTTATTTTTTTCCCTCCTTCTTTTATTTTTATTTATATTATGCTTTTTTCTACTATATAACAAAAAATTTTTACTAATACAATTCAGTAGATACTCCTGATGATGACCTAACAAGTCGAAATCGATCGAGTGATTTTTTAAACTTTTTTAAAAATATTCTGCGAAACAAAAACAAGTGATTAATAAAAATGTGTTTATTAAGTATAAGTGTGTTTCGCCAAGTGCCTACGGCAAATAGCGTAAAAAGTACCTCATCACTCATATGATCGATGTCGGTTCCGCAAATCCAGTCAAACAACGTTTTTATTCCGTATCCCCAGCTATCCAGAAACTGTGCGTAAGGCCAATGGCAAAGTTCGTTTGTGCTTGGATGCTAGAGAACTGAACAAGGCCACCGTCAAGGATGCGTATCCGCTGCCAATAATCAACGGATTGTTGGGTCGTTTGGGACACACCCGATTCATTTCGGCGATTGATTTGAAGGATGCATTTTGGCAGATCCCACTCGACCCAGCATCCCGCGATAAGACAGCGTTTACGGTTTCTGGCCGGCCCTTGTATCAGTTCAAGGTGATGCCGTTTGGCTTATGCAACGCCCCACAGACGCTTTGTCGCTTAATGCACCGCGTGATCCCGTCCCAACTGCACGATAACGTCTTTGTGTACCTCAATGACCTTCTGGTCACATCCTCCACTCTGGCCGAACACTTGGAGTTGCTACAACAGGTTGCTGGATATCTGACGGATGCCGGTCTAACAATCAATTTGACGGAAAGTAAGTTTGTGTTGAAAGAAGTCGATTATTTAGGTTATATTGTGGGTGATGGTAGCCTCCGTACAAACCCAGATAAATGTAAAGCTATTCTGGAGTACCCTATTCCGAAAACGACGAAACAGATTAGACGTTTTCTGGGAATGTGCGGATGGTACCGTCGCTTCATTCCAAATTTCGCCTCCTTAGCTTCTTCTCTCACCGATCTTACTGGTAAAAACACTAAAGTATGTTGGTCTGCAGCTGCTGATTCTTCTTCGCTCTCAAAACCGCCTTGTCTACTGCCCCAGTTTTGACGCATCCTGATTATACAAAACCTTTTTTTATTCAGTGTGATGCTAGTGCCGTTGGGGTCGGTAGTGTCTTATTTCAGGTGGACGCCGAGGGGGTGCAGCGGCCCATTGAGTTTTATTCACATAAGCTCAATGCGGCGCAGCGAAACTACTCGGTGACCGAGCTGGAATGCTACGCTGCCGTCCTCAGCGTGCGAAAATTCCGTTCTTACGTGGAAGGCTACCCGTTCGTCATTTACACTGACCATTCCAGTTTACGCTGGCTAATGAGTCAAAAAGACCTCTCCGGATGTTTGGCGAGATGGAGTCTTAAACTCCAAGCGCTGGATTTTCAGATTGGATACCGAAAAGGTTCAGTTAACATTGTACCTGATGCGTTGTCTCGAGCTTTTCCGGATGAATCCGCTCCTTGTGCGGATGATTCTGAAAGTAAGAGCACGCCTGATCCTGGTGCCCAATTTGAAGATCCAGCCTTGTCGAGTAAAAACATCGACCCTTCCGTGGATGCGTTAATACCTTCGTCAGTCCCTATTTTGCACGTTGATCAAAACTCGGTTGCGTTCCAAGATCCAGATTACGTCGATCAGATCGCGAAAATTCGTACGTTAAAAGATTGTTCGCACAACTACAAGATTCAAGATGATAAACTATTAATATCCCCTTCGTTTGGTTTTAAATACACGGATACCGATTTGTCGAATTGGAAACTTGTTATTCCGAATTCATTAACTCAATCGCTTATCGAACAGGCACACGTACCTCCCACTTCAGCACATTTAGGCGGCAGCAAAACTCTCGAGCGCCTTCAGCGTCAATTTTTCTGGCCTCAGATGGCAAAACAAATTAAACAGTACGTTGCTAGCTGCACTAAATGTAAAATGAACAAGGCTGTTAATTACTCAACACAACCAGCCATGGGAGCACAGGTTACGTCAACTCGCCCGTTCCAAAAATTGTATGTTGATTTTTTGGGTCCGTATCCACGTTCGAAACTCGGTAATACCTGCATCGTTATCATCTTGGATCATTACTCGAAATTTGTCGTTGTAAAACCTCTACGGGAAGCGTCTGCTCTTTTGCTGTGTCGATTCTTGGAAAATGAAATATTTCTGTTGTTCTCGGTTCCCGAAATAATTACGTCTGACAATGGGAAGCAATTTACATCCAATTTGTTTAAGGATTTGTTGTCTAAATACGGTGTGTCACATAAACGTACGCCGGTGTATTCGCCTCAAAGCAACGCATCCGAGCGTGTTAACCGAACCCTAATTGCAAGCATCAGATCTTATTTGAGCGATCACGACCATAATCACTGGGACAAAAATTTGCAAGCAATTGCAGCCGCGCTACGAAATGCTGTACATGATTCGATACATTACTCCCCTCAGTATGTCGTGTTCGGTCAACATATGTCGATGCACGGTTCGGACTATGCGTTAAGAAGATTACTCGATGAACATGATCCCAGCGAAGTCCAGGTGTGGGCTAAGCCAGATCGAGTAAACCTTTGTTACAGGCTGGCTACTGCCAACCTGCAGATTTCACTTAAGCCCCTGCAGAGGCCTCCACGGTGATTTTTGCCGGCTACGTTGTTACAGGCTGGCTACTGCCAACCTGCAGATTTTCACTAAGCACCTGCAGAGGCCTCCACGGTGATGTTTTGCCGGCTACGTTCTCAGCGGAGAAGTGCGAAGGTCGTGGGGTTTGAGGCATGCAGGGCTCCTGGCCTACACCGTGATGATTACAGAAAGTTGGGGGGGGAACGCAAATAATAATAAACCGAGTTCCGCCGAAATTCGTCGGCCGGAACCTGAGGAACGACACGAATAATCAAAATAATAAATGCATAAAAAAAATGATAACGGAAGAGGTGCCTTGGTGCGCGCATCCATCCGAATTCAAACGGGATCAAGCCCTGGTTACGGAATTGGATGAGGGCACCAAGGGACCGCAAACACTAAACCGACACAGAGGGAGTCTCCGCTCCCATCACACCACACCGAGAAAATTAAGTATTCATTTTATTTAAGATGAGAAAAAAAAACACAGAAAAAAGAAACAACTTCCCCCTCCACCCGCACCATGATAAGGAGAGAATGAGAGAGAGAGAGAGAGAAATGCGCAACGAGCGCGCACCCGCTGTGCGGCGCTCGATTACAAAACCAAAATTTAAATTTAAAATTAAAAATGTAAAAAGAAATATAAAATAAAATGAATAAAAAAATATAAAAAAAAATCGTACCTTAATTACAAAAAAAATTACTGTTGCGGCCTTGGTGCCGTCATGCCACAGGTGTCTCCACCACCCGGACCGTTGGGCGTCTTCCGCCGTAAACCCCACTGGTGTTGGTGCGACCTTGAGCGGTCGTCCGTTGCGGGGCCTCTCCCCGATACCGAAATAAAATTAAACAAATGGCCGGCTGGCCACACGTTTCGTTGCGGGGCCTTTCCCCGTTACCAAAAAAAATCGAGGTGCCGGTTGGCCACCCGTAACCGTTGCGACCTTATATGGTCGGTAAATATGTCGGCCTCGATTGGCCGCCAAAATAAATTGGGCGATATCTCGCCGATCCCGTTGAAGATTTTGCCCGGTTGGGCCTCAAAATGTTGGGCGTCCTTCGCCTTGTTATCGCCACCGCTGTGCCGCCCGGCACAGGTGCTAAATCTTTAATTATCGGTAAGTGCTGTTGCACCAAACCGCCACACCGTTACGGCCTTGAGCGACCGATAATTATTTTGGCCTCAACCGGCCGCCAAAATATGTTGGGCGTTGTCTCGCCTTAATCCGTTGCGATACACGTTTTACAAATGGCCGGTTGGCCACCTGTACGTGGAGCGTTGTTAGACGAAACCACAGACAAATGAAGTGGCCTCAACTGGCCACCTGCTGATTAATTGGGCGTATCGTTTAATTAATACGGCCTTCCAAATAACAAACCACCGCACCCGTCAAAATTTGGCGTGCCGAAAAAATGTGCTCTGAATAGTCAAATCACCCGTGGCGACACCATAAATTTATTCAATGTTAATTTTTCCTTGGCTCGCGTCTTAATTATTTTACGCTTTACCGTATTTTTCCCGAATAAAGAAAACTATAGATGGGACTTAATTAATTATTTTTTTCATTTAGCAAATACTGAAAACTGCACTTCGAAACATTTCGCGTTTTTTTTTTTATTTTTCACGTTCAATTATGATTAGCTAATTCGATTTTTAGTTCCAAAAAAAAAAAATTACAAACGTGGAAGTACATTTATGCCTTCGCGATCATTTTTCACCATCTATTATCGTTTCACTTCAAAACTATTGTCTATTCTATAAATACAAACCAAATGGTTTTTTCAACTACCTATTAGGTAGATATTATTTTATTTTCAACGTTTTTATTTAACAACAATAAACGAGACTCCTCGTCTTTTATCCGATACAAAATAAGAATTTTTTTTTTTTTTTAATATTTAACACAAGACTTTCCCTAGTCAAAAAATCCAAACTTGATTTTCAAAATACAAAACTCGACTTTATTTTTATAAAGACCAAACTCGAATGAAAAAAAAATGAGTGAGTCCATTAGTACTCTCAAGGAGATGTGTAAACATGGCGTGTGTATAGTACGTGGGTACAGTTTACTTTGAAGGAAGAAGGAATGCAATTTTACTAACCAGAGTTTTTCATTTGTTTATTATCGTTAAATTGGTCTATTACTCTTTCGGTATAATCAACGCAATTGTATTTTGGTAGCTAAAATAAGATATATTATATACTGTCGACTCTAACTTTAAAAATTTTCATTGAAAAACTGCACAATATGGTCGTCCCATATCTAGTAGTAAATATATTTCGATCTGAGTTCATGTGCAAATCGAATTCGTCTCGCAGGAAGTTTATAAGTGGTTCAGCTTGAGGAACAGCAACATTAATATTGAAATCCCCGCTCATAATCACCGGCAAAAGATGATAGTCTCCTTAGAGATTTTTTGAACTTCTTTAGGATATGGGGCAAGGACGAAATGTATGAACTTCATTATGTCTTCGAAAGATTTATTCGGCGAGGTTAATACAACCACAGAAAGCATCTTATTCCCATTGAGAAGCTGAAGTTCAGCCGTATATATATCATCAATGAGTTGTGTGGTTACGCTCATACCAGTTGTTTGTCCAACGATGATTTATTTATGCGAGGTGACTGTATGGTATGAGTATTCTATTTGAATTTGTATATATTGTTACTCCGGCAGCTCACTCACCGTCTCTCTTGGACTAAACGCAGATCTGGGAAAGCAAGAAAATTGAGCATCCTTGCGTGACTGTGTCAGTTAGGTCGAGGTGATGTGTGACCTAAGACTCTGACAGTTCAATGTTAAAAACCAGACGTCATTATTATCTCGTACAAAATTCGCCATTACAACGGATAAAGCGGATTTGTGGTGAGGCGCGATAGCTAATTTTGAAGAATACCCATTGAGGTCCCATTTTTACGTCCATGGTAGACGACATGATCATCGATAGCCGACGTGATGAACAGTCCTTCGAGACTCGTTACTCGTGCTAAAGCAATATACACAAGTTGTGGACTGAGTCTTTTATCGTAAGAGTATATACTGACTATCTCGTTGCAGGTACCACCGTGTGATGCATGAATTGTGGTGGCACATGAAGGTACGACGCTTTACATTAATTGTTGTTTATGCTTAACATTAATTGTTGTTTCGATTAATAGTTGAGCTTTTTCTAGAAATGGGCACCAAACATCGGTCGATATTCGTTTTCTGCGCCCATCCAGCTTCAAGCCACCTGACCTTCTTGCCAACTTGTGAATTTGAACCGAAATCCATCCAGAGTCGTTTGACATTTTTTACTGTCGACGTTTTCATCGTTCTCGGTGTCCTGGTTATTATGCCTGTGCATTCGATATACTTTAGACAGCCCATAGTTCCATTCGCCAGTCCATTTGTTACGTCAATATTGGTTTTGAAAAAGTACGGCAAATTATTTGTGTCCACTATGCTCATTTTATGGATCTTTTGACGGAATTGCTACTCCGACAGCCCACTGACCATCTTTATTGAACTGAAAACAGCATTCAAACGTAGGAATATTAACAAGTTCGTCATTGCGCAGCCAGGTCTCGAAAAACAAATGAATTGAGCATACCTGTGTGACTGTGACCTGAGACTCTGGCAGTTCAATGTTAAAAACGAGATGCCATTATAACCCCATTCAGTAGAAGACATGATAATTGATAGCCGACGTGGTGAACAGCGCCTAGAGACTCGTTACTCGTGATAAAGCAATATACAGCAGTTGTTGACTGTGTTTTTAATCGTATGAGTATGCAATTTCGTAATCGTAATTCGTATTTCGTATCGTAATTTTTTTTTTGATTTTTCTGATCGATGGAAATGTCGATGGTTTCTATTTCATTCATTAAATTAATTTTTTCATTTTCCCTACTATTATAACATATACATAAAAGCATGCCATGTATAGTAAAAATTGTATTTGTTGAGTTCCTTGCTTTTTTTTCAAACGAAGTAGGTATACGTCATTTCCGTTCGTTTCATTTACAAGTTTACTCTTATACAAAAAATTTTGGTAGGCGCGCGTAAAGATGTTTACACATCAAAAATTCGTACGCCGCACAAAACGACGCGCAAAACATTCCAGAAGAATTGTCTTTCTTCTCTGTTTCTCGTTTACATCAATTCGCATTGGTGTAAACGAGAGGCATATAAGAAAAACATTCTTATGGAATGTTTTGCTTGACACACACTCGATACGCATTGCTCTCTTTCTCCCAGCATCATTCTCACCCTCGCGCCACCTTACAAAAAGGTACGTATAAAACAAACATCTACAAAAGTGGGGACAACAACCAACATTTAAAAAACATAGCAAGTGGAGGCACAAACCCGAGAAAATAACATACAAACAGCGCTTGTTACGATCATGTAATCGTAACAACGTTCTCAGCGGAGAAGTGCTAAGGTCGTGAGGTTTGAGGCATGCAGGGCTCCTGGCTTACACCGTGATCATACAGAAAGTTAGGGGAACGCAAATAATAATAAAACCGGGTTCCGCCGAAATTCGTCGGCCGGAACCTGAGGAACGAACAGCCAGAATCAAAAATAAAAAAAATAAAATAATAATAATGGTAGAGAGGTGCCCTGGTGCGCGCATCCGCACGAACTCGTACGGTGGTACCCACCGGTTCCGAATCCGGATGCGGGCGCCAAGGAACCGCTTACCCTACGCCGACACAGGATGGGAAATCCCCCCTCATCATACCCAACCGCGGAAAATTAATAATTCATTTTTTATATAAAAATACACAAAAAAAACAAAAGGAAACAACTTCCCAGAAAAAAAAGAGAGGGAGGGAACGAGAGAGAGAGAGAGAGAGAGAAATGCGTACCGAGCGCATGCACTTGTTGTGCGGCGCTCGATTACAAAATTTGAATTTTTAATATAATATAAAAATATGTAAAAATAAAATCAAAAGTAAAAAAAAAAAAATAAAGTAAAAATGGTACCTTAATTAACTAGTTTAAAAAAAAACTGTTGCGGCCTCGCGCCGTTGCTATTGCGGGGCCTCTCCCCGATAGAAAAAATGGGTTGCGGCCTTGCGCGGCCGTCATGCCACAAGAGACTCCTGTCCCCCGGACCGTTGCGGTGCCTTTCACCGATACCAAACAAATAGCGAATAGCCGGTTGGCTACCCGTTGTTGCGACCTTGGGCGGTCGTCCGTTGCGGGGCCTTTCCCCAATACCAAAATAATAATAACAAAACACGAGAGGCCGGTTGGCCACCCGTTACGTTACGACCTTGGGCGGTCGTCCGTTGCGGGGCCTTTCCCCGATACCAAAATAATTATAACAAAACACGAGAGGCCGGTTGGCCACCCGTTACGTTACGACCTTGGGCGGTCGTCCGTTGCGGGGCCTTTCCCCGATACCAAAATAATTATAACAAAACACGAGAGGCCGGTTGGCCACCCGTTACGTTACGACCTTGGGCGGTCGTCCTTTTACAAATGCGGTACCCTTGATTAAATACCCGATGATAAATTAATAGCGGCCGTCGAGTAATGTCGAATAGGCCGTGAGTCAACCCGTAAAAATGCGGCACCCTTAAATAATTCAGAACTCGTTTATAATGCGGTGCTCGTTGATTATGCAGTGAACGCCTATAATCAAATCAAATCGCACCGGATGAAATTGCACATGAAACTTTTGATAATCCGCAATCCGCATACAATTTACCAGGAAACACTTTCGTAACCATCCGCGTCTCTCAATTTACCTTCGCGGTCAACATTTTCGGAATCCAAACCAAAAAAAAAAATTAAACAAATGACGACGTTAACTATCCGTTGAACACCCACTGTTCCAATTTGCCGTTCACAATGAAAAAATCAAATGTCCACTCAAAATCTTGAAATAATTTTTACTTCACAATATCGTTTTATTTTTATTTATTTAACTTATTTTAATTTATTTATAATAATTTTAGTCACAAAAATAAATGAATGGACTTAGCCAAATCAAAATATCCAAAAAACTGCACTCTATCGAAATCACAATCTTAAAAAAATTTTTTTTTATTAATCACAAACAAGATTTGGTATCCCAAAAAAAAACAAAAATCCAAACGCGAATCAAAACAAAAACTCTTTATGAAAATCACTACTCGACTGACTCAATTAAAAAAAACTCTCACGCCGAATAACGCGCAAAACATTCCAGAAGAATTATCTTTCTTCTCTGTTTCTCGTTTATATCAATTCGCATTGATATAAACGAGAAGCATATAAGAAAAACATTCTTATGGAATGTTTTGCTTTACACACACACTCGATGCGCATTGCTCTCTCTCTCCCATCATCTTTCTCACCCTCGCGCCATCACCACGACGTGTACAAACATTAAACAACTCCGAAAGCGGGGACACAAACCGAGAGGAATAAAATACAAACAGCGCTTGTTACGATCATGTAATCGTAACACTTTCTAAAGGATCGTATAACCCATTACTTACGCGTAGCACACGAAAAGGGGGCTCAACATTATAACCTAAGTAGTAATAAGCGCTCTTTCCGAGTCGGTCAATCTGTTTTTATACGATCGTTTACTTTGAGCGATGCACCGAATAAATTTTCCGCTAAATTGGCTGGTAAATTCAAACCCGCGACTATTACCAGCAAAGTCGGACAAGTGGCGTACGCGGTCGAAGATTTGAATGGCAAATCATTAGGCACGTATCATGTAAAAGATATCCGCACATGACACATGCTTCACTCTATCGCAATATTAGTTTGTCGCGGTACAATGGGTGTACATTTCAATTAAATTGTTTTTCATTTTCGTATTGTTTGTTTTATTCCCGGCTTATGAGACATCTCAGGGTGTGGGACGTTCCCACGTTTGTTACGACTCACTGGGGTCATAACCGTGCGTAATATGCCAAAATTTTTTTTTTAAATCTTACAATTAAAGTGTTTTGCTGATGGCATTATCATCTACCGTATAATAGAGGTACTAACATAAATTTTCGGTATTGCCTTTTACTCCTAAAAAAAAAAAAAAAAATATTTACGGTGGCCAGTTGAGGCCACTTATTTACGGTTGGCGAGACAACACCCAACCTATTTTGGCGGTCGGTCAAGGTCCTTCAGGTACCGATTTATAAGGCGAGACAACCAGTTAAACGACGTTGGCCAGTTGTGGCCAGCCTAATCACCGCAACAATTTTAATGCCCAACCGGGTAAAAGTTTAACGAAGGCCGAAATACCGTTCCACCAATTTATTTACTGCGGCCAGTCGAGGTCACGTTTTTGCATCTGGGTAACGGGGAGAGGCCCCGCAACGGTAATCGGCGGTCTGCCGCAACTAACGGTAGCCAACCGGCTATTGTTTTTTTGGTTATCGGGGAGAGGCCCCGCAACGAGACAGGACGGCACCAAGGCAGCAACAATAAATTTTTATATATATTAAGGTACAATTTTTTTTATGATTTATTTTATTTCATTTCTTTTTTTGCATATTTTTTTTATTCCAAATTATAAAAAAAATTTTGTGATCGAGCGCCGAGTAACGGTCGCGCGCTCGATGTGCATTGTTCTCACTCTCTCTCTCTCTCTTTCTCGTTCTCTCCCTTTCTTTTCCTTGTGGGAAGTTTTGTTTTATTTATTGTTGTCTAAATTGATTAAATAAAAAAATGAATTAGTAAAATTTTTGGGGTTGGTGTGATGAGGGGGGAATTCCCAATCCTGTGTCGGCGTAGGGTGAGCGGTCCCTTGGTACCCGCATCCGGATTCGAAACCGGTGTTTACCACCGTACGAGTTCGGGCGGATGCGCGCACCAGGGCACCTCTCTACCATTATGATTATTTTATTTTTATTTGATTTTGGCTGTTCGTTCCTCAGGTTCCGGCCGACAAATTTCGGCGGAACTCGGGTATTTTATTATTATTTGCGGTTTTTTTTTACTTTTTTATTTTAATTTCTGTTAATCACGGTGTAGGCCAGGAGCCATGCATGCCTCAAACCCCACGACCCTTCGCACTTCTCCCTGAGAACGTAGCCGGCAAAATATCACCGTGGAGGCCTCTGCATGCGCTTAAGTGAAATCTGCAGGTTGGCAGTAGCCAGCCTGTAACACACGTCCAATTTGGATGAATGCCATGTCTGTGAAATTAGCCTATGATTTCATCCCAGAAAAATAAAAAAATGTCATCAGGCAACACTAAAACTGCATTATCATCCCAGCCCAAGATTTGTTTAAAATTTATGTTTTATATGATTAAATATGTACAGCATAGCAAACAAAAATAATATAATTTGAATACTTATCCCAGAAAACAAAAAAAATACAGTAAATCATAACCTTGTTAAAGTTAGCCGAAAGATTCCAGCCGAAAGATAATGCAGATAGTGTCTTGACTATTTTTAAACTCTAAACTGAAATAATTTCTCCTTCACCCGAATGATGTAATTCGACCCTAAATTCTCCTAAATTCGAGTTCATGACTGATTTTTGCTGTATTCAAGACACTATCTGCATTATCTATCGGCTGGAAACTTTCGGCTAACTTTAACAGTATTAAATCATACATTAAAAAAATAAAAAACTTTATAATATTCGTACCGTTATATCGCCAATCTCAAAACATACGGATCGTCTTGTGATTTTATTACGAGTCGATACGGCCTGCTTCAGTTTCCGGAACTCGTGGTTCCTTTGAACCATAAGTTAAACTCTTAGGGTAAGCAACAGTCATTATGGCAAGTCGACACGGACAGGTTCGATTTCCGGAACTCGTGGTTCCTGGGAACCATTAATAAAAATCTGGTTCTCATATACTGTGCCATACACACATGAGCCTATAGCGATAAACTCAACATACATAATTCTTCTTTTGTTTAGTTACTACGTATATATTAATGTTTTTTATTTTTTAATGTATAATTTACTGTAATTTTTGTTCTGGGATAAGTATTCACATTATATTGTTTTTTTTGCGATGCTGTACATATTTAATCATATTTAACATAAATTAACTGGACTGGGTTCGAATCCCATCAGAAACTAGATGCAAATGGAATTTTCTTCATCGATTACAATAGGTTATTTTAATAAACACAACTAAGACTCTCTGATGGTATCACAATGGGCCAAAAATGGCCTAAGTGTCAACCACCTAACATAAATTATAAACAAATCCTGGGCTGGAATGATAATGCAGTTTTCGTGTTGCCTGATGACATTTTTTATTTTCTGGGATGAAATCCTGGGCTATCTTCACAGACATATGAATGTCGAGTAAGTACTGAGGTACTTTATTATTTTAATTATTAAAAGTAATATTAATTAAATCGCCCCTGCTTCTGAAGCAATTTTCAAAAAATTTATCGTGCTGTATCACGACTATAACCGGGCAGATGTTGATTTGAAGGTGCTTCATCGTTTTATTTTTGTTCGACTCTGAACGCAACTTCCCAAAAAGTTCTGTCCCTTCCCATGATTTTATCTGTTTGTTTGAAGTAAGCGTTGCAATCTATTTTGAGGCTGAAGTACTCCTATCTCGTAGTTCACTTTTCTTGTTTTACATTACGGTGTAGCCAAATCGTGGAGGTACGGTTACGTCCGATTTATGTAAGCCAACTGTGCATTGCATATCGTCCGGCCATCTATATTACTGACATTCCAGAAGGGTCGGACCATTCCTTTTACACAGGCGACCCTAGTTGTGTTCATTTGCATCAACAATCGTAATCAGATGACAATAATCCCTTTCAATATAATTATAAGGATTATCTTATTTCGATATAATTTTATTATACGAGCATTCGTATTTATAGAAACTGCGTTTTATTACTATTGCAATGCACAAAACCTTGTCCTATCTTGTGATGTATTTTGGGTTCCTTAAATACTACGTAGATCTGTTGCAAAATATATCGATTTCATATTTACAATTAATTAATATATTTTAAGGAATACTATAATTCCCGTCTTTAGATTCCAAGACATTTACAACTAAAAAGGTTTTCATAATTGTTTTAATTTTTAACCAAACTAGTCATTGCGGTGTTTTTTATAAATACATTTAAAGTAACAAATTATGACTTATTTTTTGTTTGAAAACTGGTCGTTTATGAATTATTTTTAAAATATTCGTATGTATTCGTTAATATTATAATTATGCAAATCTTTTATATCTATAATGCATTCGTGATAAGATAACTACCATTACTAGCCCTTTGAACAATATACACAGTAACTTGATAAAACTAAATAACACAATACCTCAGTAAATTTAAAATAATTGGAAAACAAATTCTACTTGAATTGTTTGAAATCTCTATACTTGGGAATCGTCCCTCTAGTTCAGGATGGAATTATATTGCAAATCGATCAGTGAAAGTAATCTGTCCTACTTTGCGATTTTTTTCGAATTTACTACAGTGGAATAATAAAATATTTTCGATTTGAAAATTTCTCGTTTGGATTTGGGTAGTGAATATTATTAATAAATGGTTTTTACTTAATAAACACATTTTTATTAATCACTTGTTTTTTGTTCCGCAGAATATTTTGAATGTCTTTCAAAAAGTTTAAAAAATCACTCGATCGATTTCGACTTGTTAGGTCATCATCAGGAGTATCTACTGATTTGTATTAGTAAAAATTTTTGTTATATAATAGAAAAAAGCAAAATATAATAAAAGAAGGAGAGAAGAAAAAATAAGCAATAAAAATTAATCTACGGATCGCGCAGATAGGCGATGAGTCATATGTAGGTTGAGTAACAAAATTCAAGGTATATTATTGCGTACGTGAGAATAGAAAAGGGCGGGGTCTGTAATTGGTGAGAACCGGATTTCTCTTTGTTCGTTAAGGATATTTTGGTTAAGAAATATTGATTTTCGAATTTCGTAAGATTCTAAGGTATCTAAACGTCTGCCTTTGGGTTGTATATGTAATATGTCTAAATTGTTCAAGCTAGCTGTATGATTTTCTGAAGTTAAATGGTTATGGAAAGTTGATTGATTGCAACCAGATAAATGTTCTTTAGCTCTAACTCCAAAATTGCGCCCAGTCTGACCAATATAGGAGAAACTACAATCATTGCAATTGATCCTATAGACACCAGATTTGGAAAGGCGATCAACTCTAGGTTTATTGTTAAAAATCATTTTCTTTATTGTGTTATTATTATAAAAAGCAAAACTAATATTGGTATAATTGGACACGATGTTGCTAATCCGTTGGCTCGTTTTTCCTATATACTCTAAGCGACGCCAATTTTCCCGCGTTGGACTATCCGGTGGATAAATACCCGTTAGAGTTTTACGCTTTAGCTTTTTATTTAATAACTTTAATATAGTCCTAGTTGCATATCCGTTATTCGTTGCTATTTGAAGAATTATGTTAAGCTCAGTGTTATAATTTGAATTTGACAGAGGGATGTTTATTAGTCTATCTATGAGTGAGTGGAAAGCTGACATTTTAATATTATGGGGATGGTTTGAAGAACTAGGGATAACAGCGTCTGTATACGTGGGTTTCCGATAAATTTTGAAGTCTAAAGTAGAATTAATCCTGGTTATTGTTATATCTAGAAAATTAATACATTTATTTTCTTCTTTTTCTAACGTAAAATCAATGGTGGGATACTGAGAATTTAACCAAGTAAGGAAAGAGTCTAACAGTCTATCAGTTCCATTCCATAGACATAATATGTCATCAACATATCTATACCAAAAGATTATATGACGAAAATAAGGATTGTTATTTGATAAGATCATTTGTTCGAAGAAATTCATGAAAATTTCAGCCAACAAAGGTGACAGAGGGGAGCCCATGGGTAGACCATCAGCGAATTTGAAATATGTATTATCAAAACAGAAATAATTTTGTTTAATACAAGTCTCAAAAACTAGCTTCAGTTCACGACGTAAGCTCTCATCTACAACATCCCTGTCTAAGTAATTACAAACTATTTGGGACAAAGTATTAATTGGAATAGAAGTGAAAAGACTGGCAACGTCAAATGAAACTAGTTTTGAATGTAACGGAATATCGACGTCTTGAATTTTGTTAATCAATTGTACCGAGTTCTTAACCGAATAAGCCGAAAAGAAATTAGTATGACAATTGAAAAAATTTATGAAACCCTTACATAGCTTGTAGGCAGGAGCATTGCAATACGCTACTATTGGTCTAATCGGAATGCCTTCCTTATGGATTTTTGGTAAACCATAAAGGATCGGGGCAGATGGATTCATGACAGAGTACTTCCAACCAGTTCCATCAAATAACTTCTGGCATTGGTTGATACACTTACTAACCGAAGTCTTAAAAGACTTAGTTGGATCTCTGCCAAGCTCTATTGCTTTACTTTCTGTAATAAAATCAGAAATTTTATTGCAGTAATCGACTTTTGTGAGCACGGTTATTGTATTGCCTTTATCCGCTTTACACGCTATAAGGTCATGGTCACGTAGTTTTTTCTTTATCGCACCAATCACTTTGAGGTTAGTATTAGAAGCAGCAGAAGAAGAAGAGTTTATCGGAGAAGAAGAGTTATCGATAGAAGAGTTTTTATTCCGTATCCCCAGCTATCCAAAAACTCATGTATGCCGAGTTGGATAGGATGTTGTCTTTGGGGGTCATCGAGGAGTCACAAAGTTCCTGGTGTTCACCGGTCACGTTGGTGCGTAAGGCCAATGGCAAAGTTCGTTTGTGCTTGGATGCTAGAGAACTGAACAAGGCCACCGTCAAGGATGCGTATCCGCTGCCCATAATCAACGGATTGTTGGGTCGTTTGGGACACACCCGATTCATTTCGGCGATTGATTTGAAGGATGCCTTTTGGCAGATCCCACTCGACCCAGCATCCCGCGATAAAACAGCGTTTACGGTTCCTGGACGGCCCTTGTATCAGTTCAAGGTGATGCCGTTTGGCTTATGCAACGCCCCACAGACGCTTTGTCGCTTAATGCACCGCGTGATCCCGTACCAGCTACACGATAAGGTCTTTGTGTACCTCGATGACCTTCTGGTCACATCCTCCACTCTGGCCGAACATTTCGATTTGCTTCAACAGGTTGCTGGATATCTGTCGGATGCTGGTTTAACAATTAATTTGACCAAAAGTAAGTTTGTGTTGAAAGAAGTAGACTATTTAGGTTATATTGTGGGTGATGGTTGCCTCCGTACAAACCCAGATAAATGTAAAGCTATTCTGGAGTACCCTATTCCGAAAACGACGAAACAGATTAGACGTTTTCTGGGAATGTGCGGATGGTACCGTCGCTTCATACCAAATTTCGCCTCCTTAGCTTCTTCTCTCACCGATCTTACTGGTAAAAACACTAAAATATGTTGGTCTGCAGCTGCTGATTCTTCTTTTAACGCTCTCAAAACCGCCTTGTCAACTGCCCCAGTTTTGACGCATCCTGATTATACAAAACCCTTTTTTATTCAGTGTGATGCCAGTGCCGTTGGGGTCGGTAGTGTCTTATTTCAGGTGGACACCGAGGGGGTGGAGCGGCCCATTGAGTTTTATTCACATAAGCTCAATGCGGCGCAGCGAAACTACTCGGTGACCGAGCTGGAATGCTACGCTGCCGTCCTCAGCGTGCGAAAATTCCGTCCTTACGTGGAAGGCTACCCGTTCGTCATTTACACTGACCATTCTAGTTTACGCTGGCTAATGAGTCAAAAAGACCTCTCTGGACGTTTGGCGAGATGGAGTCTTAAACTCCAAGCGCTGGATTTTCAGATTGGATACCGAAAAGGTTCAGTTAACATTGTGCCTGATGCGTTGTCTCGAGCTTTTCCGGATGAATCCGCTCTTTGTGAGGATGATTCTGAAAGTAAGAGCACGCCTGATCCTGGTGCCCAATTTGAAGATCCAGTCTTGTCGAGTAAAAATATCGACCCTTCCGTGAATGCGTTCATACCTTCTTCAGTCCCCATTCTACACGTTGATCAAAATTCGGTTGCGTTCCAAGATCCAGATTACGTCGATCAGATCGCGAAAATTCGTTCATTAAAAGATTGTTCGCACAACTACAGAATCCAGGATGATAAACTATTAATATCCCCTTCGTTTGGTTTTAAATATACGGATACCGACCTTTCGAATTGGAAACTCGTTATACCTAATTCCTTAACTTCAACGCTTATTGAACAGGCTCACGTACCTCCCACTTCAGCACATTTAGGCGGCAGCAAAACTCTCGAGCGCCTTCAGCGTCAATTTTACTGGCCTCAGATGGCAAAACAAGTTAAACAGTACGTTGCTAGCTGCACTAAATGTAAAATGAACAAGGCTGTTAATTACTCAACACAACCAGCCATGGGAGCACAGGTTACGTCAACTCGCCCGTTCCAAAAATTGTATGTTGATTTTTTGGGTCCGTATCCACGTTCGAAACTCGGTAATACCTTCATCGTTATCATCTTGGATCATTACTCGAAATTTGTCGTTGTAAAACCTCTACGGGAAGCGTCTGCTCTTTTGCTGTGTCGATTCTTAGAAAACGAAATATTTCTGTTGTTCTCGGTTCCCGAAATAATCACGTCCGACAATGGGAAGCAGTTCACCTCGAATCTATTTAAAGACTTGTTGGCTAAGTACGGCGTAACGCACATTCGAACGCCTTTGTATTCGCCTCAAAGCAACGCCTCCGAGCGTGTTAATAGAACGTTGATTGCTAGCATTCGATCATATTTGAGCGATCACGATCATAATTTGTGGGACAAGAATTTGCAAGAAATTGCAGCCACGTTACGAAATGCTGTACACGATACGTTACATTACTCCCCTCATTATGTCGTGTTCGGTCAACATATGTCGATACATGGTTTGGATTACTCACTGCGACGATTACTCGATGAACATGATCCCAGCGAAGTCCAGGCATGGGCTAAGCCAGATCGAGTAAATCTCCTTAAAGATCGTATTATATATTACTTTCGCGTAGCACACGAAAAGGGGGCTCAACATTACAATTTACGTAGTACTAAGCGTACTTTTCGAGTCGGACAACCCGTTTTCATACGCTCTTTTGTCTTGAGCGATGCGCCAAATAAATTTTCCGCTAAATTGGCTGGTAAATTTAACCCGCGGTTATTTCGTGTAAAGTAGGTCAGGTTGCTTATTCCGTCGAAGATTTGAATGGCAAATCATTAGGTACTTATCATACCAAGGACATCCGTGCATAATCGTTTTCTCTCTATGTTTGTTTTAGGCCCGGCGTATGAGACATCTCAGGGTGTGGGACGTTCCCACGTTTGTTACGATTACATGATCGTAACAAGCGCTGTTTGTATGGTATTTTCCTCGGGTTTGTGCCTCCACTTGCTATGTTTTCTCAATGTTGGTTGTTGTCCCCACTTTTGTAGATGTTTGTTTTGTACGTACCTTTTTGTAAGGTGGCGCGAGGGTGAGAAAGATGCTGGGAGAGAGAACAATGCGCATCGAGTGTGTGTGTAAAGTAAAACATTCCATAAGAATGTTTTTCTTATATGCCTCTCGTTTACATCAATGCGAATTGATGTAAACGAGAAACAGAGAAGAAAGACAATTTTTCTGGAATGTTTTGCGCGTTATTCGGCGTGAGAGTTTTTTTTTATTAAGTCAGTCTAGTTTGGAATTTTATAAAAATTCGAGTTTTGGATTTTTGATAGTAGAGTCCAGCTTTTGATGTTAAAAAGTCAAGTTTTGAGTTTGATCAAAATAGTTTTTTTTGGAAGTTTTTTTTGTGCAATTCCTTTTCTAAAATTATATTGTGAGGTGATAAATTGTTGTGTTGCCCAAATATACTAATAATAATATTATAATAAATAATTATAAATACACAAAAACATTGTAATGTTTAAAATAATAAAAGAAAATTAATCATGTAGTTCCGTATTAATTTTCGTGTTTTTTATGATTGAAGAAATTACGTCCAACTGTAAAATACAGAAGCCATAGTGCAAATTAACACAAAACCGGTTTAGTTTTCATGACAAAATGAAGTCAAAGTGCTCACGGAATTTATATTTCCCGCTAAGTTTACCTTTTTAGAAAACAATTATTAATCAACGAGGAGCGAGTGTCACTTAAAATTTAAAACCACCTTAATATAACAGGGCGGTCCATACAAAGTCTGTGTTTGGTTTTTGTTTTTGGGAAAAAGGTGTTTTGTGAAGGGTGACATACGTACTGTGCTCGAGGTAGAAAATAAAAGTAATTCGATTCAAATAACCTAAATATTGTTGTTTTTGGTTGCATTAATGGTGGCTGAGTCGTAGGCAGTGAATTTTATATTGAAAAGGGGTGTACCGCAACGCCCAACCAGATTACTTTGTGGGTGGCCTGGTGAGGTCATTCACCTGATTTTCAGTTTTGGCGAGGTAAACTCCCAACGGAAAAAAAATTTTTTATAAATTTATTTACGGTTTTGGCGAAGGACGCCGCAACGTTAACGGAAGCCAACCGGCTTTGTTTATCGGTGGTCTGCCGCAACATTGTGCCCAACCAGGCACGCGCTCGAGCGCCACTACGGTAATCGGTGGTCGGCCGCAGCGATAACGGCACCAAAGCCGCAACGGTCCGGGTGTGGTACCACCTGTGGCATGACGGCCGAGCAAGGCCGCAACAGATCTCGTTTTATTATTAAGGTACAATTTTTTTTCTTATTTTTATTTTTTTAAATTTTGTGATTTGATTTTTCTTATATATTTATTTTTTATTATATCTATTATAAATTAAATTTAAAATTTTGTAATCGAGCGTCGCACAGCGGGTGCACGCTCGATGCGCATTGTTTCTTTCTCTCTCGTTTCCCTCTCTCTCGCGTTCTCTCCTTCATTTGCTCCCTTTCTTTGCTGTTTTCCCCGTGGGAAGCGGGTTCTCTATATTTTTTGTGGGTTTAAACATAATAAAATGAATTATTAAAATTTTTTCGGGGTTGGTTATGATGAGGGGGAATTCCCACCTGTGTCGGCGATAGAGTAAGCGGTTCCTTGGTGCCCGCATCCGGATTCGGAACCGGTGGTTACCACCGTACGAGTTCGGGCGGATGCGCGCACCAGGGCACCGCTCTACCATTATGATTATTTTTTTTATTTTTTTTTTGATTTTGGCTGTTCGTTCCTCAGGTTCCGGCCGACGAGTTTCGGCGGAACATCGGTGTTATTATTATCATTTGCGTTTTCCCATTTTTTTGATAATTATCTGTTAATCACGGTGTAGGCCAGGAGCCCTGCATGCCTCAAACCCCACGACCTTCGCACTTCTCCGCTGAGAACGTAGCCGGCAAAACATCACCGTGGAGGCCTCTGCAGGTGCTTAGTGAAAATCTGCAGGTTGGCAGTAGCCAGCCTGTAACAATACCTTTCTTTATTTGTAACGCACACACTGATTTTATTTGGGTTATCTGGCCAGATAAGGCTGTTTCGGCATCTACAGCCAGATTTTCGAATGATCGAAGGTCGATTTTGTTTGGCGTAGGGGCAAAATTCACTCCGTTGCTAAGCATTTGCACCTCTGTATCACGGAAAACGACTGAGGACAAGTTCTTAAAACGTGGATGAAATTGGAAATCAGACGAACCACTATTACCTCTACGGTTAAATGGATAAGCCTTATCTCGCAACACATCCAGTTTAGCTTTTTGTTTCACATATTGAATATGTGAAATTTCAGCTACCTCTGCACGAACTTTTTTGTCCAGCCAATCGAACTCAACAGAGTGCAAACGAATTGCTAACTCAGTGTGAACAACTTTAAGATGGAGATATAAGTTGTTCCTGGTAGCATACCCTTTACGCAGCTCGTTATCTCTCCAGCTACGACGCGCTAGATTGATAGCTCTTCTTCCCTCCAAAGATTTACTATTGCATTTAATGTTAGTATAGTTAGGAAGCAATTTAAATTTTTTACAACTACTATTAAACCATATTTGATTATTAGTATAACAAATTCTTACCAACAAACGACGATAAATTACGGCGAGGGTGGCCAAATCTGCCAACTTAATACTTTTAACGCTATTTGCCGTAGGCACTTGGCGAAACACACTTATACTTAATAAACACATTTTTATTAATCACTTGTTTTTTGTTCCGCAGAATATTTTGAATGTCTTTCAAAAAGTTTAAAAAATCACTCGATCGATTTCGACTTGTTAGGTCATCATCAGGAGTATCTACTGATTTGTATTAGTAAAAATTTTTGTTATATAATAGAAAAAAGCAAAATATAATAAAAGAAGGAGAGAAGAAAAAATAAGCAATAAAAATTAATCTACGGATCGCGCAGGTAGGCGATGAGTCATATGTAGGTTGAGTAACAAAATTCAAGGTATATTATTGCGTACGTGAGAATAGAAAAGGGCGGGGTCTGTAATTGGTGAGAACCGGATTTCTCTTTGTTCGTTAAGGATATTTTGGTTAAGAAATATTGATTTTCGAATTTCGTAAGATTCTAAGGTATCTAAACGTCTGCCTTTGGGTTGTATATGTAATATGTCTAAATTGTTCAAGCTAGCTGTATGATTTTCTGAAGTTAAATGGTTATGGAAAGTTGATTGATTGCAACCAGATAAATGTTCTTTAGCTCTAACTCCAAAATTGCGCCCAGTCTGACCAATATAGGAGAAACTACAATCATTGCAATTGATCCTATAGACACCAGATTTGGAAAGGCGATCAACTCTAGGTTTATTGTTAAAAATCATTTTCTTTATTGTGTTATTATTATAAAAAGCAAAACTAATATTGGTATAATTGGACACGATGTTGCTAATCCGTTGGCTCGTTTTTCCTATATACTCTAAGCGACGCCAATTTTCCCGCGTTGGACTATCCGGTGGATAAATACCCGTTAGAGTTTTACGCTTTAGCTTTTTATTTAATAACTTTAATATAGTCCTAGTTGCATATCCGTTATTCGTTGCTATTTGAAGAATTATGTTAAGCTCAGTGTTATAATTTGAATTTGACAGAGGGATGTTTATTAGTCTATCTATGAGTGAGTGGAAAGCTGACATTTTAATATTATGGGGATGGTTTGAAGAACTAGGGATAACAGCGTCTGTATACGTGGGTTTCCGATAAATTTTGAAGTCTAAAGTAGAATTAATCCTGGTTATTGTTATATCTAGAAAATTAATACATTTATTTTCTTCTTTTTCTAACGTAAAATCAATGGTGGGATACTGAGAATTTAACCAAGTAAGGAAAGAGTCTAACAGTCTATCAGTTCCATTCCATAGACATAATATGTCATCAACATATCTATACCAAAAGATTATATGACGAAAATAAGGATTGTTATTTGATAAGATCATTTGTTCGAAGAAATTCATGAAAATTTCAGCCAACAAAGGTGACAGAGGGGAGCCCATTATCCACCGGATAGTCCAACGCGGGAAAATTGGCGTCGCTTAGAGTATATAGGAAAAACGAGCCAACGGATTAGCAACATCGTGTCCAATTATACCAATATTAGTTTTGCTTTTTATAATAATAACACAATAAAGAAAATGATTTTTAACAATAAACCTAGAGTTGATCGCCTTTCCAAATCTGGTGTCTATAGGATCAATTGCAATGATTGTAGTTTCTCCTATATTGGTCAGACTGGGCGCAATTTTGGAGTTAGAGCTAAAGAACATTTATCTGGTTGCAATCAATCAACTTTCCATAACCATTTAACTTCAGAAAATCATACAGCTAGCTTGAACAATTTAGACATATTACATATACAACCCAAAGGCAGACGTTTAGATACCTTAGAATCTTACGAAATTCGAAAATCAATATTTCTTAACCAAAATATCCTTAACGAACAAAGAGAAATCCGGTTCTCACCAATTACAGACCCCGCCCTTTTCTATTCTCACGTACGCAATAATATACCTTGAATTTTGTTACTCAACCTACATATGACTCATCGCCTACCTGCGCGATCCGTAGATTAATTTTTATTGCTTATTTTTTCTTCTCTCCTTCTTTTATTATATTTTGCTTTTTTCTATTATATAACAAAAATTTTTACTAATACAAATCAGTAGATACTCCTGATGATGACCTAACAAGTCGAAATCGATCGAGTGATTTTTTAAACTTTTTGAAAGACATTCAAAATATTCTGCGGAACAAAAAACAAGTGATTAATAAAAATGTGTTTATTAAGTATAAGTGTGTTTCGCCAAGTGCCTACGGCAAATAGCGTTAAAAGTAAATGGTTTTTGATATTACCCTTTATCTAACATTAGTTGTAGAAATTAAATGGTAAATGTACTCCACATCTAGAAAAAATTGTCCTCAGAACGAGTAATTTGTCGACATAATAAAACTATACAGACATTACTACAACCAAACAACAATTGGACCGCCTCCAGCACTTTAACGGAATTATAATTTATCCAAAGGATTATCTTAACAAAACTAAATTTATACAGCAGAACATTTTCGAATCATTTGATGGTAATACGTTTCCTTAAATAAATACGTAATAAAAATCTGAAAATGGGAAGAATCTTGTATTTATTATGTACTTATCATACTAAGATAAAATTTGAATAAGAAATTTATTATTATTTTGTAGCATTATTATTATTATTATTTTTTTTATAACTTTAGTACGTTTATAAAGGTATGAGAAGAGAGAATGTAGTGAGTATAATGATAGTCATTTGTCTGCTGTTGAATTGGCTGCTAATTTGCAGTTTAGTTACAAATTCTGTCCGCTGGCGTACAATTATGGATAAATTACAGCGAAAAATAAACAAAACATCGCGATAATTTGAAAACAAAAAATTGTTGTTGTTAAATTTTAATTTTATTATGTTTTTACGTTACAAAAGTTTTACCTTTGTATATTCATGTCGATATCATGTTTGGTACATGCATGATACATATATAAAACATCGATCTTCATGAGTACATAAAATTGAAACAAAATTTTATAATAAGTGGTATATACATAATAAGTTGGATGTACTCGTCTGCTTTTGGTTGCTGCAATTTGTAACCATAGGTTAAATTAAAATCGAATGTTTTTTGTAAAATTTTACAACACTTGTAGTGTTTTTATTAATACTTTTTTAATTATATATACAGATCAACCCGGCTAATATCATCTCGGTTAATATCACGACTCGGTTATAATCATTGATATTTATTTATTTATTTAAAGAAATCTATTTTGTAATTTACATGTATGATTTCAGATTTTATACAATAGTTAAAACAGTAATTTCAAACAAAAAACTTAAAAAAAAGAAAATAGAAAATATAAACCAAATTTTAGTTTGACAAATAAAAATTTAAAAAACAGTCCTTCAATATATTTTTAAAGTTGTTCTTTGATAAATTAAAATCAAATAGGTCGTCAATTAAGTTGAACGATTTAGTCATCCTATTAATGGGGTTGTTTTCTCCATAGTTAGTAGAATGGTGTTCAAGTGCTAAAAATTCATGGTTTCGAAATGTTCTGCATGGCACGTGAATTGATATGTTTTCCAAGATGTAAGCTGAATCAACGTGACCAAGCAAAACGTTACCAATAAAAGCCGCGCTCAAGAGAAGTCGTCTATTTTCAAGCGTGCATATTTTGTATTCCGTGCATCTTGTTGGGTATGGAGGTAAGCGAGCCACATTTACATGGAATGGTAAAATATTAAGGACAAAGCCGTAACTACTATGGCTGTAAATCTGAAAATTTGAAAGTGGACGAACATATATTAATAACATATGACACGTTAAAAACACCCAGTCGCAACTTTTTTTTACTAGTCACCACCAGGAATCGAACCCGGGGCCCCCGAATAACAGAGCAAGCACTCTACTTACTAAGCTAACGAGGGCGACAAAGTAAGTTGTGGTCGTAATCCCAGTCACTTTTCTTTAACAAAAAAATCAGGAACTTCTTTTGAATGCTTTCAATTCTTTTTATGTGCACAGCATAGTATGGATTCCAGACCGTTACAGCGTATTCCAGTTGAGATCGAACATAAGCGAAATATAGTGAACATAAGGTTTGAATATCCTTAAATTCACCTGTCCATCTTTTAGCAAATCCGAACATGGCATTCGCTTGTGCAATACAATTTTCAATATGCCTATTGAAACTTGCGTTTTCGACAAATGTAACACCTAAGTCTATAATCTCATTGACTCTTTGCAGTACTTCGTTGTTGACTTTGTATGAAGTAATAACCGGATTTCTTTTACGATGAAAAGACTTGATTTTGCATTTCTTAGTATTTAGGTATAGTGAGTTTCGATCACACCACTCACTTAATCTATCTAAGTCTTCTTGAAGTTTCTCCGTATCTAACAAACCATTAATAGTACGAAAAATTTTCACATCATCCGCAAATATGAGCACGTCTGAGTTTTGATTATCTCGGATATTCAGTCTATGAAAACAGTAAAAATCCAAGGTCCAAGGTGTGATCCTTGGGGAACACCAGATGTAACTTTAATAAAGTTTGATTTTTCACTTCCCATTATTACAAATTGTCGCCGGTTTGATAGATATGACTTAAACCAATTTATGTAATCGAGAGAAAACCCAAAATCGAATAAACTCTGGAGTGCTTTATGATGACAGATAGAAATAAATGCTTTACTGAAATCCGTGTACGCTACATCAACTTGACGGTGCTTTTCTATCTCGTTAATTAGTTTACTGGTGAATTCAACCAGATTAGTCGATGTGGATCGGCCAGGCATAAACCCATGCTGGTTTATTGATATATGACGTGCAATTGTGGATTTAAAGCTGTTGCATAATACTAACTCAAATAATTTCGGAATTGATGATGTAGTTGATATTCCTCTGTAGCATGTGATATCATCACGCTTACCCGATTTAAAAAATGGAGTAATTTTTGAAATTTTCCATTTTTCGGGAAACACGCCGGTGCTTAAGGAATGATTGAACAGATAGCATAATGGAATTATTAAAATTTCAGCGTACTCCTTTAGAATAGAAGAGGGTATATCGTCAAGACCGCAACCATCTCCAAACCCCCTTAAAGCCGATAAAATGTTGTCCTAAAAAATAATAGGAGGAGTTATTGATGTGTTGTTGTTGCTGGGTTGTTCGTACAATCCACTAGTAACGCTTGGTCTATAGACTGATTGAAAGAACGACGCGAACATGTCAGCTATATCTTTTGCGTTTGAAGAGCTGGTATTGTTGTAGGTCATATTGGCAGGGTATCCTTCAATTTCGCGTTTGTTCCTAAAGTATTTCCAAAATTGTTTTGGATTTACTTTGATTTTGTCTTGAATTTGATCAAGATACGACCTGTATTTTGATTTGAAATAAATTTCAAATTCGTTACTATGTTGTAGAAACATAGCTTTTTCCGCTTCTAACCCGCTTTTTAACATTTTAGCGTACGCTTTCGACTTCCGATTTTTTAAGTTAACTAGTCTATCATCGAACCAGTGGGGATGAGAATTTTGTGGTTTACAGCACAGAGGTACATAAAGTTCGAAGCCTTGCAGCATAATGTCATTAAATTTGTCCACATTTTCGTTAATATCATTGGAATTGAGAGTTATTTGCCAGTTGATGGATTTATGGTAACTTTGTAGCCCCACGCCGTTAGTTTTTTTAAAGTTGTATTTGATTGGTTGTACGTGTTCTGATCTCGCCATTTTAGTTAAGTCAAATGCAATATCCAAAGATTTGTGATTGACATCATTTATGACAAGAGGTAGTAGGGATTCAGAAATTTTAAAGGTGTCAATGACGTTGCTGAAAACAAGATCCAATAATCTATTACGATTATTAGCAATTGTGTTTATTTGGTTCAAATTATAACCAAGCATAGCGTCCACAAATAAAGATTCCGCATCTGTTGTTATATTGCATGGTAAAATACAGTTAAGTTCCGGGTCCAAATTCCAAGTTATATTTGGTAGATTAAAATCACCAAGCACAAGAACTAAATCTGACGAGTTCGTTGTATTAATAACTTCATCAATCGCATCGATGCAAATTGCGTAATATCACTATTTGATTGAGGTGGCATATATGCTGCGTAGATGATTAGATTGGTTTGGTTGATTTTGATTTTTACACCAATTTGTTCAACTCTCGATGGCGCTAAAGTTACTGGAGCATTCCAGAGTTTAGAATGTACTGCTATCAGTACGCCACCACGCGATTTCTTTGAACTAGTTTCAGGAGACCGATCGCATCTATAAACAACGTAATCATCAGCAGACCAATCTTTTCTTGTACTTTATGGGTTGATTTACCTTTTCAGTAATAGTATAAGTTCGAGCTTTCATTAAAAGTGAGTGTACTCTATCATTAGTCACCGGTGAAAAATATTTAAACGATTGTGTGTGTCTAGAGATTGCAACTATGGCATGCGGTACACTATTGAACAGCTCAAGAGGTTGAGAATTGGTTCTTATACATATTACATTAGGTGAGGTTCAACCTTGTGCTTCATGGATAGTCAAGACTTTACTTGTATCTTTGTCTGGTATCTTAAGCTTGGAGATTAGTTGTTTATCAGCTCTGGTAAAAGTTAGATAGAAAGCGTTCTCTAACACAGGTAATGACGCTAACGTTGGTGGCAGGTTTATAAATTCGGTAGAAGTTTCAACTGTGTTCATACTAGTGATGTTAGGGTAGTATTCTTTGAGAGCAGAAGTAACATCAGCAGGACATCTATACGTTACATTCAAGTATTCAGTCTTTGTTACGAAAGCACTTGCATCGTAAAATTGCATATTGACATGATGTAATCTGTCAATATATGGTATTTGGTTTTTATCACCCAGAAGATATAATTTAGAACATTTACTTTTGATAACCACAAGTCCTATATATCCAGCATGCACCATCATGTACTCATCGATAAAAACTGTATCGTAGGTCCGGTTACCATTTATTAGATACGAGGCAATCGTTTTGCAGTTTAATTTGATGTTATTAAAAACACTGTTTTCGTGCTCGCAACGAGATGTCACCTTTAGTTTAATATCAGCAAGTCCTTCTTTTGTAGCACATAGATCAAGATCAGTGCCCAGATTATGGTTGTTTATAATCCAGGTTGATTTACCACATCCAGGTACACCTTGAATATTTGTAATGTCCGGATTCTTTATGTTTGTTTTAAGGTAGATATTGTTTAACGAGTTGTAAGTTTGATTCACACAGTTGCACCAGATTATTCCCATCGAAGCCAAACTGATGTTTTGTGGTCGGTTCTTCAAGATATTGTTTGGTAGCGTTGTCAAATACAAATATGTTTAATTGTTTTAAGGAAGAAGCAGAGAAAGGCAGTAGATTTATGTTCTTAATGTAGTGATCCTTTAAGTGGCTTTTCATTAGGCTGTTTGAGTGTTTCATGTAAAACATTATTTCCATGATCGAATTTTTATAGCTGGACTCTGCAGACAACACCTTGTGAGAAATCGGAGATGTAGATGGAAAATCCGTACTGTTTTCATATGAGAACTTCGAAGGTTCACCTGTAATCCAACGGGAAGATAACATTCTCTCATATTGAAGTGACATATTGAAAGGAATATTTAAAATCCATTTGATGTTGTTAATGGTGAGTTTGTAACATAATCTAACACTGACAAAAGCTTGTTGAGATGGTGGCTAACATCTAAGGTAATTATGAAAGGCTCATTGTTTCGCTGTTGCAAGTAGGAGGTTTAAGTTTCTAAAGCGTAGATTAGATCACTGCAATTAGTTTTTGATTGATGAGTAACCACAATAACGTAGTTACCTCCAATTTTATAAACTTTTGTAACTTCATTAACTGATTTAATGTAGAAGTTATGTAGTATAAGTTCATTTCGGGATAGATATTTTTTAAGATTGCAATTTTCCAATTTTTCTTCAAAAGCAACACAAATAAAAATAGACGATTTTATTAAGTGTTTGCCATTTAGCCTTGTTGAAATCTGTGGCTCAGCATGCAGGAATTTTTGAGATGGGATATCTTTAACAAACTCATACCCGTTTATATAATCTTCATGGTGGTTGTTACTTATGCTTCTTGTTAACATATGCTTAAGTTTAAATGAGGAGATGATTGATTTGTTGTTAGTTGATTTGATGTCAATATCAGTTTGAGTTTCGCAGTGTTTAGATGTGCACTTATTACTCAAGCTAGTTTTCAGAAGATGAAAAATAAAATAAGCCTCCATTTGAATCGCACACGGTATCTCTCATTTTGATGGTTTTAACTCTTGCTGTCTTGACGAGGTTTTCATAGCGTGACAAATTCATCAAGTCAGCATTGACATCATCAACCTCATCCATAGTACGTATATTAAAATCGCCATTGAAGTTACAGGCTGAGTTGCTTGGTTTGGAGGTTTTTAGGTTATTTGGTTGTTGTTTATTGAAATGCGAAAATCCGATTGATTATTTGGAAACTTAGGTTCATTTTCAGGGTGGTTGTTGTTTGGGCTCCCAAGTCGAAAATTATGGCGACGTCGTTTCCATTCGAATTCTTTCACAAGTAGTCCAGAAGGCCACAACGTTGAATGTAATGCAGTCAAAAATTGATTTGCTGGCAAACTAACACGGAATGACGTATAGTTATACATATAACTGTTTTCTTGGTTGCGGGAAATTTTGATACACACTGCGTTATCCAGTTTCATTTTGATTTTTAGAAAGTTTTCGAATTTTTCTTTTGTCACAGATCTTTCAATTCTACTGACGTAGAGCCATCGTCGGGGTTCTACTGCTTTTATTTCATCAGATGCTGACTGATATGGCTGTTCATGTGTAAGATGTGAGTTTAGTGAAGCTGCAGTTGTGGTTACTGATGGTATAGGCTTTAAGTGCGATGATTCCGTTGGCGATACAAATGTTGTTACTGTGGTTATCGCTAATGGAGGTGCTGATATAGATGTTTGAGGTAGCAGGTCGGTGGACTTCAATACAGATGGTATCAGGATATCAGAAGAAGAGGCGGTTTGTTTTATTGTGTTATTTTCCCGTTGAGTTTTTGATTGGGATCGTGTTACTCTGCGGTTCTCAACAGTTTCATTAGAAACCTCGCACACTATATGAGTATCATTGTTCGCATTATCGTTTTCTTGCGCCATTTATGAGACGACGAGCGAGTTTGAATGCAATTTCATGTTAGTTATGCATTCCGGGCAAAACCAAGCCAAACCTGGCAATCCATCAAATATAAATTTCATCGCCTTTTTCACCTCACTGGGAAATTTGGTCATTTGTTTTTTCGCCTTAGATGTAGCGCACGTGTAACTAGTTACTTTGTCGCACAAAAATCCCTTGCATGCAAGAAACCATCCGTCAACAATTATCACTGAGCACTCGACACATTTTTTTTCTACAGACATTTCGCTGATTTGGTTTATTTTAACACTTTTATATGACCGTAACACAAACACACTTAAAATAGGTCAAGATTTTGTTTATATTGTAGAGTTCAATGAAACACTGTATAATTAATTACTATTGTATATATTCATAATATGCGACTTGCATCGCTCGTGGTATTAATACAACTAACTAACTTAACAGAAGAGTGAATTATACATAAGAGAAAGAATCTCTATTTCTCTTTGTGGTAGTGATGTTCGAACTGAGTAGAACCGAATACTTTTAACCTGATACTCAAAAGGTTCGAACTATCAATTGAGTACTTTTAAAAGTATCAGGTTAAAAGTATCAACTAATACATTCGATACTCAAATAGAATGAATAACCAAATAGTTGGTTTGGTATTGGTATGGTTTATTTCCTTATATAATTTGTTTTGCGAGAGAGTGAATTGTGTATACAGACTAATAATACATATTTTGGAATGTTTTCTTCTGAAAAATAGAGATAAATAGCTTTGCAAACATATAACAACGTAATATGTATACATATAAAAGTATTCGTCTCTCAATTTTAATATATGTATGTATATACGAAAGAGAATCCAAAACAGATGAAACATGCGTATATGAGTTAAAGTTTTTCTTTACCATTGAGCTGATATACCAAATTGATATTTTTGAACGAATACCGAATACTTGTATGTGAGATTCGTAAATCTCTACTTGACGAACCGATATTGATATTCGAATTGATATTTATATCGAACCTGATACTTTCGGTTTCGGTATATTGATATTTATATCGGATATCGGTAACTAAATTGTTGAACGTTTGGATTTAATATTGAAATATTTTTTTTATGGATGATTTTTATTGAAAATAGATTTATATAAAATTAATAAATGATATTTTTATTTCGAATGGGTTTACATTAAATTAATAAATGATTAATTAGATATTTAGCATTATTAAATCATATTGTTTTTGATTAGTAGCTCCTTTTGGGTATTAAATTCATATGTCACAAAAAATATCAATTGGTTAAAAGTATTAGGTTAAAAGTATCAGGTAGTTCGTTCGAATGAATCAATTGATATTGATACTGAAAAGTATCTAATAAACCCATCACTACTTTGTGGTGACTGGTGTGAGATCTCTACATCTCTTCCTTTTTATGTAATTTGTTTATAATTTTACTCCATTCTTAAATAATAAATTGTATTTACATTGTACATTAATTCATACTTAATTATAAATAATAATTAATTATTTAAATAATTATATTCAAAATGTTAAAATTACTGTTACTATATAATTCTATATATCTTCTTATTTTAGATAATTTTAACCTATCATACTACTATAACTTAAAACTATTTTCTTAAATAGGTTGGACTATCATCATTCATTATTTCCCTTTTCACCATTATTTGGCCTGAAAATCTCTTCTTCTGGTTTACAAATTGTCCAATTTTCACCCACTTTCTTCAAATGTACAATATTTTTCCTGTATTGTTTGCCTGTATCATCGTTCTGCACTTCGATGTCGGCGCCTTTTTCTTTAAGAACAGTATGCAAAGTTGAATCGAAATTTGGACATAATTTATTTTCTTTAATCATATTTTTTACGAGAACTTTATCTCCACATTTCAATTCATTTTCAGCTGCGTGACGCTTTTTATCTGCATATTGTTTTCCTTTTTCTTTCTCAATCATATCTTTTTCTCTAACTTCGTCATGTAAATTATTCTTGGAGAAATCCTGTAAACAAGGTAATTTATCTCTGAACACGCGACCGAAAAATAATTCTGATGGTGTCTTGCCAGTTGTTGAATGCGGAGTACTATTGTACATCATTAAATAGTCCAGAAGATCCTTTTTCCAGTTTTGCCTAGAAGCTTGACTAATTTTTAGACGTTTTAAAATGCTGCGATTTTGTCTCTCAACTTCGCCATTTTGTTGGGGCCAATATGGAATAGTATTATATAATAAAATTCCATTTACCTTACAAAAGTTCCTAAACTCTTCACTTACAAATTGTCTACCATTGTCGGCCGTGATAGATGTTGGAAATCCGAGCCTTGCAAAAATTTCGTGGAGAGCTTGAATTGTGGTAGTAGAAGTTATTGTCCTCATAATTTTAATTTCTTTATATCTACTATAGTAATCAATAATAACCAATAAATAGTCACCACTAGGAAGTGGACCCATAAAATCGATTGCAACATCCATCCAAGCAGCCTTAGGCAATTCACGACGTTTCATTGGATTAGGCGGATTTGGAATTGATATTAAAGTACAACCTTTGCAGTCTTTTACAATTTTCTCAGCATCGCTATCTATTTTAGGCCACCAAACTTTTGTGCGTAATCGACTTTTCATTCTGCCAATGCCAGGGTGACCCTCATGTGCAGCTGCAAGAATATTTGCCCTTAATTTCTCTGGAATCACTATTTTTGTCCCGCGAAGTAATATATTTCCATAAAAACATAATTCAGACTGAAAGATTTTAAAACTGTTAACGGTTGGATCCCAAATATTATTAAAAATGCCTTCTTTCACTTTTTTGATTTCACTATCTTGGTTCGAATATTTTTCAATATCGGTGATAGATGTCGCTACAGGTTTGGCATATTCCACTACTTGTCGAATATAATTGTCTTCCTTATCAAATTGTTGGCATGTTCTGTTTACACACAATCGCGACAACGGATCGGCTATATTCGATTTACCTGCACGGTATATTACTTTATACTTGTAAGCCTGGAGACGTAGCACCCACCTCTCTATTCTAGCGCACGGTTTAGATTTAGGCCCGAAAATTGATTCTAATGGTTTATGGTCCGTAACCAACTCAAATTCTTCCTTTCCGTAAAGATAGATTTTAAAATGCTCTACTGCCCAGACAAGAGCTAGGGCTTCCTTTTCAGTTTGGCAATAACGTTTTTCGCAATCCGTTAAACTTTTATTGCCATAAGCTATTATACGAGGACATCCTCTTTGATTGAATTGAATCAAAACACTTCCTAAGCCGACCGGGCTTGCATCAGCAATAACTTGCGTTCGATCGTTGGGGTTATAGTATCCTAATATTTTATCACTAGATAAAACTATTTTTAAATTATTAAAAGCTTCATCTTGCTCTTTGTCCCAAAGCTTTTCGATATTAGTATTCTTTGTTAACTTTAATCGTAGTAATTTACGTAAAGGTTCCGTTAATGTCGCTAAATTTGGAATCCATTTTCCAACAAAATTCACAAGTCCAAGAAAACTTTGAATTTCATCTGTTGTTTTTGGTATTCGCGAAGTCTTTATGACATTAACATAACTCGCTAGAGGTTTTATTCCTTCCGCTGATAGGTGGTATCCAAGAAATTGTATTTCCGTTGTTTTAAACAAACATTTCGAGTCATTTAACGCTACATTATTTTCTCGAAGCACTTTTAAAGTTTTCTGCAGGTTTTGGTTATGTTGAATTTCTGTCTCGCCGAATACGATTATATCATCGATGAAGTTTAAGGTCCCTTCACATGACACTAACATCCTCTCGATAATTTTTTGAAATAATTCTGGAGCACACGAAATTCCGAACATTAATCTTTTGTAACGTAGCAGACCTAATTTGCTTATGAACGTGGTTATATATCTTGAATTTGGTGCTATTTCGATTTGGTGAAATGCATTTTTTATGTCAAGACGTGAGAAAAACCTTGCTGTTCTTAATTGTGGAAGAATTATCTCCATCGTTGGAAGTGGATGATTTTCTCGGGAAATGGCCATATTCGCTCTTCTCATATCCACGCAAATACGCAAATCGCCATTTCCTTTAATAATTGGAACCATCGGAGAAACCCAACTCGATGGCTCGTTTACTCTTTCGATAATGTCACAATCTATGAGTTCCTTTAGCTTGTTATTTACCTTTTCTTCTAAAGGAATTGGGATTCTACGGTAAGGTTGGATAACTGGTAACACGGATTTATCAATCGGAATCTCCACTAATATATTTTTAAATTTTGGAAAAGTTCCGTCTATTGTATTTACATTTAATCCAATTTTTAGAACTCCTAGATCGATAGCTGTATTTTTCCCTAATAAGCTATTTTTTCCACCTTTTATGACATAAAATGTAGCAAGTTTTGCAGTATGCCCTATTTCAATGTACGTCTCAAACGAACCTAAAACATCCAGAGGCTTATTACTTGCATATGACAGGAATGTTTTGTTCGGTGTTCTGATTTGATTCTGAATTTTAATTTTATCTGTTTTTAAAGATTCCCAAGTTTTGTCGTCTATGATGTTACATTTGCTACCAGAATCAATCAGCAACTTTATGGGTACGCCACCCAAATTACACATAACTAATGCATCGTCATCGATATGGAATATGTAGTTTACATCCTTTTCCCCTTCTACAGATCGAATATTTTCCAGTCTATTTCGTTTAAAAGCGGGCAGTATATTACTATTCTGGATTTTTCTCTTCGTGCTGCGGGTTCTGCACAACTTCTCGAAATGCCCTTTGAAATTACATTTCCGACAAATCTTGTTTTTAGCCGGACATCGGTCATCATCCGATGAATGTCTTTGATCACCACATCGAGTGCACACATTAGAAACTTTAAATCTTGATTGCAATTTATTGACTTCATATGGAATTCGTTTAGTTTCATCAAATCTATCCATTTGTCTGGCTACAGATTCTAATGAATTAGCCTCAGCTACAATGCTTTCTAAAGAAATATCATCCCCTGATGAAAGTATTTTCCTTCGCAAATCTTTAGAACTACATTTTTCTGCGATTTGATCTATTAAATGTTCATTTGCATTCGTAAATTTGCATTTATCTGCTTGATAACGAAGCCTTATTAAAAATTTTTCGAATTTCTCGTTCTCATCTTGCTTCATCAACCGAAATATATGGCGTTCATACACCTTGCTTTGTTTGGGGGCAAAATACTCGTCCAGTTTTTGTAAGGCTACCTTAAATACATCTACTTCTTTATTTTCGGGTAGTTCCGCGTCTATGTGTGCTCCTGGCAGATTGTAAAAAATTTCTTGTAGTCCTAAACCACCGACATGTAATAAGGTTGCTCTTTTTTTTATCTGGTTTTCAATATTTGATGCTTCGATAAAAATTAGGAAACCGCGTTTCCATCTTTCCCAATTATGTCCCAAGGCACACACATCACCATTGCAATCAAAACTTTCCAATGCAGCAAGCGCACTCATTTTTATTTATTTTGTAAATAACTGGAAAATAATGTCAATTTTTTCCAATTATACTTTTTTTTAGTTTTACATATTTTCTATTTTAAACATACTACACGTGTCCATAAATATCAGCATGCATACTATTTAGAGGGAAACTAATATGTGTAAATTATATCCCTTGGAAAATAATATCATATACTAATCAACCGACACACGTACTATGCAAAAATATTTGTTATGTTTTAAATTTCATACATATGTGTGCCCGTACACAAACATGCTTGTACATTTATCTAACCAACAAACTGCGCAATAAAATGCAACAACATGCCTATGTACTCACACATACTATGCAACTTCTTATTTTGTTAGCTTTTGAGCTTTTTTTTTTTTTTTTTTTTTTTTTTTTTTTTTTTTACCGTTCGGGTGAATTTGCTAATTTATTTAAATAACAAAACTTTATTATTTATCTGTATGTATAGCTCATTATAATATTCTATTAATATTATATTTTATATGTGTACATGTGCAAACTCCTACGTAAGAATAATTCCACAATAATTAGGCATACAACATAGTGAAATTTTTACGCATTTTACAACGTAATATAAATTTATATATTATAATACCATAAAATGTCCAAAATTAAAATTACGTACGCATGCACACTACACATACCTTTCAATAGCATTTTAAATAATATTTTCATTTATTCGATATAGTTTATCGAATATAATTCACACATACTTACGATTATTCCGTTATAATAAATTTACCGGAATTTATACTGCAATAATTTTTTTTTTCACTAATAGTCTGTATTTTCCAATGAATTTCCTTTTTCTTTTTAAACTATACGTCTATATAACATTTCCAACAACTTTTCCTTATATTTTGTTTATCCTCGTCGCCATTGTAGAGTTCAATGAAACACTGTATAATTAATTACTATTGTATATATTCATAATATGCGACTTGCATCGCTCGTGGTATTAATACAACTAACTAACTTAACAGAAGAGTGAATTATACATAAGAGAAAGAATCTCTATTTCTCTTTGTGGTGACTGGTGTCAGATCTCTACAGATATTTTTATGCACAGTTTATACGTTCAATTTAAAAAAAAATAAAAAAAATAATAAAAATATACAAAAAGTTTATTGTATATGACACTTTTAAAAAAAACACGTCCGATTTGGGCGATTATTATTGTTAAACTGATAATTCAAATCCACTTTCCAATCTCTACTAAGTTACATACATTTTACACCGGTGTGAAGTTTTTGGACACTTTTTATTTTTTGGACACTTTGTTAATTTGGACAGAAATTTACGCGAGTGTCCAAAAATATGTTTTTACACATAATTTCGATTTTGGGTAAATATTTGTACACGTGAACATTTCTAAAAAATGTATATACAAAAAAATTTTAGTTTATAAAAAAGATCAAATTTTTGTATTTCATATATGTACACACATATTAAACTTTTAAGAGGCCTTTTAAGAATATATATAAATTTTTGTATGAAAAAATGTCGTTGTAGCTTATGGTAAATTTCACAAATCTCAGAGATTGGCTCCCATAGTGACTATATAGGTTCGAAAGGGGATATACTCCTTTAGAATAGAAGAGGGTATATCGTCAAGACCGCAACCATCTCCAAACCCCCTTAAAGCCGATAAAATGTTGTCCTAAAAAATAATAGGAGGAGTTATTGATGTGTTGTTGTTGCTGGGTTGTTCGTACAATCCACTAGTAACGCTTGGTCTATAGACTGATTGAAAGAACGACGCGAACATGTCAGCTATATCTTTTGCGTTTGAAGAGCTGGTATTGTTGTAGGTCATATTGGCAGGGTATCCTTCAATTTCGCGTTTGTTCCTAAAGTATTTCCAAAATTGTTTTGGATTTACTTTGATTTTGTCTTGAATTTGATCAAGATACGACCTGTATTTTGATTTGAAATAAATTTCAAATTCGTTACTATGTTGTAGAAACATAGCTTTTTCCGCTTCTAACCCGCTTTTTAACATTTTAGCGTACGCTTTCGACTTCCGATTTTTTAAGTTAACTAGTCTATCATCGAACCAGTGGGGATGAGAATTTTGTGGTTTACAGCACAGAGGTACATAAAGTTCGAAGCCTTGCAGCATAATGTCATTAAATTTGTCCACATTTTCGTTAATATCATTGGAATTGAGAGTTATTTGCCAGTTGATGGATTTATGGTAACTTTGTAGCCCCACGCCGTTAGTTTTTTTAAAGTTGTATTTGATTGGTTGTACGTGTTCTGATCTCGCCATTTTAGTTAAGTCAAATGCAATATCCAAAGATTTGTGATTGACATCATTTATGACAAGAGGTAGTAGGGATTCAGAAATTTTAAAGGTGTCAATGACGTTGCTGAAAACAAGATCCAATAATCTATTACGATTATTAGCAATTGTGTTTATTTGGTTCAAATTATAACCAAGCATAGCGTCCACAAATAAAGATTCCGCATCTGTTGTTATATTGCATGGTAAAATACAGTTAAGTTCCGGGTCCAAATTCCAAGTTATATTTGGTAGATTAAAATCACCAAGCACAAGAACTAAATCTGACGAGTTCGTTGTATTAATAACTTCATCAATCGCATCGATGCAAATTGCGTAATATCACTATTTGATTGAGGTGGCATATATGCTGCGTAGATGATTAGATTGGTTTGGTTGATTTTGATTTTTACACCAATTTGTTCAACTCTCGATGGCGCTAAAGTTACTGGAGCATTCCAGAGTTTAGAATGTACTGCTATCAGTACGCCACCACGCGATTTCTTTGAACTAGTTTCAGGAGACCGATCGCATCTATAAACAACGTAATCATCAGCAGACCAATCTTTTCTTGTACTTTATGGGTTGATTTACCTTTTCAGTAATAGTATAAGTTCGAGCTTTCATTAAAAGTGAGTGTACTCTATCATTAGTCACCGGTGAAAAATATTTAAACGATTGTGTGTGTCTAGAGATTGCAACTATGGCATGCGGTACACTATTGAACAGCTCAAGAGGTTGAGAATTGGTTCTTATACATATTACATTAGGTGAGGTTCAACCTTGTGCTTCATGGATAGTCAAGACTTTACTTGTATCTTTGTCTGGTATCTTAAGCTTGGAGATTAGTTGTTTATCAGCTCTGGTAAAAGTTAGATAGAAAGCGTTCTCTAACACAGGTAATGACGCTAACGTTGGTGGCAGGTTTATAAATTCGGTAGAAGTTTCAACTGTGTTCATACTAGTGATGTTAGGGTAGTATTCTTTGAGAGCAGAAGTAACATCAGCAGGACATCTATACGTTACATTCAAGTATTCAGTCTTTGTTACGAAAGCACTTGCATCGTAAAATTGCATATTGACATGATGTAATCTGTCAATATATGGTATTTGGTTTTTATCACCCAGAAGATATAATTTAGAACATTTACTTTTGATAACCACAAGTCCTATATATCCAGCATGCACCATCATGTACTCATCGATAAAAACTGTATCGTAGGTCCGGTTACCATTTATTAGATACGAGGCAATCGTTTTGCAGTTTAATTTGATGTTATTAAAAACACTGTTTTCGTGCTCGCAACGAGATGTCACCTTTAGTTTAATATCAGCAAGTCCTTCTTTTGTAGCACATAGATCAAGATCAGTGCCCAGATTATGGTTGTTTATAATCCAGGTTGATTTACCACATCCAGGTACACCTTGAATATTTGTAATGTCCGGATTCTTTATGTTTGTTTTAAGGTAGATATTGTTTAACGAGTTGTAAGTTTGATTCACACAGTTGCACCAGATTATTCCCATCGAAGCCAAACTGATGTTTTGTGGTCGGTTCTTCAAGATATTGTTTGGTAGCGTTGTCAAATACAAATATGTTTAATTGTTTTAAGGAAGAAGCAGAGAAAGGCAGTAGATTTATGTTCTTAATGTAGTGATCCTTTAAGTGGCTTTTCATTAGGCTGTTTGAGTGTTTCATGTAAAACATTATTTCCATGATCGAATTTTTATAGCTGGACTCTGCAGACAACACCTTGTGAGAAATCGGAGATGTAGATGGAAAATCCGTACTGTTTTCATATGAGAACTTCGAAGGTTCACCTGTAATCCAACGGGAAGATAACATTCTCTCATATTGAAGTGACATATTGAAAGGAATATTTAAAATCCATTTGATGTTGTTAATGGTGAGTTTGTAACATAATCTAACACTGACAAAAGCTTGTTGAGATGGTGGCTAACATCTAAGGTAATTATGAAAGGCTCATTGTTTCGCTGTTGCAAGTAGGAGGTTTAAGTTTCTAAAGCGTAGATTAGATCACTGCAATTAGTTTTTGATTGATGAGTAACCACAATAACGTAGTTACCTCCAATTTTATAAACTTTTGTAACTTCATTAACTGATTTAATGTAGAAGTTATGTAGTATAAGTTCATTTCGGGATAGATATTTTTTAAGATTGCAATTTTCCAATTTTTCTTCAAAAGCAACACAAATAAAAATAGACGATTTTATTAAGTGTTTGCCATTTAGCCTTGTTGAAATCTGTGGCTCAGCATGCAGGAATTTTTGAGATGGGATATCTTTAACAAACTCATACCCGTTTATATAATCTTCATGGTGGTTGTTACTTATGCTTCTTGTTAACATATGCTTAAGTTTAAATGAGGAGATGATTGATTTGTTGTTAGTTGATTTGATGTCAATATCAGTTTGAGTTTCGCAGTGTTTAGATGTGCACTTATTACTCAAGCTTGGAGTCTTTGAGTAGTTTTCAGAAGATGAAAAATAAAATAAGCCTCCATTTGAATCGCACACGGTATCTCTCATTTTGATGGTTTTAACTCTTGCTGTCTTGACGAGGTTTTCATAGCGTGACAAATTCATCAAGTCAGCATTGACATCATCAACCTCATCCATAGTACGTATATTAAAATCGCCATTGAAGTTACAGGCTGAGTTGCTTGGTTTGGAGGTTTTTAGGTTATTTGGTTGTTGTTTATTGAAATGCGAAAATCCGATTGATTATTTGGAAACTTAGGTTCATTTTCAGGGTGGTTGTTGTTTGGGCTCCCAAGTCGAAAATTATGGCGACGTCGTTTCCATTCGAATTCTTTCACAAGTAGTCCAGAAGGCCACAACGTTGAATGTAATGCAGTCAAAAATTGATTTGCTGGCAAACTAACACGGAATGACGTATAGTTATACATATAACTGTTTTCTTGGTTGCGGGAAATTTTGATACACACTGCGTTATCCAGTTTCATTTTGATTTTTAGAAAGTTTTCGAATTTTTCTTTTGTCACAGATCTTTCAATTCTACTGACGTAGAGCCATCGTCGGGGTTCTACTGCTTTTATTTCATCAGATGCTGACTGATATGGCTGTTCATGTGTAAGATGTGAGTTTAGTGAAGCTGCAGTTGTGGTTACTGATGGTATAGGCTTTAAGTGCGATGATTCCGTTGGCGATACAAATGTTGTTACTGTGGTTATCGCTAATGGAGGTGCTGATATAGATGTTTGAGGTAGCAGGTCGGTGGACTTCAATACAGATGGTATCAGGATATCAGAAGAAGAGGCGGTTTGTTTTATTGTGTTATTTTCCCGTTGAGTTTTTGATTGGGATCGTGTTACTCTGCGGTTCTCAACAGTTTCATTAGAAACCTCGCACACTATATGAGTATCATTGTTCGTATTATCGTTTTCTTGCGCCATTTATGAGACGACGAGCGAGTTTGAATGCAATTTCATGTTAGTTATGCATTCCGGGCAAAACCAAGCCAAACCTGGCAATCCATCAAATATAAATTTCATCGCCTTTTTCACCTCACTGGGAAATTTGGTCATTTGTTTTTTCGCCTTAGATGTAGCGCACGTGTAACTAGTTACTTTGTCGCACAAAAATCCCTTGCATGCAAGAAACCATCCGTCAACAATTATCACTGAGCACTCGACACATTTTTTTTCTACAGACATTTCGCTGATTTGGTTTATTTTAACACTTTTATATGACCGTAACACAAACACACTTAAAATAGGTCAAGATTTTGTTTGATATTTTTATGCACAGTTTATACGTTCAATTTAAAAAAAAATAAAAAAAATAATAAAAATATACAAAAAGTTTATTGTATATGACACTTTTAAAAAAAACACGTCCGATTTGGGCGATTATTATTGTTAAACTGATAATTCAAATCCACTTTCCAATCTCTACTAAGTTACATACATTTTACACCGGTGTGAAGTTTTTGGACACTTTTTATTTTTTGGACACTTTGTTAATTTGGACAGAAATTTACGCGAGTGTCCAAAAATATGTTTTTACACATAATTTCGATTTTGGGTAAATATTTGTACACGTGAACATTTCTAAAAAATGTATATACAAAAAAATTTTAGTTTATAAAAAAGATCAAATTTTTGTATTTCATATATGTACACACATATTAAACTTTTAAGAGGCCTTTTAAGAATATATATAAATTTTTGTATGAAAAAATGTCGTTGTAGCTTATGGTAAATTTCACAAATCTCAGAGATTGGCTCCCATAGTGACTATATAGGTTCGAAAGGGGATACATTACGAAATTGAAATCACCTAATGCCATTTCGAAACGAGCCGTAGGGCTCTCGTATATAATTTTTGAACATTCACGCTATCCGCGATTTTCATATGAAAAAATGTCGTTGTAGCTTATGGTAAATTTCACAAATCTCAGAGATTGGCTCCCATAGTGACTATATAGGTTCGAAATTGGATACATTACGGAATTGAAATCACCTAATGCCATTTCGAAGTGAGCCGTACATTAAAGTACATTTTATTTGTGAGTATTTCATTTTTCGTCTTGTTGACATAACATTCCTTGCACTTTTTATAATAGAATATGTATACATGTATTGTTTTATAACTTTTTGATGAAGGAATATTTTTTGTAGACACGTATATCATTTCATCTTCAAATAAATATATTTTGTAGGCGGAATATATTAAATCATATTCCGATATCTCTCCCTCTCTCTCTCTCTCTCTCTCTCTCCCATCAAGGGATTTGGCGTCTCAAATAAAATTTCATAATCATATCATCATTTCGGATAATGAGTGATTAATTCATTGATCCTAAAGCAGCCGTGGAATTTTTTCCTTGTCACCACCGGGAATCGAACCTGGGACCTCTGGTCGCTGGAGCAAGCATGCTGACCACTTCGCCACCGGGGCGGCATTCCGATATCTGTCGGCAGTTTTAAATCATTTCAAAGATAAAGTTTCAAGATATATAGCGTTGTTAGCTTTCGTCGTCACTACAAATTTGATTGCGGGTTTTCCTTCTTTAATGGTCTTGTTCAAAATCAGCCAAATAAACTGTTTTTTAAGAATAAACGCACCAATTGATATATTATATAATTGATAATAGATAGACATATAAAACATATTTTATAATGGATAATAGATATATAATGGATATTATATAATAGACATATATAATATATATATATATATATATATATATATATATATATATATATATATATATATATATATATATATATATATATATATATATATATATATATATATATATATATATATATATATATATATATATATATATATATATATATATATATATATATATATATATATATATATATATATATATATATATATATATATATATATATATATATATATATATATATATATATATATATATATATATATATATATATATATATATACACTTAAAAATCTAATGTTTATTTGCAATAAAAGCCTTCTATTAGAAAATATACAATATTAGGATACATTATAATACAATAGAAACTACTCATAAAAGTATTTGTAATACAAAATTAATAACTAGGAATACTATTCTATTAGTTTTAGTATTAAAATTCTCATCTCGCTAATTCTCTCGCTAAATATTCCGTCTTGACAATAAACTAAAACGAGAGAGTAATATACAGCTGTATAGTTTACTCCGTTTTGATCAAGTATTAGCTATTTTCTCTATTGTACATCATTGTGGAGTTTTATAATGGAACCAAACTGCGTGGTTAATAATTGCAAAAAAAAATTCAATAGCGCAGTGAAAATTAAAAGTGGCTTTCCTTTGTTTTTACGGAATAGTTTGATTTATATGTGATAACTTACATATCATTATTACCTAAACAGTGCAATAATAATAATAAAATATATTGTAAAGTGATAATTATAGTTTAACTTGTAGTTTCTAACATTTTGTGATATGGATGATTTTAATAATTTAGACTGCATTTATATTAAAATTAAAAATAACGAAGCAATAGCGTTCATTAAAATCACGAAACATAGTGGCAATAAATTTAAATATGAAGATTTTTTAATTTCTGGTAAGTCAAAATTAAAATTAGTTTTTGGTTAAAATTTTTTACTATGTAATGTAAGAACAATTAATTTTTAATAGTCGTTCTATTAAAATTGTCAACCAATCAAATTTTTGTAAGTATTTCATGTGACTTCTTTCTGTGACATAAATTGTTCGAATTTATAATGTAATGGAACTAGTATTAAAATTAATTGATTAAGTATTATACATACAGTAAAATACATTTCAAATTTTGAAAGAGTCTGATTTTCGGCCATATAGTGTTACAAACAACGCCACTCGGTTTTAGAAATTTAAATTTACTGTCCTAATCTACCTGCAGTAAAAACTAGTTAGCCCATTAGCCCATACAGCATACACCGCATTAAAAAAATAAACTCTTTAGATCATGTCAGTTTTATTATGCATTTATGGTTTGGTTAACATGTTAACAGTAAATACTTACGATTGGACATAGTATTAGACGTAGTATACTTTGGTTTCTGGTTTTCATGTATTGAATATTATTTAAATTTTAGTAAACGTAAGGTCCGCTTTTTTTCTAAACAACCGTAATCTTTTTGTTTTATAATTCTGTTCCAGCTGCAAATGTCATGGATATCTCTGCATATGAAATATCACATTTGACGGATTCCGAAGGAACAACGATTCCAGAAGAAATGTTTCTGCAAATATTACAACAGAACTATTCACATCCGCAGTTTTATTTAAATATTATTTTAAAAGGATCTGCTATAGAATCTCGGAAAGTTTTAACACCAGCCAGAGTTGAAAAACAATGCTCGAGTAGGACTAGACATGTACATAAGCTGTGAGGTAATTTCAATTTACAACTTTTATATTTACAGCAAT